>SKCR01033291.1:0-532630 GCA_019454045.1 Zanthoxylum bungeanum
GCTTGAGTTGATTATTTAGTGTTAGACTGTGTGTTGGGCCCTATAGGTTGTATTGAGATGCTGGACTTTGATCCAGGTTGCATGACTTTTAGCAGAGGTTATGCCGAATTTTCGTCAAGAGTCAGAGGCTTATGGAGGCAGGATTAGCTTGTCTCCTGCCGATAGCATCCTGGCTTAGGCAGGATGTTACACTTAAAGCTTATTATTATTAATTAATTAGATTAATTAACCAAATGATCAAAATGCCCTTATTCCTACCCTTAAGTCGGTTTTGGCCTATATTTAAAGTTGGAAATTTTTTTTTCTCAATAAGAAAGCTCCCATGGCCGGACCTCTCTAGCAAGAAAGTACCCAAAAATTTATTTGAAGAAACAAGGAAGAAAATGAAGAAATCAAGAAAACGTTTTAAGGAATTTAGGAGATTTGGAGGTAATCTTCATAACTCGTAAACTTAGAAAGTTTGTTTCTTCTTCTTGAGCATCTAGAAAAGTTATAGGGTTTCTTCCTTTCTTATATTTTGGGCCTTTTTGATTTGGAGGATGGATTTGGAGGCTAAATGCATGTGTGAAGTTAGATTGAATAATATTAGTGTAATACTAGTTCAATCTTGTCATTTGATGACTTGTTGTCATTCTAGAGTGTTATGAACATTGTTTTAACTCCTAAAATTTTCTTGAGTTCTTCATTTGTGGTGACGTTGGTTGGTGTAAATATTAATATGATTAATGTTGAGAAAATTGGATTTAAAGCATGAAAAATGATATTTTTGGGTACCAAATCAGATCTGGAATTTCTATGATTTTGGTGATAAAAATTATGTTGTATGAATGTATTGGATGTGTTTTGGGTATTGGAACAATTGCTGGAAATTGTTTCGGAGTTAAAATATGCGAAAACGATGAAAAAATGCGTTACCGGGTGAGTTTCGGGCTTACCGGGTGTCCGCTGTCCAAACAGTGAATTGGTCACTGTTCGGGCAGCCCAAGAAGTGCCCAAGCACTATTGGGCCTGACCTGGGCAGTCCCCGTGTGTATTGATTGGTCGGTTCAGACAAAACCGTATTTTATGCCATTTTGCAGAAAAAAATTTTCCGTAAAAGTTTTGCGATGTTTCTAACCAATTTATGTCGTTATTTGATATCGAATAAATATGTTTAGGTGAAATATGAATGAATTATTCATATTGGATAATGAATAATTTATTTGGTAACTTTAGGAAGTTTTTAAAGTTACGATTTCGCCCGAACCGCGCTTCCGCTGCGCTCGCGCTAAAACCCCAACAAAATTCGTATCAGAGAAGGTATGATCCTTCATCCATTACATTTATCATGCTTGATATATGATATATAATCCGATTTTGATATTTGCACATGCATGTAATTTAGATGTTTCTTAATTTTTCGGTTCTACGCTAATGGAAACCATAACAGAAATTTAATGGTTAAGTTACGTTATGTTTTCCCAAGTAGAATTGAACTGTTGAGAAATTGATCTAGATTAAAATCTACATTTGATATAGAGTAGAACCCTCTTTAGGAATATACCTGCTTAAATAATGCTTTAAAATAACTAGTATTATGAATACTTATTTCTTGGTCTGCCTTGTCAGTACAGATGCAAATGATTTCCTGATGATGTAGCTGTATCATGCCAAAGCTGTGCAGTTATGGCTGATGGTAGTTCATTTGTGCTGGTAGAACTTATATGATAAGAGACAAATTCAAGTGAAAGTGGAAATCCTGAATGTGCCAAAGCTGTCAGGACTACATCGGTAGCTTGAGTTTGTCACTGACAAGTGAAGTCTTGATACGCCCCCTTGTGAACGTGCCAAAGCTGTCACAACGAGAAACGGTTGGGACCAAAATCAGGAGTCACAGTGAGTGTGATTGACAATGAGTTGTGTACCTGTGAATATACATAGAACGAGAACGGGCCAAAACAGTGAGTCGAAATATATTCATGGGGTCCACTTCTCACTATGGAATTTAATTTAATTATTGGATTCCCATTTTCCGTTGGGGATTACGGTATTATGTAAAATAATGGGAGGCACTACTGGGTTAAAATTCCATAACTAAGACCGTGTGTAATATTATGAAAATTGGCGTTTATGTTTTCTTTATTCTATTGTGTATATAGAATTAAACTTCTAATCCACTGCATGCATATTATATATATGTTTTCTGACTTTCTTTATGGTTGCAGATTTCTAGAATAGGTTCTAGATTAAGAGTAGGCATGGATATTGTTAGATTAGTCTAAACCATCGGGAACTATTGTTCTAATTTCCTTGAAAATCAAGATGGTTAGTGACTTAGTTTCTAAGTCACGATAAGTAATCTAAAAGGATATCCGTTTTAGGATATAATAGTCTAGAGAGAATAGTTTCTTGTGCAGTAAGAATTGACGTGAATTAGTTCATGTCTCGAGATTCTTGACTAGCATTAAGAAAACCCCATTAGATATTTATTTACCTGATAATGACGTTTCTTGGCTTTAGTGACTTTTAGAGGTCATATGTCTGACATAATTTACTGATCAATTATTTGCAATTGTTGTGAATAATTGAAGGCAAATTATAAAGCTAAAGAAAATAGATGCATATAGTTATCTGTAGAGAATATCGATTTTCACAACATGACAACTATAGGTATTGGATTCTAGATCTCTAATCTAATTATTTAAAATAGTATTTAATGATTGTTTTGATATTTGATATCAGAACTTGTGATTATTGGATAGTTACTTGTTCTTTATAAACAATTATTTCATATTTTAATATGACTAATAGTTATATTAACGAAGAGATAAACATTAAAAAAAAATATTCGGTTAACTAAATAATTTAGAACAATGCTTTATGAGATTTTATCACTTAAGCATTAGATGTTTATTCTGTATGGTAAAAGATGGTCTGATACGAGATCACACCACATATCTTTATCTATTTAATGAATATTGTATTCTGGGAATGTGATTAAATCTTATTTAACCAATGATCGTCATTGGACCGCAGATTTATTAAACTAATACATTGGATGTATGTAGTTTAATGAATTATAAATTACCTTGGATAATTTTTCATAATTCGTAACTTAGTTAATGAGTTGTCATGACTTAGTTACGTGTTTCTAAAAGAATGTATATTGAACGTCTTGAATGGTTCGAGAACTTTCAATATATTTCTAATGAAAGGCAGATAGAATATTTTGAATGGTTCAAAGATATTCGATTTGATGTTTTGAAAACTGTATCATTAAAATTCATCATGAATCTTTGAATTGTTCAAAGATGTTTGATATGATCAAACATATGAATTTATGGCAATTAGTTCTAAAATTATTCAATGAATGTGATTCTTACTCAATATTATTCTTCTATGATTCCATCGTGATGAAATTAGATAGTGGGAGAAATCGAATCTTATATGATTTGATTCGTTTGATATTGAGTGTTACCGAATTAGTTTCAATACTCTTGGGGATATGCTCCAGTAACACTAATTCATCCTTTTAATTAAGGTTCCATTAGTTTCTACAGATACGTATTTGATATGTATAGGTAGAAAATTTGAATCTTGAAAGGTTTGAGATTTGAATCTTTCTTTTATATAATGGTTATATAATTGAAAGTACTTGCGCCTCGGAGGTACAAGTAAAAGTTTATCATTTATTCTATTTAATAGAATATTGTATTATATTTGATAGAATATCTTTCCTACGATCCCGAGTAATAAAATTATTTTATTACTTGGTGTATAACATTATATGTTAACGATTGTAGAAAAGACTTGACTTATTGAAGTTAATTATGAGAGTGATAAACTATAAATGAAACTACATAATTAATAAGATGGAAAGACCCTTTGACATCTTCCATATAAGTTCAATAGGATGTCAGAATCATTTGCGAAGTATTTGATACTAAATGGTTCTGTTATTTTCTTATTGAAGAAAATTATCTTATAACTTATAGTGGGAGCGATATTTGATATCGATTTCGAAAGTTAGCATTAAACCATAGATCTAAGATTGTTCATAGCTTACTACGATCAAGTTTGGAACTTGATTGAGCTTTCATTATGAATTGTTCATAAAATGTGCAAATTGTTTGCACAGAAAAAGAAAAGTGTGCTTATTAAAGGTTTGACCTTTATAGTATGACAATGAGAAATGTTATACTCAGCAATCTATTGTACATCATGAGGAAACTTGTCTCTAGTCACACTAAATGAACAATTAAGAATCTGTTGGTTAATGTTGATATTAAACTATGTATTTTAGCTAGGAATACAAAGTGGCGTTCCTGAATGGTTTCTTCGAAGAAGAGATCCATTGTGATTTCTTTGTTTGAAGAGTTCATTCTGGAATGGCCCTGAAGTTTGTATTCTTCTAAAATCACAGTTTGATATACTAGCTTATAGAGCCTACTCTAGACTCAGATGAGCTGTCCGGAAATCTGTGTTCTCTATCTTTGATAATAGTCAAATTTTCTGATTTTATCAAATCACAAAGAATACATATGTGACAGTAGGGTTAGTGGGAGCATACTTATTTCTTTCTAGTATTGTATATCCTAAAGACATTATCATTATTAAAGTAATAATGAGATGTTTGTAAGGTAAAAGATTTACCTAAGTCTTCTTTTCTCCATGATAGCAGTGTGAGTAGTCTTTGTTATATTCGATATAAGATTTTATATATGATATAAAACAAGAGACTTGTGATATACTCTCATTAGTCGTGCATTAGATATGATCTAATAAAGGACACAGTAAGACTATCTGTGTAACATTTAGTATAACTATTTGACAGTTAGTGTGTCTCTTGTATATAGTATTTATCTTTCGTAAATGATGATTCCTTTGTCGAAAAAGAAATTGATTAGAATGTCTAGTCAATCTTATGCATCATAGGATGATGGCATAATGAATATTATAATATGTGCGATTAAATATATCAATTTAATCGTAATTGTTACGAGCTATTTTTGATACCCTGTAGACCATATGATGGGTCTTAAAACATGTTCTTTGTTATCTTTGAGATATTAAGAACGAGTTTCTTATTCATGGAGAATATAATCCGCAACCATTAGGGTCAGATTAGTTTTGAGTCTAATTATGACATAAAATGGTCTACATCATAAAAGAGTCAGAAAAGATGCAGTGAGAGTGTCACGAATGATTCTACTATGTAAGTGGAATTAATTGTAACTTATGAAGTTGCATAGTGACCTTATAGATTATAAGTTTTGATATTAGTGTTATGCTTGCGGTTGTCTCATAATATTTGTATTTGATATCTAAATACATTGACAACTCACTAGCTGTGGCACAATATTGATGTCGCATCTGAGTCATATTGATGTATAACTTAGGTTATACAATATATGAATGATGCTGTCTAAGGGAAACGATCGGGTTTGTTGGAAAAACTCAATATGTTATAGCAGACCTACTTGTTATTGCCTACCTTTTGAGTACTAGGTGAGCTCTTGAGGGTCATGCGTATATGATACACATTTAGATGTGTATCAGATACTGTGGATTGGCACTAGAGCAAGTGGGAGAAATTGTTAGGGTTGGTGCTCGGAGTGCCAATCCGGATCATATTTATGTCTGATTCATGAATACGAACAATTCTTTTTTCCATAATATTACTTATTTATGGTACTACTTCTTGCTTTTATATACATATTCGATCTAATTACGATTAGATTGAAACTAAATATGATTTAGTGATATGTATATATTAGACAAAGACCCGATAATATATTTTGTAGTGCGCAGTTACAAAGTAGTTTGTAATTGATATTGGGAAGTGTCATTACTAGAAGTATATTATCAAATAAAGTTCCTGATCAAGATTTACTGACACAGATCGGTTAGTAAAATCTGTTGAGACCAGTACATGTCGTATATTGAGACTTGGTCCGATGATTTATCCCAATGAATCATGAGTCTTGGAAGACACATATTGATGTGTAGGTGTTTATTTGATAAACATTGAACGACTCACCGAAGATTTCCTAATAGATGGTACACCAACGTCAATAGAAATCTTCTCGAGTCGAGTAGCATAGTGGTCCTTCGACTTGAGATATCATTGTGGATATATGAGATATCCTCTTGATGAGTGGTATTTATATCACTATTTCCCACTCATTTGACTTAATATTTTGTATAGTTTCTTGAGTTTGGGAAGAATGTGTTTTATGTTATTTTGCAGATAAATAAAGTTTGGGAAGCATTGGAAGCAATTTGGAGCCAAAATTGTGAAAAATGACGAAAATGACATTTTTGTAATTTGTCCGCATCGCGACGCGCAAGATGCCTGCGTCGCGACGCCTATCCTGTGCCAAGAGCTGCTAACGTGCGCCGGAAGACACGTGTCAGAATCTGAAAAGTTTGATTTGCTAACGTGCGCCTGCCACGTGTCATCATCAGAATAGATCTTGCTAAAATGCGCCGGATGCCACGTGTCACAATCCTATTGGACCAAACTTAGCGCGTGCCACGTGTCGCCTTCTCATTGGACCAAATATTCGATGAATCACATTCTGCCACGTGTCAAGCTCTCATTGGACCGATCCTTACCGCGTGCCACGTGTCAGCTTCTCATTGGACCGAAATATCCACCAATCACCGCGTGCCACGTGTCAGCCTCCCATTGCACCACTCTCACCGCGTGCCACGTATCATCATTTGATTGAGCCGGCGAAATCCGCATGGTCAAAGCGCGTACACAAAAACCGCGTCTCGGCGTCGTGACACCAAGGCTTGTAGCGTCGCGATGCCAGATCCAGAAATTGCATATAAATTGAGCTCATTTGCACATCATTTGGTGTGCTTTCCTTGGGATTTTTTTTCCCTGATTTCATAGGAAGCATCTAGTTTTGTAAATTATTGTAATATTAAAATTATGTATTTTTATTTTTAGTTTTTATTACAGCATTTTATTTATTTACTTTATGTTTTGTAGTTAAATTTCCACTGGGGTAAAAGGTGAAACCCTTAATATAATTATCTAGGTAAATCTCACTTAATTATAATTTATAAATAATAATTTAACCGGATTAATTAATGTCAGACTTTATTACCGCCTATATGGTCGGTCTAAATATAAATTACTTTACCGTCTAAATGGCTGGTCTTTATGTGACAGATAATTACCGCCTATATGGCTGGTGTAGTTGGACTAAATGGATTACCGCCTATATGGCTGGTTTTAAATGTTTAACATTATTAATTCCTGAGAAAGCAGAACAGAAAATAATTTATATTTTATAATAAGTGAGATTCCTATATAAGAAATATTAAATGTGGATCCTCTAACCCCAACATTTTAATTTATTCTAGGGAAGTGATGAAACACATTATTCACACTTAATAATTGATTTTCTTTTTATGGGTAATTCTTTAGTTTGTTTTTTGACTCTTAAGCTTAATGCTTCTTGTTGTCTGATCACCAATAAGATTGATCTGGTAAACTTAAAATGAACTAGACATAGAGATTTTAGGTTTCAGCCTTAGATTCAATAGCCCACGATCTTCCTTGAGAATGGATAACCCTTTAATAGATTTCCTTACATGATAAACATATATCTGTCGGGCGGGGGTAGCCATAATTGGAACTTAATCTTAATGAATCCAGGTAATTTGGTTGACATAGACATATAGTTCAATTGGGTTATACTGGGTATTTGCGTCTGACCATCGACAGAGGCTTTTGCATATTTTTGTGTTCCAGGTTAGCAAACTTATTTATTACACATATGTAAGAGAATCAATTCATCTTTCGAATAATATTGTGTGGAGTCACAACCCTATATCTTTGAGTTTTTTCTTTTATTTTCCTTAGTATTTTCTTTTGAGTCTGTTTTTATTTTAATTAGTAAATCCACATTCAACCAACCAAAAGCAATCAATTCCCTTCTCCCTATAATTAGATACTTGTAAATAAATGGTATCAATAATTAATAACAACAGTAGGAATTAAGTCCTCGTGGGATCGATATTTTTATACTACTTGAACGATACGTGCGCTTGCTTTATACGTGTGTGTTTACGCCGGTCACCTCCACACTTTGATGGCAGTCACGTCACCGATCTATTTAGATCAGACCTCCGCCTGTTCGTTGGGTGTGGAATGATGCTCATGTTATCATGTGAATATCATATAGAATCTGTTAGTCCTATGTACAGGGCATATGTGTCATATACGTATTTACGATCTAGTAAATCCATCGTTGTGATATACTTCGGAAGCGAGTTCCAAGTATTATTTAGAGATCGTAAATTTAAAAGTCGACTAGATTATACCTTAGGGATTTGACGTTCTTATCTATATCCCCTGTATAATATTGATAGCCTGTGACAAAGGGATTATATGTATGCAATGACCTCGACTTGCATAGTTTAGAGAGATTATCTCTGGTCGTCATAATTCATGAGTGAGTGAATTATGGACACAAAATTGGATTCCGTGACGGATAAACCTAAACTTAGAAAGTCCCACAATATGAAGTGTACTTGTTGAGCACTTGGGTAACGCATTATGAATATTATATATTATTCATAATACTTCACCGAATTAAATGAGTTAAGTCGAATCGTTTAAACGGTTAAACAAAAATCCATGCATTAGTGGTATTTCGGTCAATTAATAATTAATGTGTATTTATATTTGATACAAGATTTGATTTGATACATACTAATTAATTATCAAATGAGACTTTGACACAAGCCATTAATATACGTATTTGTTATTTAATGTAAATAAAAATACATACATAATAATAATCGCATTAATTAATTATTTATGTATTTAAATGTGAAATTTCTAGATAATTAAATTATATCAATATTACATAATTGTTATGCGATATGTTTGATTATTATTGGTTACATGTGGCATGATTCTTTTAAGCTTGAAGTATACAAATTGGATTTGTTAACTTAAATCTTATTATTATTAATTAATTAGATTAATTGACCAAATGACCAAAATGCCCTTATTCCTCCCTCTAAGTCGGTTTTGGCCTATATTTAAAGTTAGAAAATTTTGTTTTCTCAATAAGAAAGCTCCCATGGCCGAACCTCTCTAGCAAGAAAGCACCCAAAAATTTGTTTGAAGAAACAATGAATAAAGTGAAGAAATCAAGAAAAAGTTTAAAGAATTTAGGAGATTTGGAGGTAATCTTCATAACTCTTAAACTTATAAAGTTTGTTTCTTGTTCTTAGCATCTAGACAAGTTCTAGGGTTTCTTCCTTTCTTATATTTTGGGGCTTTTTGATTTGGAGGATGGATTTGGAGGCTAGATGCATGTGTGAAGTTAGATTGAATAATATTAGTGTAATATTAGTTCAATTTTATCATTTGATGACTTGTTGCCATTCTAGAGTGTTATGACCACTCTTGTAACTCCTAGAATTTTTCTTGAGTTCTTCATTTTTGGCAACTTTGGTTGGTGTAAATATTAATATGATTAATGTTGAGAAAATTGGATTTAAAGCATGAAAAATGATATTTTTGGTTACCAAATCAGATCTAGAATTTCTGTGATTTTGGTGATGAAATGTATGTTTTATGAATGTATTGGATTTATTTTGGGTATTGGAACAATTTCCGGAAATTATTTCGGAGTTGAAATATATGAAAATGGTGAAAAACGGCGTTACCGGGTGAGTTTCGGGCTTACCGGGTGTCTGCTGTCCAAACAGTGAATTGGTCACTGTTCGGGCAGCCCAAGAATTGCCCAAGCACTATTAGGACTGACCTGGGCAGCCCCCATGTGTATTGATTGGTCGGTTCGGACAAAAACGTGTTTTATGCCATTTTGCAGAAAAATATTTTCCGTAAAAGTTTCGCGATGTTTCTAGCTTATTTATGTCGTTATTTGATATTAAATAAATATGTTTAGGTGAAATATGAATGAATTATTCATATTGGATAATGAATAATTTATTTGGTAACTTTAAAAAGTTTTTAAAGTTACGATTTCCCACGAACCGCGCTTCCACTGCGCCCGCGCTAAAACCCAACATTATGTTCATCTTATAGAGATCTGGGGAAAACAGTACTGCTACTACTTATCGAGGCTCTGCAGCAGTCTGGTTGAGTGTCTAAATATTTACTGGGGTCGGTATTATGGTATGAGAAATTTGTAGTATGCACTATCAAGGGTCATATGGGTCTTGCTAAGGCTTGAGGTTACACAACTATATCAACTATTTTATGGTTTCTGCTTGTTCTCTAACCTTCGAGTGGCATTATCTATGTCGTGACCTATAATAGACTTCCTTGCCATTTCCTGAGTTTTCAATGTTTCTCATTTACTGGATCTGTTTCTAGGGGTTATACGGGTTACTACTATGGTTGGTCTATTCTGTGGACTTCTGTTGGTGCTCCAAGCTTCAGCCAAGCTTGTCTACGTCATGTACTACACTAGGCTCCCTTACTGATTTTTTTACAGTTTCGATGGATCTCTATCTGGTAGACTTATCTCTTGAGATTTTCTATTGCTATTTCGTGGTATACTACGGCAGGTACTGGGTCTTCTTACAAATACCTTTAACTATTCTGGTCAATAAGGTCTGGATGTCAAACAATGTTCAATACTTTTATATTGGTGTCATTTATCGATTGCCCTGACTTAATCCATTACCTATTTTAGAATAGGTATGAGATGGACCCTGCTAGGACTTTTTCCTATCCAGTATCTCTAAGGGATCAGACAATGGTCAAGTTAAGGTTTCACCTACTTTGGACTTCTTTGCTAATATAACCAATTTATTGCTTCTTATGATATCGGTCTTACTAAGTCTTGATTCTAGACTAGGGTATGTGAAATCCTTACGTTCTTCTAGTATCCCAAACCTATTAGGAATCTTCACAACTAGATCAGATTTCTTGCTTCCTTACTTTTCTAGCTACTTTCTATCGTTCGGAAAGCTTGCTATGCATACATGGATCTCAAAAGTTACTGGATCTACTATATGGGATTTTCTGAGGATGGAAGAAACCTTACTTGAGTCTATCTGTCATTCTTATGTCTGTTTCTGCTCATTCTATTCTCTTTATTGCTACAAGCTCGTGTATTTTCTTTACTATCAATTTTATTTCTATTCAATCTATTATTTCGACTTACTCTAATTATAAACGTCTTTATTTACTTTCTAGTTCTGCACGTTCTACTAGTTTTCTCTATTTTTAAAGCTTCAGGCATATGTTCTCGAAAACTTCATTGGTTCTTCTGATCACTTATCATGTCTGAATTTCGGGTGGCATATTCGAATGGTTATAGAAGGATTCTGCTATAGTAAGGATTCTAGTTTCAGATTATTGGAGGGATATTCAAATGATTATTGAAAAGTTTACTAACCTTTCTAGAAGGCTTGATGACGTACTCGAGGATCGGATATTAGAGAGGTAGTGTCTCGCATACAATTACCTCAGACATACTACATATACAATACCCCAGCACTCTACCAACTGCAGTCACTGACTCCCTAGACCATGCTCTAATACCAACTTTGTAACATCTCCCTCTCGGAGATGCTACCGGCAGGCGACAGGTTACCCTATCACCCTCAGCCTCTAACTAACTGACTGACCAACTAAACTCTACTTCTTTTCTTGTTATTTGATAACCACAAATCACACACTTACACTGGAGGGCTGCATACCCAGCTTAAATTAATTAAACAACCATTCCTCCTTACAATTTTGTGCTAGCCACATTAAACTCTGGTAACTTTGACTCTGACAACGTTACGTAATGACTCTCAAGCAACTAACACATGACTTGTACTTTAACTCTTAAAACCTTGACTTTAACTGATCCATATACCTCAGACTTGATTGTCATATTGACCCGATAACCCAAGTGACTACCATCAGTATTCATCCTCTTGAGCTCGTCCTCTAAGTGGACTTGTAAAACAGAAAACACCGGAGAGTGGGGGGTTTAGATCATTTGAAAGACCTAGTGAGTGGACAGTTTAAAATGATAACTAAAATACTTTATGAAAAATGATTTTATGCAATCGAAATCAACTTATTTTACAAGAAAACTAATCTTTTCTGAAACTCTTTTTGTATGAAAACAAATCTCTTTCGGCAAAAATTTTCTGGAAACATCTTTCTTTCTATAAAACTCTGAGATCTCTCATAAAACTAATTCTTTCTGAAACTCTTTAATAAAACTGTTGTTTATGAAAATCTCATCTAGAAAACAACTGACGTATAGAGATGTTACGTATCGCTGTCCCCCCACACGCCTAACTAGTGCCTTGGGGTGTTACGTCTCGCTGTCCCCCAAGTCATTGAACTAGAGACAGAAGCTTTAATCAATGTTGTCATCCTGACCCTGAAACTAGGATATAGGGGCATCATATAGTACCATCCCCATAGTCCTTAAATTACATGTGCACATGTCTACTTTATCCGTCAATTTCATAATCCAACAATTCCAAAAGTCTATGAGATTGGGTTTTTCCCCCAATCTATAAAAAATTCATAAAAGAAATCATCATAAAATATCAAAAATATGATAACATTTCTCAACTGGTCCAAAAATATTTTTAACTCATTAAAGTATTTTGGAAACTTGGTCTCATCTCAATATATAACTTGAATATAAATAAATTCATATAACTTTATAAATCAATAAAATATCCACTCACATAATTGAAAATTGATTGCACTACTTCACGGTGTCGAAGAAAATCGCGGTTCCTGCCAATAATCTATAATTGATAAACATTATTAGAATAAAAGTTGTGAGATATGCTTCCGATCAATAAATAAAATATGAAATGCCTGAACACTTGAATTTTATAAGTTACTAACTTATAAACGTGGTCTACGAATTTTTTACGAGCTAAGGTTTGGAGATACAAAAGTGCAGGAGCGGAAATTTATATTCTACTAAGTCACTGAAAACTCACTGCTTGAAATCTAAATTTGAAAATTCGCTGTACTTAATTGGGAATGAATTAGGGGATGAAATTTTAGTAGATTTTATCTCTGTTTTTACGGATCTCACTTTCAATTTCAAAAACACAAGTTATAATCCAAAGTTCAGGGGCTGTTCAAGATGAAAAATTGAGTGCAGTGACAGCAGATCGCCCAACTTCAAAAATTCAATTCGACTTCATCTTAAGTCTAAAAATTCTAATTTTTGGATATGTTACTCCCTTTTGTGTCTTGTTTATCTAAAATTTTACGGTTCTTCAATCGGACATATAAAACTCAATTTATAAGCGATCAAACACAGCTTGTTTGAAACATGACAGAAACTGACTTTGCTATCTAACTTCCTTATTTCGCCATCTTATTAAATACATTTAATCCGGAAATCCTAAACAGAATTTTCACTATTATAAATACTCTTTATAAAATATGAAACATGCTTAATTTCTTAATTTAACCCGAGCTTGGCATTACGTTGAACACTTGGTGTGCGACATGTCTAAATTCAACCATTCTTACAATCCTAGCTAATCATACTCTCATTTTACATCATTATTGCACAACAAAATGATTCAAGACTTCATATTACATTTAAAACAACCCTACCTTTCTTTCTAGCTTGGTCAAATGTCAACCCTCATCGCACTCAAAGTTTTACAACATAACACTTTATAAGTCAAAACATCATCCAAACACTTCAACCAAGATCATTCATTAACAAAACCAACACAAAACAGCCCCCTACTGACTTGGAAATTCGGCCAACCCTTACAAGTTAGGGAAATTGGGCATTTTCAAAATCTAAGCTTAATTCATGTGTAAACTATCATGAAATGCATTAAAATGCATGCTATATTGAAGCCAAAATGCAAAAATTGAAACCTATGGTTCCTAAAATGCGAAAATGGGGAAAGATTATTGAAGTTCAAATCTGAAAAATGAAAGGGGAAAGAGAAAAAATGAGCTTACTTGCTTGGGAAGAAGCTTGATTGCATTTAATTTGTCTTCAAAAACCGTGTGAGATGAAAAGAAATGAAAGAGTTTTGTTATGCTCCTTCACGTTTTTCTTTTTCTTTTTTTATGTTCCAAGAGAGGAAGGAATGATACACTTTATATAGGCAAATGAGGGGCTGATTTTATTAATAAAATAATATAAAAATCAGAAAAATGTGGAGATTTCTAGACCAGTCCACGATTTTACTGTAGCATCCACTGAAAGGTTAAGTTTGGACTTAGTTCTGTTCAAATTATAGGAAATATTTCAACATGAAAGTTATAGGTCTCGGTCTAAGCTCTCTGAATATATAAACTTTACAAAAATCGGAGATCGTATAAGAAAGTTATGACTGAAATAAAAAGGTAGCATGTTGACTCGATTAAGCTAAAATGGAAGATTGAAACTGAAAATTTATCTGGGACATCCGAACGGGATTCCTTAGGTGTAAAACCTATTTTTATATTATTTTATGAATTCTAAGGTGTTATGAATGATGATTCACTTTACCAGGTATGACCATTCCGACTAGGGTGTTACAAGAGAGGTGTTTAGCTAAGCAAGTAAATTATTGTGATAATATTAATAAATAAAAATAAATTAAGTCCCCAATAACGACGTCAAAATTTGATCGTGATTTTATAAATATAGTAGTCAAGTGCACGTATCGTTCAAGTAATATGGTGATAAAATATCGGATATCATACACACATTGACTTAATATTTATCTTATTAATATCAAGATTAATCTACTTAACTTCAACTAAACTATTGAGAAAGAGAATTAATTTGATGATTTTAATTGAAAAGTAAATAAAAAGAAAATAATAGGCGTTGGGAAAACCTTATAGATAGAAGAACCTAGGGTTGCAACTTCACTTAAGCACGCACACAATAAGCACATGCACTTTTAATTTAGTTGGGTTATTGTTACTAATTATTAACCTAAAATAATAAAGTATTCACAACTCTTTCGATGGTCAGGTGAATATATTCAAAATAAATCAATTAAGTATATATCTATGTTAATTAAATTAAACAGAATTCACTAAGGTCAAGTTATAATATTGGTTACGCATGTCCTACAGGTATATGTCTATCCTGAAAGAAAATCTATACGGCATTGAGTAGATAAGATCTTTATTTGCCATCATATTTGTGGGATAGGAGCTTGCACAGTAATGCACATGGCATTGTCCTATTTAGGGCATACAAAGCCACATTGAAGCCTCTTTGAAGAAAGATCTTCATAGACCGTCTGGCTTAAGACGTTAAGCTTAGCACTAGCGGGGAGACAACTCAGGTGTTTAATTTTTATTGTCTTCACTTTAGTTTTATTTTATTGTGTGCTAGTTGCGTGTTTATTAGTTTGCATGTGTATTTATGCAGGTGCTAGCACAACCTATACACTATGCGCAACCGAAGTCTGACCAGCAAGAGTCTGATCAACTCCATGCACAGTAGTGTTGTTCCTCATTCTTTTTCCTTTACGCTTATTTTACATTGAGTACAATGCAAATTTTAAGTATGGGGTGTGTGCATGTTAGTATTAGTTCCTATTATTTATTAAAAAAATCAAAAAAAAATCTTTTAAAAAAATTGAGTCTTGGGTAGTGAATCATAGTCTAATGATGAGTTTGTTGTTTTAATATGAAATCTTAGAAAATGATAAATGCCCAATTTATTTTTATCTGATGCCTTGAGTATGTGATCTAGGTTAGACTCGTAAGTACTTAACAGTAGATCTCTAGTTGTAAGAGTCTAGGTAGTTGACAAAATGACTAGTTGAAGAAATTATTTGAAGATGAATGACTATTTGCATAGATATCTATCTATGTTTCCACTTATCTATGATATGTGGCATGTCTAGCAAATAAAAGAAAAAAAATATTTTGAAAAAAAAAACTGAAAAGAAAAAATACTTTAAAAAAGAGAAACTACCTATAACCGATAAGCGTGAAGTTACCCATGGGTGAGTGTTAGGACCACCATGAGGAGAAATACAATCTTAAAGGGTAAGTGAGTCAAAAGATAAAGATAAAGAAAAGTTATACCATATCGAGCTTAATAGGCAAACATGGACACTTCTGAGATATCTAGGTTGGTTTGACCCATCGGATGTCAATTTTTGAGACGAAATCACCAAGTTGACTTACTCATGGATCGAGCTTTGACCAGACCTTTTCACACACACACCCCCACTGTGAGTCTGCCATAGATGATTTATTCAAGAACTTGGATTTGAGTTACGTTAGGTACTTTAAAGGTTCTATGATTTCATTGATAGTCATTCTCTGAGGATATTATTATGTGTAACTCTTAGGACTGTTTTATTTTTGTGTGAATGCATGTGTGTATTGAATGATGTTTGTGGGTGTCGTCGTTGTAAGCCCTCACCAGACTATAACTCGCCCACTAAGGTCATCTAAGGGTTTAAAGACATGTTGCATATTCTAAATGCAATCGTAATCCCTACAAAAATGGCTTAGGTTAATTTATTTTAGTTTTATTTTATTTTATTTCTTTTTATTTTGCTCAATGACTAGCAAAAATGTTAAGTTTGGAGATGTGATAAGCGGTTAATATATAGATATTTACAGCCCCTTATCTTAATATTTTATTTATTATTTCGAGTTGTATGAGCATTTTGATATGTTTTGGGTGGATTTTACAGGTCATGTTTCAGAGCCAAAGCGCGCATCCTGATACTAAAATCGTGTTGAGACACGACACTTCACAAATTGTGTGCAGAACATCAATGTTTTGACGTCAACTTCGCTCGTCGCGACGTGCGCGTAGATGATGAATTGAAGTCGCGACGCGCGTTCACTGTAAATGCAGCCTCGGTTCGCCCTAAATCCTATTTTTAATCAGGAATCTCCCTCTGGACCTCATATATAAGTATAAGTTCGTCCCAAAACCTAGAAAGGAAGCCTGATAATACAATTTTGGAGTCCCATAGCATAGAAGAACGCCTAAAACAAGGCAAATATGAGTACTTCAACTGATGCTAGGGATTGAATGGGAAGACTGCAAACATGAGTTCTTTCTTTCCTTTTCTCTCTAGCTTTATCTTTTATGAGTTCTTGGCTTGTTACAATGATTAGCTTGTATCTGTTGAATATTATAAGTACCTAATTCATTAAATTTAGGGTTGTAATAGATCTTGAGAATGTTTAATTCATTTAGTTGCATATTTGTATTCCTTTGGGTTTGTTATTTATTATTTATTTTTTTCTGTACTTTGATGCTTATTTTATTTGTTTGGCCAATAATAGAATAATCTTGGAAAAAAAACTTAGGAACTCGATGGAGGAAATTTAGATTAGCCGTGGGAATAATAGTGTGATTTATTTGTTGAATATATTTCCCTTTAGGATAGACATATACATGCAGGTCATGCGTAGCCAATATTATAGCTTGACCTTAATAATTTTAATTAACATAGACATATACTTAATTAATTTATTCTGAATATATTCACTTGACCATCGAAAAAGGCTTGTGAATAATTTAGTATTTTAGTTTAATAATTAGTAACAACAACCCAACTAAATGAAAAGTGTCTGAGCTTATTGTGTGTGTGCTTAGGTGAAGTTGCAACCCTAGATTCTTCTCTCTATAAGGTTTTCCCAACGTGTGTTATTTACTTTTTATTTAATTTTTAATTAAAATCACCAAATCAATTATCTTTCTCTATAGTTTAGTTTAAGTTAAGTAGGTTAATATTAATATTAATAAGATAAATATTAAGTCCATGTGGGTACGAAATCTGACATTTTGTCACTGTATTATTTGAGCGATACATGCATTTGCGTGCTTGATTTATAAAATCGTGATCAAGTGAGAGAAACATTACAACGAACAGAGCCAGACGATCAATTGTCGGTTTGTGAAAGAGAGAATGATTTGAAACAGTGCGTAGTTTGATTATTGATTTAATATGAGTAAAATTTCATTTTATAAAAAAATATAGATATTTTTTTTATTATTTTAATAGAAATAAATCAAATTTTTTTTATTAATACAATAAATTTTTCAGTAATTGATAGGATAAGTTTTAATAAACTTTTCGATTAAACGGAGACGACTGTACTCGCTGGCAAATGAGAAAAGAGAGAATTTTCGTAATTTGTATTTTCATTTTCAATTGAATTGCGATTAAATATATGATCACCCGCGTATAATGCGGGCCTATACTAATAATAAATAATTTATTGAAAATATTTAAGAACTTCTCACTGACCCTTGGTGTAAAAGAAGATGAATTCAGCTGCCCATGGAGTCTTTATTTAATGAGCCAGAGCCACAAATTAAAAATGATTAATATTACAAAAATCCGACTTAAAGTGATGGTTGATAGTAATTAATTAACTAATTAAAGATCGATTAATTGGAAAAGGTAAAAGTTTGATAGGCACTTGATTAGAACATTCAAAGTTCAAATTAATAAATGCATGATGGACCAGTCTTATATAAAATATACATAATCATGCATTGACCCTTAACGGTGGCCATAAGGTGCCTTTTGTTCAAAGCTGGCTTGCAACCAATTGTCAACTTGTGTGAATTATTGGACCCACTGCATGTTGATGCACCAAATGTTAAACCAGCCCCCTTTCTAGAGTTGGTTTGATGGAATCTCTTTTCAAATTGGTATCCACATTGGATAATTCTTTTCTTTATTTTCTTTATTTTTTTCTGTTTTTTTTCTTAAAAAAAAAAAACAAATTGTGTTTGTGTTTTTTTTTTCTATATTTTGGCCCTCGAGTTTATGGTTCCTTATAAAAGACACACACATATATGTTATTAAGTTAACTTAAACATTCTAATTCTGCCTCTGCTTGTAACTAGAGAGACTTGAATGAGGGGAGAACCTCCCAATTTCTCAAGTGTTTAATTTAGTTTATTCCAAATTAGTACAGTAGATCTTAGATGATTAATTGTATCGAAATCGTTTGAATTTGCACATCGCTTTATTAAAATGAAATCACAAATTTAAACTCTCAAATACAATTTTTTTTTAAAATACATTTTTTTCCTCCGTAAGATATAAAGTGGTTGTTTTATATACGGCCCCAAGGGTATGGCTTGGTGGCAAGAAGGATTATGATTTGGTTGTCAAGTCATGAGTTCGAGTTCAGATGATTCATTTCTTGTAAGAGCCTAAGACAATATGAAGTTTTACCTACTCCGCTTAAACTCGGGACAAATGGTTTGACAAGTGATAACAAGTTTAATTCAAATCACTAATTGTATTATCAAATTTATTCACCTAAAAATGATAAATACATTAATTAAATCAAGGTCATCTACCTACAAATACATTCATTAAACCAAGTATTAAACATCAAATCAATTATCAAGATTTATCTAACGTGAATCTCACATGGATTCCACTTATATTTTGATATTGATTCAGTATTCAACACAAATTCATTTTAGTGATAAATCCTAATTCAGTTAATTTTCGAAAAGTAGAACAAAATCCATTGTTAATAATCATAAGTGGACACTTGATGTCCATATGTATCTAATTTTTTTCTAATATTAATAAATAATCCTTGACTATGTACACAAAAAAGGGTAACTTTTATGAAAAGATAAACTAAAACTTAATGATTAATAATTTTCTCTCTCTAAATTGTATTTCAATCTCTCAATCTAGAATTGAAGAAAGTAAATTTGCTGGTACACATGGAGAATTCTTCCAAGCTTTAGCATGCAATTTAAGCACTTCCCTTGCCTTAGCTTTTGTCTTGTTATTACTATCCACTTGAATCACCAAGCACAATTTGGACACAACACCAAGCTGCAACATTTCATGAAGCACACTAGCTGTTGCTGAAAACTTTGAAATAGACAGCAAAATCCTCACTGCCCTTTCACTTACAACCTGCGAAACCCTAAGTATCTTCTTTGAAACTATTGCCAAACCAGCCCCATGTTTCAACAACTCGGCTCTTCCTTCAGCACACTGACATAACAAATCAAGAACTGTAAACATCATCTCACAAACCCTTCTCTCTGATGAATCAAGAACAAGAACAAGATCAATCAAAATCGAAACGGCCCTTGCTTCCACAGCCTTGATTCTGTTTCTTCCCCATGGACAAATGTTGAGTAACACTTGTAATGCTGATTTTGAAGCTTGTTGAGAGATTTGATCGTGCAAAATTTGAATAACTTCGACCAATAATTCTTGCCTTAAGCTTATGAGTTGAATTGGTTCAGCTACTTCAAGAATTGATTTCAATAACACGACTGCATATGCTCGAGACACATATGTTCCACGTTGCATGACTTGTGTTAATGAGTCCACAAAAATTCCATTTCTGCCCTTGACAAGATTCTTTAACCCTAGTTCTGATATTTGAAGGTTACAAAGAATGCTTAGGGCTTCATCTATCAATGGAAAATCATTGGAGTTGATCACAAATGAGGCTAAAAAATCAACTGCCCCAGCGGATTCAAAGCAACGCTTGTTAGTTTCGTTCTCGGATGCAATACATCTTAGCCTCTTCATGCACTTGATTTGTAACTGAGGAGAATTGTTAGATGCTTCTTTAATTAGCTTACTGACTTGAGCTTTGGTGATGGGTGGCTTTGGCGTTGGGATTCTTTCAATTCCATATGAAGCATTGAGAGTGCACCAAGATTGAATGAGCCGCCGGAGATTGTGATTCGGCGTAAGCTCATCACATTCTGATGAATATAAAACTTGTTTTGTCACCGGACACGTGTTGTTTTTGCCAGAGAATAACCACCTCTCGATGCTTTCTCGATCGTAGGTTATCCCCGTTGGTGCAATCACCGGATCTTTCATGATCTCTAATGAAATTGGGCACAGAAAAAATGTCGGAACGTCGATTTCTTCCATTAATTATTTGAAGAGTTAAATAAAACCCACCAAGTAAAAATTTAAGGCTAGAGAGGGTTTGAAAGAATCGGATTGAAGAGAAGTTGTGAATTGTTTTGAAGAAGTTGAATGAAGCAAAAGAGAGTTAGGTTTTATTTATACTTGTGAATTTGGAGAGTAGTGAAGAGAGAGAGAGATTCAAAGAAATGTATGAGAAAGTCAAAAAACACGCCGGTGATGAAAGATTAAATTGGTTTGACTTTTTTTTTTTTTTTTGAATGGCTCAAGAATTAGAGTGATTCATAAACACGGGTGACATGCTATTATTATTTTTTTTTTTTTTTTTTTTTTATGTAAAAGGAGAGATTTTATTAAAGTGAAAAAATAAAACTCAACAGTTCACCAACGGGTGACATGCTATTATCATTATTAAGTATTTATTTATATATTAAATTTCATGTGTTTAACTCAACTTAACTAAAAAATTAATTTAAAAATTGAGGGTTGTCTTGTACTTATATTTTTAGACAAATATCACTTCTCAATCGATGTGAGATATTTTTCTCCACATTTTTCCTGATGTACATATGTCGATCTTTTTTCTTATTTGTGTCATATAAGTAGGTAATGTAGGTCTACTAATGTATAAGATTAGCTTTGAATTCATGTTAAATTTCATAGGCCTAATTATTCAATCAAGAAACTAGATTAAGAATATAGTATTGTCTATGCTTATATTCTTAAATTAATATCACTTCTTAACGGACGTAAAATATTTTTCTCAACATATATGTATAATTTTATTAAATATAACTATCATTTAGCTGATAATTTTTAAATATTTAATACGCGTGATAATATATTTTTATAAAATTATAAGAGTAATATTTACCATCAATACTTTTAAGAATTTTTTGGAAAATCAATATCAACTAGTCACTTTACGTCCCCAATGGATGTGGTTTGGTTATAAAAGGCTTATGATTTGGTTGTCATGTCATGGGTTCGAGTCCAGAAGATATATTTCCTGTAAGAATATGAGGCAGTTGAGAATTTTACCTATTCCACTTAAGCTCGGGTATGGTGATTTAGCGACGGGATTTTCAACGTTTCCAAAAAAACTACTTACTTTACCAGGTCACACAAAAAAATTATCTGACGTGGCATTTTGACTTTCTCTGTCTAGAAGTTTTTTTCAGTCTTGTGTGTGTTTTTTCTGTCAAACTTGTGTTTCATAAAATTTGGATTGACGATAAAAGGAAATGGGGACAGCAGTGACTTTTCGTGGCTGCTACATGTGCCTTAATTCACTCTTTAGTTCTACTTGCCCTTCTAGTTCTTTTTTTTGACCAATATACAGGAAAATTTGGCATCGGTTTGAATTTTGATAAATCAATTTGCCATTAATACATGTTAGCATTTTTTGCCATATGTTTATAGAATAAGTCCAATATATATTCGCTTTAATTGTGGTTGACAATTAAATTTAGCCAACTCTCTCTAAAGCTGATCAAGTCTGGACGCAATACGTGGACATGCGAGACAGTTTTGTACTATCTTAAATAATATATGAATGATAAAAATAGTTGTTTACGTGTGATTTTCGTCTCAGGGACAGTTTCGAGATAATTCTCCCGAGACAACCCTCCTTCAATTTTGAATTTGTTTGGTTATGGGAGATCAAAAGCAAATATAGCAAAAGATAAAGAGAACACAAAATCGACAAAGAGAGTTTTAACGTGGTTCGGCAGAGCAAGTCCAACCTACGTCCACGGGCACAAAGTGGGGTGTTGCTTTTATTACTAAACCGAGCATTTGCCTGCGGCCTGTACGGTGATGACTTGTGGTGGCCTATCCCATACCTCTGTAACATTGCCTTCGTCTCTCCTTGAAACTGAACTCTGTTGTCTGTCACTACATGATGCGGCATACCGTACCGACAAATGAGGTTCCGAGCTATAAACTTTGCCATCTGTTTTGCTGTAACATTGCGGAATGATTCGGCTTCCACCCACTTCGAGAAGTAATCTACGGCCACTACTATGAAGCGATGGCCATTCGATGTATTTGGTCGAATTTCTCCAATCATATAAATTCCCCATGCTGAGAAAGGCCACGGCTCTGAAAACCCGTACAATTCTGTGTGGTAAGTGATTCAAATTACCGTGTGCTTGATAGTCATGGCAGTGCTTTACCATCTTCGCGCAGTCTGTTTCCATGGTTGACCAATAAAAACCTTGTCTCACTATCTTTCGGGACAGATTCAACCCGTTCATGTGCGGACCACATACCCCAGCGTGTATTTCTTTCATTACATGCTGAGCTTCTTCCTTTCTCAAACACTTCAACTGAATACCGTTTGCTTGCCTCTTGTACAGTTCCCCTTTCAAAGTCACATACTGGGAAGCTAACTTCTGAATGGCTATTCTGTCTTTTCTGCCTGCCTCTTCCGGGAGTTCACCATGTTCCAGATACCTCTGAATGTCATAATACCAAGGTTTACCGTCGTCGACCTCAACTTCCAGAATTCTTTCTGTCTCATAAACAGGTCTGCTTGCTGTTGTCAGTATCAACGGTCTCATCACTAACTTCTCTGGATTTTCCCAAGTTGCTGCAAGTGTAGCCAATGCATCTGCCATTTGATTCTCTTCTCTCGGTAAGTGCTGAAACTTACACTCGGGGATAACCTGTGCCAACTTTCTGAGGTGAAAAAGGTAAGGTTTCAACCGTTCTTCTTTCAATTCCTATTCTCCTCGCATCTGCTGGACTACCAACATAGAATCTCCGTAGACTTCTACACTCCCGGACTTCAAGGCTATCAATGCCGTCAAACCAAAAGCACATGCTTCATACTCGGCCATGTTGTTAGTCACTCTGAATGCCAACCTCTTGGCCAAAGGCAAAGTTTCTCCCTCGGGGGTCACTATCACGATCCCAATTTCGGCTCCCTTGTAATTCACTGCTCCGTCAAAATACATCTTCCATCTCTGAACTGTTATTGCTTGGATCTCTTCGTCTGGGAATTCAAACTTATACTGATCCCCCTCAACAGGTTGCAATGCCAAAAACTCTGCTACTGCTCGCCCTTTGATTACTTTGGAGGTGAGATACTCAATGTCAAACTCTGTCAGCAATACCAACCATCTGCCCAATTTTCCCACTAGTGAAGGCACCGAATGAAGATATTTTAGAGGATTTTCCTTGGCCACTACCTGGATCTTGTATGACTGGAAATAATGCCGTAATTTTCTGGAAGCCCATACCACGACAAGACAGATCTTCTCTACTTCTTGATACCGAGCCTCATACGGGAGCATTTTCTTACTCAGATAATAGACTGCATGTTCTACCTCTGTCTCATCTGCCTGTACCATCATTGCCCCCAGTGCTTCTGATTCTATAGCCAAATATAATATCAAAGGTCTGCCCAGTCTCGGAGATTTCAATACAGGAGGCTTTACCAAGTACTCTCTGATTTTGTCGAAGGCTGTCTGACACTGTTCATTCCATCTCACTGGCTGATCTTTTCTCAACAGTTTGAAGATAGGCTCACATACTGACGTCAACTTGGCGATGAACCGACTGATGTACTGAATCTTCCCCAAGAATGCTCTGACTTCTTTTTCTGTCTTCGGTGCAGGCATTTCTGTGATTGCCTTGATTTTCTCAGAGTCTACCTCTATTCCGCCCATTCCCACTGTATGACCAAGCAATTTCCCTGATGTCACCCCAAACACACATTTCTTGGGTTTTGCCGCAGGTTGTATCTGTCAACTCTCTGAAGGAACCTTTCCAGTGCTTCGATATGCCCAACTCTTGTCTCTGATTTCACCATCATGTCATCCACATACACCTTAATCTCTTTGTGCATCAAGTCATGGAAAAGTGTCGTGGCCATCCGTTGATAAGTAGCTCCCGCATTCTTAAGCCCAAACGGCATTACCTTGTAACAATAAGTACCCCACTCAGTAACAAATGCATTCTTGTGTTTGTCTTCTTCAGCCATGAGAACCTGATTGTAACCTGAAAACCCATCTGCAAATGAATACATCGCAGATAAAGCCGCACTATCAACCAGAACATCTATATGCGGTAGAGGAAAATCATCTTTCGGACAAGCCTTGTTGAGATCTCTGTAGTCTACACACATTCTGACCTTCCCATCTTTCTTTGGCACCGGTACTATATTAGCCAACCACTCAGGATACTTTACTACTTCCAGGAACCCCACATCTACCTGTTTCTTAACTTCCTCTCTGACTTTCTCAGTCCATTCTGGTCTCATCCGTCGCAGTTTCTGTTTTAGTGGCCTCATATTCAGATAAGTTGGTATTGTGTGCTGGGCAATGTTTCTGTCTACCCCAGGCATGTCCTCATAGGATCAAGCAAACACTTTGGCATATCTGACCAACACTTCTTCTAGTTTCTCCATTTCTTCAGAGGTAACTTCACTTGCAATCAGAATTTCTTTGGGGTTCTCAAACGTACCCAAGTTAAATGCAGTAGTTTTGGCCGAACTGATATCAAATATGCTTGATTCGTGCAGAGTAAATGGAAATGACTCAGGCAAGTAAGCAAAAGAAATGTCTTTATTATTGGATAATGCGGAAGTACATTCAAACAAATTAGGAAAGTAAATGTCTTTATCATCTATAGACACTTCTTCCTCTGCAATCAGGTATTCCTCAGGCTTTTCATCATCTCCCAGAGTCAGGCTCTCAAACTTCATCAGTTCTTCCTCCCAATTCTCTTCTTCTTTCTTCACAATTTCTTCAACTATCAGCTTCTTACCCAACATATCCTGGAAGATCTCAAACCCAGGTACTACAATTCCATTAACTTCAACAGGTTCAGGCTCCCCTTGATATCCTGAAGCTTTCACAAAACACTCCATCAGTTTCAGGCCCTTTTTCTTGACCTTCGGTTTTTCTTCATCAGATTTGTACCCCAAACCTTTCCGAGTAGTCTGTCCTCTGAAATCTGGCAATTTTGAACCTTCACCCGGCTCAAACTTCATTATTTTCATGATCCTAGCCACCATAGGATCCACCCATTCCTCAAAAGTAGCTGACATCTGAAACCTCGTGAAAGGTTGTATCTCCAAGGCAGCCACGGTATTATCTACCTCAGCCCGGATAGTAACAACTTCTCCCTCATACGGGAACTTGATCATCTGATGTAAAGTGGAAGGCACGCCCCCAAGTTTGTGAAACCAAGGCCTTCCCAACAATAAGGCAAAAGTGGCTGGGATGTCCAACACTGTAAACTCAACTTCATCTTCAATAGGGCCTACATTGATCATAGCCACAAAAGTACCCTCGACTCCCCTTTTACTGTCATCATAAGCTTTAATAGTCATGCTCGAGGGGTCCAAGTCTGTTGCTTTCATACCCAATCTCGCCAGAATTTTCAGCGGGCACACATTGATGGACGAACCGTCATCCACCATCACACATGAAGTTCTCTTGCCCCTCACCTCGGCCCTGATAAATAGAGGCCTATTATGATTTCTCCCCTCCGCGGGAGTGCATCCTCAGAAAACGATATCTGCAAAGCTTCTTCTAGACCGACCCAACAAATATTGCAGGGTTGGCATATTCCGGTACCACAATCTTGCTCAAGGTCTCGACCATGGCCTGCCTATGCTCCTGAGATGCACATAACAGTTCCCAGATACTCACTTGTGCTCTAGTCTTCCTCAATTGCCTTAGCACTATATCCCTCTCAGTAGTTTCTGCAGTCTCAACCACTTCTCTACCATCTGTCAAAACTTCCTTACCCTTCTCTGCCATATCATTGTAAAAATGACCACTGCGCGTCATTCCCCTTACTTCTTCCTCATCACTGCTAGAGAAATCAAGACAAAAGTTTTTCCTCTGCTCAGTCTCATCTTCACTTGTATTATCCCAGATTCCCAGGCAAAAGGCTTGAGGGTGAAAGGATTTTAGGACAAGGTCTTCTGTGAGGCCAGAATTGATCATATAGGCTGGTGGTGGTACGGCACGGTAGTTGGGTAAGGGGTTTCTGTGTGTGTCAGGCTGTTCTGTTTCTGGGTCAGGTATTTTCTTGGAGTCTATCAGGTCTTGGATTTCATGGCGGAGTCGGGCGCAGTTGTCGGTGTCATGGCACTTTTGTTGGTGAAAGTGACAGTAAAGGCTTAGGTTATAATGTGATGGTGGGGGATTGGGTAATGGTTTGGCTTCTAGGGGTGACAGAAGTCTTTGTCTCTTCAACTTCTCCAATATTTTGGACAAGGGCCTACCCAAGTTGGAGAATCTCCGATTCCGGATAGCAGCAATCTCAGCATAAATGGGCTTTGTTCCCGATGTCCCCCCAATGGGCCTCCTGTTTAGACCATATAATTTTCTGTTTTCGGCATCTTTTTCCTTAATATCCATGACGGTTTCCCTCAACTGCCGAAAATCAGTAATCATTGAGGTCATCCTCCTTAGCTTCCCATAGATTGAGGGTTTGGTGCCCTTGACGATCATTTTAATCTGGTCCTTCTCCGAGGGCCTAGTTTGTATTTTCAACAACTGACCCCTCCACCGGTCCACATACTCCTTAAAACTCTCCTCCGATTTCTGCTTAACATTCTCCAGATCACGGAGTGACAGATCGATCTCTAGGTCAGTGACATACTGCTTCAGGAAAGCATCAGCCAACTCCCTCCAATCTTCCTTCACTTTCTTCTCCAAACTATGGTACCACACCACGGGAGCTCCCTCGAGCGACATTCCAAACATTTTTTGCACTTGGCGCTGAGATAAGCCAACTGAACTCATGACTGATACAAACTGTCTGAGATGCACCCTTGGATCCCCATTCCCGTTAAACTTAGCCATATCAGGCATCTTGAACTGTGCCGGCAACTGTTCCTCGAAATTCAGTGTGTCATAATCCAGCAAATCCTCATTCTTACCCCTCATCTTGCGGGTAACTGACTCAACCTGATCCCGGAGCTTATGTAACTCTGCCTGAGACCCAGATACTCTGCCTGCTGCATACTCTACCATATCATCATCAAAAGTGGGGATATCATCCCCCAATCTGTTCGGAGGTTCTTCTTGCCTCACATCCCCAGAATTTCCCCCAGCACGGGGCACAACCATACCAGCCACAACAGTAGTCAAGGCTTGCAACTGTTCAGTAATCTTGGCGAGACCGTTCTCTAACTGATCCATACGGGATACCTCATTACCGGATTCACTCATGACTGTTACTGTTCTTTTAATGAGCCTTGTCCATTCTCTAACCCAAACGGTATCTATGATGTCTTTTTGAGACATAGAAGGTGTTAACATGACATATGTATGTATGAGGTGCATGAGATGCATGTAACATATATAACATACTAAATCAACTAAAATTTTCAAACAAATCGGCCCGTTATCATTTTAGAAGCTTTTGGGCTAACTGCCATAGAAGTGAACTCGTCCCAATTTAAATAGCCCAACAAGTTCACATCTCATGGCAATGAGCCCAACTAAATCCAAATGGTAATGTTCCGAACACAAGCACAAAGTGGCCCATCAATCACTTAGAAGCCTTTGTCCAATCGTCATAAAATACGTTCTTGTCCCAGTTTAAATGGCCCAACAGCCCATATCCCATGACAAATGGTCCAAATGGATCCAAACGACGATGTTCCCAAACACAAACATAAAAGAAAGATAATGCAAACATAAAACAATGATTTCTATAGAATGGCCCATCAACATTCAGAAGCTTTGGGCCTAATGGTCATAAGGTACGAACTCGCCCCAGTTTAAATGGCCCAGCAAGTTCGCATTTCTGACAATAGTCCAACTGCATCCAAATGAGGATGGTCCACAAGCACATATTCAAGGAAATAATTGTTACTTTAACCATACAAACCCGGTCTATGGGTGGGTTCGCAAGAGTGTAGACAAGGCTCTCACGGGCGAAGGATGGCCACAACTAGGTCTCCCCAATCAAGGGTTCGAGCGACCAAGTGAGCGCACCCTTTTTATACACTAAGGTACGTGCCAATGAGCTATGGTGTGTGGCTGACTGTCAAATGAATTTCCCGTTGTAGATTCCCCAGAGGGAGGGTGGAGCGAGGCTCTCTTAAGTACCCTAGCCTCTTAGGCCCTTATCGCTTGGTGACAGGAATAAACAACAAGTCCTCCAAATTAGTCCATCACAATAGGCTAAGGGTAGATGGCTATATAAGTGCCTTCACAGCTTTTCCTTCTAGGAAGGTAGTGAATGAATGAAGACACCAAACCATTACCTAGCCTCAAAATTCCCTTGATTAAACCCCCATTTTATCCACTATAGACACGGTCAATTAGAACATAAATCCAAATATTACAAGACAATATTTCGGGGCCGATTCTCTATCCCCAGTGGAGTCGCCAGACTATGGGACATAGGAACTGGGCGATGCATGCTGTCCCAGGATCGCGGCCCGATTGGGAGTACGGAGTAGCCCGCGGGGGACTAAATCGGAGAATAATGGAGTCGCCACCCGTGTGAACCGGGAAAATGAGATTTAAGGCCGCACTCACCCCTCGCAAGGGAAGACCTCAACCGTTGGTTCAGAATGGTCCCTTACTTATGTCACTTGTAATGAAAGGATTTATGTAATAATTTAATCAAGTTTAAGTAAAACTTATTTCCAAGAGTATCATGCTTCTAAATTCACATGTACAAGATAAAACTTACACCTAAATTTATATATATTTCACATCTAAGATTGCATGCTTGAAAGTACATCAAAGTAGCAACGAACATACAACTTCATTGGCATGTTATATTCACGAAAAACACAAGCACACACACTAACCACACAAGCACACATGTGAGCACTTTTCCAAGTGGTACGTGGAATTGTATCCCAAGTACAGACCGCACTACCGTCCATTCGGAATCGGCTACGAAATTTATGTCTGGGTTTCCATCCGATATACCACAAGAAATAATACTCAAATGCTATCATGACATGGATATATGAATTGTAATACGATATGTTTAGCCAAGACGAAGGTAAATGATGCAACCAATGGGATAAACATGCTTTTCATTATGATGCGTACAAAGATAAGAATGATTATATTGGATTTCATAATACATGCATGAATGGTATAGTTGGCTTTATGTGAGAGTTGTGAGTGTGTGCGTGAGTGCAAGGGGCTGTCGCATGAAGGGTTCAGTTTAGGGTTTTTAGTGTGAAGAGGGCAGTGAGCGCATGAAGTGCAGGGCAGCTGTCGAGAATGATTTGGTTGTTTTAGCGTGAGGCAAAAGGGCTGAAACAAGGGTCCAGGCGTGAGTGTTATGAGGCAGTGAAGTGGCTGAAGGGTTCTTGTGGCCGTGTGGTGTTGAGGGCAGTTTGGCGTGAGCTAGGACTGGTGATTTAGGCTGCTGCCGAGAGGGGCTAGGGCTGTGATCTGCATGTGTTTAGGGTTTGGCAAGTGTATGTACGTGAAGACGTGTGGCTATTGGCTGGTAATAGGCTGAAACAAGGGCTGAGAATATGAGTACACCAATGACAATAGGTCGAGCAAGACAGGGATAGACGATGCAATCAATAGATGAAAGACACGGCAAATATCGTGGTAAAGGTAGCCTTTTAGGCTTTTCTTCCCCCAAATGGAGAACCTTTTAATCCAACACAATAAGCCCATGCGCCTTTCGTTACGATGAGTACAAAGATAAAGATAACTATATGAAATTTAGTATGTCCGATTGAACATATCTTGTATTCAACCGAACACACATCAACCGGCGCGGCAAAACATCGTGGTAAAGGATTTTAACCCCTCCAAATAGGGGACCTTTCATCGCACTTACTAAGCCCATGCGCTCGATTGAATCATGCATGCAAAGAATTAAAAACAATAATATCAAACTTAGTATGCCCGATTGAACATATCTTGCATTCAACCGAACACACATCAACCGGCGCGGCAAAGTGTCGTGGTAAAGGGTTTTAACCCCTCCAAATAGGGGACCTTTCATCACACTTACTAAGCCCATGCGCTCGATTGCATCATGCATACAAAGAATTAAAAAATAATAATATCAAACTTAGTATGCCCGATTGAACATATCTTGCATTCAACCGAACACACATCAACCGGCGCGGCAAAGTATTGTGGTAAAGGATTTTAACCCCTCCAAATAGGGGACCTTTCATCGCACTTACTAAGCCCATGCGCTCGATTGAATCATGCATAAACAAGTAACATGCAGAATTCAAATGAAGAAAAAAAAATAAACCAAAACAACATAAAATAAAAGAGGGTGCCGTTTACTCAAGCGGTACGTGGAGTTGTATCCCGAGTACAGATCATATTATCGTCCATTCGGAATCGGCTATGAAATTTATGTTCTGGTTTCCATCCGATATACCGCGAGAGTTGACACATCTTTTATTTTATTCCAAGTCCACAACATACAATATTTCATGATACATGCATATTTATCTACTCAAGGGCCACAACATGCATTTTAGCATAACAATCATGTGAACAATATTCAATAAATAATAAACAGAAAACAGAAAACGAATGTGGAAAATACCCTTAGGTCTAACCTTTTATGTCGACTTTCGGACTTGCGTTTCACGGCCGTCGGAAGGGCTATCACTCCGCAACTCTTCCGATTCACTGGATTAACGTCTTAACTCGCTGTTTTGCTGTTCAAGCTACTATTTTTGCTCCGTTTTGCTGCTGTTTGGTCTCCGTTTTGCTCCTATTTTCTCTGTATTCTGCTCACTGTTTCAGGTCTATTAGTGGACTATTTTTGCGTTTTTTAGGGGGATTTGGGATGCTGTTTTTGTGGGTTTAAGGAGGCTTTGAGTGTAGTTTTTTATGTTACTGCTTTAAGGTTTTTAGGGAATGTTTTAAGTGGATTTTGCTGCTGTTTTAGGGGTTAAATTACTGCTGTTTGGGCGTGTAAAACAGTGCAGTTTTTGTGTTCACTGCAGTTCGATTTTTGGTTGTAATTTTCGGTGATGGAGGGCTGCTGTATATGGCTGGTTTCGGTGGCTTTAGGAAGATATAAAGGCTTGTTATTTTCGGTTATGGAGGGGTTGAGGAGGGTGATGTGTTCGGCTATGGAGTGGAGGAGATGAAAAGAATATTTTTTGTTACTTATTCTTGTGATTGGCGTGAATGGATAGCTTGGAGAGGGGGTTGGAAATTCTTTGCTTCTTTATTTCTGGTGATGGGCGTGAACTAGGAGGAGGGAATGCCTTGGAAAAGTGTGGTTTATATAGAGAAGGGCTAGGGCTTCACCTTGTCTCACAAGGAAGGGATTTGATTTTGTGTTGAGCAAGGAAAGTCAAAGATTGAGGGGGGACAAATTTGGTTTAGATTAGGAATACAATATATGTGATTGGTTAGGATTAGGCATTTAATTTGTTAGATTAGGAAGTCAATATTTTTAATTTGTTATAATTGATTTTAATTAGGCATATCATCTTTTTAATTTAGGTATATAACATATTTGATTTGTTTAAATTAGGCATGATTTTATTTTATGTTTTATTTAATTTGGTAAATGATTTAATTATTATTTTATTTAATCACATTATCTAATTAATATTTAACTTAATATTTGATTTAATTTGGGTGTGTATTAGAGTGAATGGGCGTGTGGGCCTTTGGTTGGGGGGTTTGGTTTGTGTGGACAAGGTGTGTGGGCTTGCGGGGTTTTGGGTCAAGGCCAAGGGGCTTGCGGGGATTTTGGGCTGAGGTTAGGTGATTTGTGAGTGTTTTGGGCCGGGAATAATTTTTAAAACGGAAAACCAACAAGTAACCCGAAGCTAAACCATCGAACTTAATCCGAATATGAGTCAATTCTTGACTCCTCCCTTCCGACGTCCGTTTCCCGCGACTTAAAAGATAGTGCCTCCAACTGAGACTCATCATCGGGTTTTTCATGCAAAAATGCAATGCCTACAGGTACTTCAACTTTCTGGCCTCCTTCTTGTCTTCAGGTGTCTCCCCAGTCTCTAAGTAACTCCTGATCGGATCAATCCAATAAGCTTTCCCTTCTGTGTCTACCTCCATCACCTCCGACTTCCCAACACTATTTTCCTACAAACAGATCAAAGTGACGGTTCTACGCTTCTCCGATTTAATTTAGGACGCCAGCCAAGCCAGCTAGTCTGCCTGATGGTTGCTTTCTCGATTGATCTGCTCGAATTGCACACTACCCATTTCCCCAGTCAACTTTTTCACCTCGGCCATATAAGCCATCATGTTAGGCTCTCTGGCCTGAAATTCGCCATTTAGCTGTTGGATGGCCAGCTGAGAGTCGCTCTTCACAATCACATCTCTGACATTCATCGCCGCGCAGAGCCTTAAACCGGCCAGGATGGCCTCATACTCAGCATCATTATTTGTGGACTCGAAAGCGAACCTCAAGGCACATACCACATCCTCGCCATCATTGCTCCGCAAGAAAACCTCGGCTCCACAACCTTGTGAACTGACCGAATCGTCCACCGAAAACTCCCACACGGTCTTCGAGACTTCTAAAATCTGTGGTCCTGCGTACTCGGCCATAAAATCTGCCAGAGCCTGCCCTTTACCGCCGCTCTCGGCAGATAGGATATATCATGCTCACTCAGTTCCACCGACCACTTTACTAACCGACCCGAGACCTCTGATTTATGCAGGATCTGTCTCAGAGGATGATCGGTATAGACCCCAATAGGATGAGCTTGGAAGTAAGGCCGCAGCTTTCGGGCTGCCGTAACCAAGGACAAAGCCACTAGTTCATGGGCCGGGTATCTGATCTCTGCATCCAGCAAGGCCTTGCTAATATAATACCCCGACCTTTGGATCTTATCGGCCTCCTGCACTAGCACCGAGCTTACAGCATGTTCAAAAATAGCTAAGTACAAGAATAAAGTCTCACCCGGGATTGGTTTGGTCAAAAGCGGGGGTTGAGCTAAGTATTGCTTGAGCTGCAGGAAGGCCTCCTCGCACTCCGCCGTCCAGCTGATCTCCTTCTTTGCCTTGTTGATTATCTTGAAAAAAAATGACAGTATCGGTCGCTCGGGAAATAAACCGATTCAATGCAGCCACTCGACCCGTTAAACTATGCACCTATTTGACCATCTTGGGAGGTTTCAATTCTAGCACAACTCGGATCTTCTACGGGTTTGCTTCTATACCCCGTTCACTGACCATGTATCCCATGAATTTTCTCGACTCTACACCGAATGCGCATTTCTCTGGGTTCAACCTCATATTATGCTTTCTTAATAGCTCGAAAGTCCCCGCAAGGTCGGCCAAATGATCCTCTAGTTCCTTGGTCATCGTTATAATGTCATCAACATATACTTGCATGGTTTTTCCGATGAGGGGCTTAAAAACCTTGTTCACCAACCTCTGAAATATAGCCCCAACATTCTTCAAACCGAAAGGCATCACCTTATAGTAATACAGCCCCTGATCTGTGATAAAAGTTGTTTTCTCCTCATCCTCGGGATGCATCTTGACCTGATTATATCATGAGAAGGCATCCATGAAACTGAGCAGCCCATGACACGATGTCGAATCTACTAGCTGATCCACCTTTGGAAGCGGGAAACTATCTTTCGGGCAGGCCTTGTTGAGATCGGAGAAGTCTACGCACATCTTCAACTTCTCACTGGCCTTCTTCACTAAGGCCACGTTTGATACCCACTCCGAGTATTTCACCTCTCTGATAAAACCAGCCTTTAACAACCTTTCCACTTCACCTCCTATTGTCTCGCAACATTCCTGATTGAATATTCTTCTCTTCTGCTTGATCGGCTTATGAGCCGGATCCACTCCTAAACGGTGGTTGATGAATTTGGGATCTATCTCGAGCATGTCGCTATGCCCCCAAGCAAAAACATCCGCATACTGCTTCAAAAATTTCAACAGGTCCTGCTTCAGGTTTTCCTCCAAACCCGCTCACACCTTTATAACTTTTTCTGGACCGAAGAGTTCTACTGACTCCAACTCTTCAGCTGCCCCCAATTGGGCAAAATCTTCGGGCCGTGGATCTGGAGACTCGACTGTTTCCTCATCCTCTTCTCTTTCACTCCTCTTCCGGATATCTTTCTCAACACAAAGAGTCTCATTTGAGATGGTATCGAAACAACTCTTGGCTATTTTCTGGCTTCCACACACTATCCAAATCCAGCTCGGGTGGGAAACTTCAATTTCAAATAATATCATGACATGGCGGCCTTTGTTTCATCATAAAAGGTCGGCCCACAATGACCTGATAACTGCTCATACAGTCTACCACCGTGAAATCCATTATGATCGTCCAGGTGCGGGGGAAAGTCCCGATCGTCATGGCCAACTATATTCTTCCCAATGAGACGACTGGTATTCCTCTTAACCCATACAGTGGAGTCCCGTCCTAGGTCATAGTGGCATACTCCACCCCTAGACCATCCAATGCTTCCTTAGAGATTATGTCGATCGCACTCCTCGGATCCACCAAGATCCTATCTACATCGGCCCCTCCAATTACAACTTTGATTATCAGAGAATCATCATAGAGAAAACTCACCCCATGGGCATCTTCATCCGTGAACATTATAGGGACCGATCGACCTATATGAACCCCCAGAGCCGGCTCCATCGCCAATACCTCTGATCCTCGGATCTGACTGTAATTCTTCCTCGACCAGTTCAAATCTCCGGCCAGTGTCCTCCCGCCAGTGATGGTATACATCTGTCTATGCTCCTGCTGATGTCGGGCCGCCATGGCCCCTTGGTCGATGTAATCATTCAGATAGCCGTTCTGCGCCAGGTTTTCCACATGCTCCCGCAGGTCCTTACAACCTTCTGCCGTGTGCCCCCTCATGTTATGATGCACACAATAGGATTTCTCACTCTTCTTCTCCACCAGATATTTCCTCAGATCCGGCTCCACAAGGAGGCCCAAACCTTGGATTTCCTTGACGATCTAAGCCAATGACTTGTTCAAAGATGTGTACCCTGGCCCTCCAGCCACATTATTTACTTACGTCTGAACCCTCATCTCATGTGGTACATTGCTAGGAAGCATTGGTCTGAATTCCCTTTGTCTCAGAGGTGGCTTCCTCAACTCTATGTCCGGCCTCCGTGGTAACTTCGGCCTCACCATATTTTCTTTTTGAATTCCCCACCTCCGGGCGACCTTCTATTCTTCTTCCATTAACACAAACCTTCTGGTCAACTCCAAGGTAGTGGTGTAATCCGGGATGTCCTGAACCCTCAGATGAGTCAACAACTTCCCTACCTTGAGGGCCATTTTGAGACTTTCCAGCGCCTCCGATGACTCATACGCTCCAACCTCGAGCACTAAATTGTGGTATCTTTCAATAAAGTTCTTTAGGGTCTCATCATCTCCCTGCTCATCAACATTAACTCTCATACTGTCTTCTTTAGGACACACGCTCGTGCTGATACTTCCCGGAGTCAAACTTCTAAACCACAAAATTGCGGGCCCGCTCAGGGTTAAAGGGAACACCCTGCAGATGGCCTCTCCCGCCATTCCTTGGACCTCTATCAGTAAAAAAAAACTTTCAATGTGAGATTTAGGGTCGGTATGGCCTCTGTAGGAGCTCAAAGACGGCATGATGAACCGCCTAGGAAATTCTGCTGACAAGATTTCTTCTGTAAAGGGAGATGCCGCCTCCCCGTCCCGACTATCTCATTTATCTGCCTTCAAGTTATCTTCCCACTTTTTCATCTCCTTTCTAAACCAAGCTTTCATATGGTTGTTAGTGGCCTCGCGTTATCTCCCGCGAACTTCTTCACGCCTGCCACTCCGAGCACGACGTGTTCCATGACTAGATGCCTCTCGATCCCCTCCAACGTGTCTTCTATCTTCCCCCCTCTTAGAGCGTGGGCTATTACTGGAGGACTCTGGAGTCCACCTCCCCTCTTCTTCTTCCCGCATTCTTTCCGCCCGCAAGGCTCTCGCTATCACAACCGACCTCACCCTCTGGGGATCCTTCCTTCTGGGCTCATCATCTCCGCTTAGGTCTACCACTCTCTTTCCTTCTGTTATCTCGTTTCTCCTCTGACTTGGACCAGCTTCCAGCTTTTCATTATTCACTTTTTCTAGTCTTTCCAGCTTCTCCAACATGGTCTTCATGAGAGGCTGGTTCTCCTCCCTATCATTTCTCATGTTTTCCTCCATTTTTTCCATCCATTTTGTTGTTGAACTCTCTGACGATCTGTGGTTCCCGTCCTCTGCCATCGTCTTACTTTGCGAGTCACTTTTTGCTCTTTCCCCATATACGGCATTAACTGTTGACGGGTGATTTTCGTCCCAGGGGAAATTTCGAGATAACCCTCCCAAGACAACCCTCCTTAAACCTTGAATTTGTTTGGTTATGGGAGACCAAAAGCAAATATAGCAAAAGATAAAGAGAACACAAAATCGACAAAGAGATTTTTAACGTGGTTCGGCGGAGCAAGTCCAACCTACGTCCACGGGCACAAAGTGGGGTGTTGCTTTTATTACTAAACCGAGCTCGGCCGACCAGTTTTCAAACGTGATCTAAGAAAATCCGAGTTGGTTGTTCTTTTCGTATTGTTTCTTACAAGTATTGCTCAAATGAAAATTTTCTCAAGCCTTACAAATGTGATCAACCTTCCTTTATATACTAATGAATACACGACATTGTTATCATATCTTTATGACGTCAACGCTGCAGATTTTCGGCGATTTGACATGATTTCTCCCCCTACTGTCTCGCCAGAAGTAAAGTCTACCCTCTGATTTCTTGTCACATCACGCCGTAAAAGTATAATGTCATACTTTATCATTAATGATGACAGCCTATAAGATCTTTGGTACGAAAGTAGATTTCGGAAGGAAAAGTCCAAACTATCCTTGTTACGGCTCGGTCACCAAGAGGTCGACCAATAGACTTTCCGAACCCTCCGATTGGTCCCGCCCTGACCCATAATATCTGAGCTCATCAACCTATCCCAGAAGGAAAGATAACCATAAACCGAGCTGTCAGACTAATATGGTCGGCCTCGGCTTTGATATTGTCGGCCTTAGGCGTTTGCACCGCGTTGTGTCCTCTGGTCGGTCAGATCTGGGAAACAATGTCCGGACTCTCTTACTGTCCGAAAACTGACTGATACCTCCGAACATCTTACCCTCATAAAAAGGGGAATTTCATCTCTGCCCTCACCGAACTGTTCGAATACCTTGGTTGCAGAAGTCCTCATCAACAATAGTATAAGTATTATTTCATATTTCCGGATATTATTATATTATGACGATTTATATATGTCGTCGGTTCTCTCTCTCTATATATAATATACGTACAAGATCATAAGTAAGATCTATTTTTACTAATGGATTATTTTCTAAGGGTGGACATTATCGGATTCGGATCGGATCGAACCGAATTTGAATCTGATCCGATTCGATAAGAGTTGATTTGTTTGGTTCGATCAGATTTTGAATCCTTATCGGATCGGATCGGATATGATCCGATAACTATCGAATCGAATCGGATTTATTCGATCCGATTTGATAACAGATCCGAATCCGATAGAGCATCCGATTTGATAATGAATCCAATAGTGGATTCGATTTGATAAAGGATCTGATTCGATAACGGATCCGATTTGATAAAATTGATTTGAATTTTAAGTTATCCGATCCGATTCGATAAAATTGTTATGAATTTATAAATTTTCAGGTCCATTTTTCGAATCGGATCCATTATCAAATCAGATTTGTTAGCAAATCGAATCTACTATCGGATTTATTATCAATTTGGATTCTCTATCGGATTCGAATCCATTATCAAATCAGATTCTCTATCGGATTCAGATTTCTTATCAAATCGGATAAAATCCGATTCGATCCGATAGTTATCAAATTTATCGGATTCGATCCGAAATTCGAAAAACGAACCAAACACGATGTGATCAGATCTGACCCAATCCGATCCGATGCTCAGTGTTTTCTACTTAAAAAAAGTAATAAATGTTTAATTATGTTGGTTTTATGAAAAGAGATCTTGTAATTTCATTTTATTTGTTGATTAAATGGTTTTCTTATTGATTACTATAGGTGTAATTTTTCGCTCTTAGTTGGATGTTTATTTTTACTTTTTAGAAGTGAAGTTGGTTATATTTTTGCAAACAACTTCTTAATTGGAATACTTCTGCACCTCGTCTTTATAGTTGAGAGTTTAAGATTCTCCATAATAAATATGAAAATTTATTTGTTTATTTTTAATTTTTTAGTTTTGAATATTTAAATTAGATTTTAATTTTAATATATCCAGCAAGGTACCAACATATAATAAATTAGACTTAGGAAAATGGGCTTCTTTGTAATTACATTGTACACCCAAATGTAATGTAAAAAAAAAAAAAATTCATTATATCCCTAATTAACAGGCCTCCCGACAAACTTCCATTACGAATTAAGAGATAAATAAAAAGACACATCCCATTCCATCCATAAATCATATGAATTAATATTCATAAATTCAGAAACAAAAGTCAGAAACTGAAACAACTGTAGTTTCTAAAAGTAATACAATGGTATAACATAGCACACGGCATTTAATGAATATATAGATTGAGTATGACATGTCGGCCATGGATTATCACTCGCTCAGTCAATCCATTATCTTCAAAATTCTATAAATGTGTCTCTCAATTTATAAGTCCCCCCACGTTTTTAAATCACTTGGCTGTGCGATTCCAGCCAACAAAATATAACAAAGTTAGAAGAAAAAACCAACGCAGCTTATCTCTGTGTGGTTGAAGTTACTCTACGGTAGGGTTTTGAATAATAATAAAGTCAACCCAAATCCCAATCACCAACCGCCACATATTCACCGGTCAAACGTGGCAACAATATAATTGTTTATAGTTAAAAGACGACTCTGAAATTTCGTATCCGAATGTTTGTGCCCAAATGGTGTACATTTTTTCTAACGTTATGGCATTATTATTTCAATGTGTGTCTGGTTTAGGGATGGTAATTTCGCTCATAAATCCGTAAAAATTCATCCATAATGGATAGGATTTAGTAAATATTTAAGTAGGTTTGGTGCGGTTTGGTAATTTAAAATAGAACCCGTTGCGGGTTTGGTAATTAAGTAAAACCAGCGGATATTCGCTACCCACAAGCTTAATTTTTTTATTTTATATTTTTATGGAAAAAAAATCTCTCATATAAAATGACTCAGTAACTTACAATTTTTGAATTATTCTCTCTTAATATTTTTGAATTGCTTCTGGTCATGGTTCAATAATTTTGATAATATGAATTTAACATAATGAAAAATATTCAACTAGTGATTCATGGATGTAACTGTGATGATATGAATCTGACATTATGTTATAAATATTTTAAACTTTTATTTATGTGTCCTAATTTATAAACTGTCAAATACTTTCTTTTTTGTATGTTATGAAAAAATATCAATGTTTAATTAAAAATATTATATTATTAAAAACACCAGGGAATTCAATATTTTAAAAACCTGCAAAAAATCTGATGGGTACCAGTGCGGGTTTGGTAATTTTATTTTTATATGCGGGTACCAGTGCGGGTTTGATAATGAAAATTAAAACCCGCAACGGATATGGTGCGAGTTTGGTAATTTATTTACATATGCGGGTGCGGATTTGGTAATGGCAAACCCACACCAAACCCAACCCACTGCCATCCCTAGTCTGGTAAAGGCCAATAGGTTTAATTTCTTTAATATTATAGCAAGGTTTCTAGAATTTAGCTTATAGCTCGATTCTAAAGTGTCTTTGAGTTTTAGCTTATATCACTTCCGATATAAGGAGTATGTAAAAATAAATTGTTGAGCGTACGGGCTGAATTTGGACCAATGACCTAAAGGTTATTGTGTCTCAGGCTCATGCATCAGACTTGTATGGAAATATGACTTGGGGCCTCCGTCAGACCCAAAGCAACGTTATGGGCTGTCACCAAGGCCCAATCGTTGTGATGTCGAACCTACCACCCATATGGCCCACGAACCCATGCACCCCAAGGGAAAAAGCACATACGGCCTAAAGGCTTCTCGGAGCCCACGCGACTCAAAATGTCTTCCGCAGACCCTAATCATATTATTTAATATTCCAGCCGATAATATATGAGCAGTGTCTCAGTCAGCCTCATATTATGTAATATCCCAATAGACATGGCCCGCCAGTTTACACATGACTAGTTCCTTCTTAATAAGGAAACTAAGTATTTGGATCAAGACACAACACCTACAAATTCGATGGTATAATCTAAAAACCATAAGGATTACACATAATCCTGGATATCTAAACACTCCTAATTCAACCATGATTTAACTACCATTTCCTAAATAGGTTTGGAATACGACTATTTCAAGAAATCTTAATCCGACTTGAAGGCTACTTCACAGCCTATAAAAGGAAAATGGGTCCAAGGGGTTTGATCATTCAAGCCTTGGGCACTCACACTCGAGTTCTCAAAGTACATAATACCTCCCCCCCAAACACTAGTCTATCGCCCTCATAGAAATCTACAAATATCAATGTAACCTCAAACCTTACCTTTCCATTTCCTTCCTCCCGTCTGCATCACTGACTTGAGTGTCGGACTGCCTATGGCATCCACCACACCGGTGGGTAGTTACTTCACGTTCACTCTATCTTAATTTTGTAGGACCGCTGGTGTCCCTATCATATAAAATTCTTGATTAAAGGTCGAAGATAAAATTTAGCATTTATAATTTGGTACCCATCATGGAGCCCCGGTGATTAATAGCAGGCAAAGATCTCCCAATCTACAATCCACACAACACACTTAGACATGTGGTTTCTAGCAGTGAAAACACACAAGACTCTGTGGCTGGAGAGTTGGCCACTCTTCAAGAACGATTGCGAGCATTGGAGGAGGAGAATCTCGCGATGTGGAGCACCAATACAAGCCTCCAGAAGTAATTAGAGCAGATGACCTCGACCTCTCAGCATAAAGGAACTCAGGACCACCCCAACGGCCCCGTCATTCAGACCAACCTCTTTGTCACATTCGATGACATGGCAAATAGTCAGACGACTCAATATTTCTCTTCACCGAACGACCGCCCTTAAAGCCACCAGACGACTCACCATTTCCCTCCGATGGAGCCAACATAACAAGTCGTCTCCACCGTGTGCAAAGAGATGGAGGAATTCAAAGAGGAAATTCTCTCCAACCTACCTAGATTTAGGCTACCAGTGAAGAAGAGTCAGACCGAGATAATTTCACACACTTGTTTCCTGGAGACCCTCACTTTCGTAGAGTTTCTATGTAAGTTTAGCCCCCCCAAACATGATACTCTATTATAGATCCACTGACCCGGACGATCATGTTATCCATTACAAATATAAGATGATGTCTACAGTCCTAGCTCCTAATCAATGGGAGGCTAGAATGTGTAGATGGTTCGGAGAGACGCTAGCAGGCCCAACCTTTACTTGGTTTATAAATCTCTCGTATCGGTCTATTGGATCATACCAAGAGTTGGCAGATAAGTTTGTGGAACACTTTGCAAGCTCTTATAAGCATGAGAAGACCACAGATGACCTCAATGTTATCCAACAGCGAAATGGAGAATCTCTACGAAGTTACGTGGCTCGCTTCAATGAGGAGATGATATCAATACAAGATCTCCACCGGCCGACGGCCGTGGATGGCTTCAGAAATAGTCTTCTCACTGATAGTGGACTCTATAAAAAAAACTAATGAAATTTTGATGCTACACTATGGACCAGGCCTTGGTCCGAGCCTAGATTGAAATTAGATGGGAAGAGGACAAGGGGAACAAGAAGCGTGAGAGTTCCACCAGCCACCATGGGGAGAAAATCATGAATCCCCCAAGTGACCCAAAGACTTTGATGGTATGGCCCAACAACCAGTAGACAAAATGACTCCACAAAGAAGTGAGCATCGACCACTCAATCAAGATTACAATTGTCGACCTTCATCCTACTCGATTCAGAACCGATCATCGCCAAAAAGACCAGGCTCCCAGAATTCAACTTTAATGTGTCTCTCATAGAATTGGTTTTAGTCCTCAAGAAGATGGGAAACAAAGTGAGATGACCTCCACACATTAGAGACGGATCTTCTAAGAATGACACAAGAAAATGGCGTGAGTTCCACAGGGACTATGGGCATATGATAGCTGATTGTGTCGCCCTAAGGTTGTAGGTTCTAGAGTTGCTGAACAAAGGGTATCTGAAAGACTTGCTTACAGGGAAAGGTAAGGCTACACTGGCCTAAATGGATGAGAAAGGTGACCGAGAAGACGCCCCCCGCCACCACCTTCAATTAATAATACGGTGAATTTTATCTCAGACGGATCATAAATTAGCAGCATCTCTTATTCAGCCGCTAAAAAACACGCAAGAGAAGCGGTAGTCGGAACATCCCAACCCACGAAGTCATTTGGAGAGGCGTTTACCAACCTGACCATCTGGTTCACCAACGATAGGAGTTCAGGTCAGACGAACCTCTATCACAACACCTTAGTGATCTCCCTATAAGTAGCTAATTTATGATCAAAAGAGTGTTGGTAGACACGGGTTCTTTAGCCAACATCATCTTCACCACAACTCTAACTAAAATGGGCGTGGAACTAGACAAAATCAATCTACGATCAACAGTACTAATTGGATTCAGTGGGGAGCGGAAGTTCACATTAGATGAAATATCACTCCCAGTATACGATGAATGGGTCAATAAGCTAACGACATTTTTGGTCTTAGACTGCCCCTCAGCCTATAACCTGATCGTCGACCGCTCATGGATTCATGACATGAGGGCAATCTTCCACCAAGTGTCAAAGTTCCCCACCAAATGGGGCATACAAGAGATCAAAAGTGACCAATTGGCCTCAAGAAGTTTCTATCAGACGACCTTGGAGGCCAAGTCTGCTTCAACATAGCAATTACAAAAAGGGCCTTGTCAGGCCGAGCCGGATCAACCCGATATCAAAGAACTCGACGAGGTCCAGATTCTCTCCCAGCTTACGGATCACGAAGCATATATTGGATCTCATCTTGAACCCAAGCTGCGCACGAAGTTGATCAACTTTCACATGAAACGATACGACTGATTTGCATGGTCACATGAAGATATGATCGGGATTGACCTTGAGATGATGATTCACGAGCTCCACGAGGATCTAGACTACCATCGATGAAGCAAAAGAGAAGAAAATTCACAGCGAAGTGGAGCCAAATCATCAACAAAGACATTCTCAAGCTTTTAGAAAATGGGGCCATCAAGGAAGTCCAGTATCCTGAGTGGCTAGCCAATGTTGTGGTGATTCGGAAGAAGAATGAGAAATGGCGAGTCTGCGTTGAATTAACGAATCTGAATAAGGCATGCCCAAAATATTCATTTCTCGTGCCTTATCTTGATTCGATGGTCGATGCTACAGCTGGACATGAGTTATTGAGCTTCATGGATGCCTACTCAGGCTATAATTATATCCTTATACATCTAAGCAACCGGAAGAAGATGACTTTCATCACCAACAAATGGATCTATTACTATAAGGTGATACCTTTTGGACTTAAGAATGTCGAGGCTAAATACATGCGCCTTGTCAATAAGATGTTCTCCCAACATATAGGAAAAATAATGAAGGTGTATATTGACGATATATTGGTGACGTCACTGAGAGATAGCAGCATCTAGTGCATTTGGGGTAGGCATTCAATATAATGAGAAAGTACGACATGGAGTTGAATCCTACCAAGTGCGATTTTGGTGTTGCGTCTGGCAAGTTCATGGGCTACATGGTCACTCAGCAAGAGATAGAAGCCAACCCGGATTAGATCAAATCCATCCTTGATATCCCATCCCCCTCATGTTCTAAAGATGTCATGCGAATCGCGGGGATAATAGCAACTCTGAACAGGTTTACCTCCAAGTTCACAGAAAAATATTTCTTGTTCTTCTCCGCCCTCAAGAAAATGAAAGATTTTGATTGGACTCCAGCATGTGAAGAAGCTTTGGGGAACTCAAGAAATACTTAATCACTCCACCACTCCTCTCCAAGCCAGTCAACAATGAGAGGTTTTACATCTATTTGGGGGTGTTTGAACGACCATTCAATGCAGTTCTAGTGCGAGAAGAAGATAAAACTCAACTTCCAATTTACTCTGTGAGTATAGCCTTACTTGATGCGGAGACTCGCTACACTCAGATGGAGAAGCTGGTACTGGCATTGATAACAGCGGCTCAAAAACTACGCCCTCACTTCCAAGGATACCAAATCATAGTATACATCGGTTTTCCAATAGGGACAATACTCCACAAACCCGAGCTCTCCGGGAGGCTAGTCAAGTGGGTAGTGGAGCTATGGGAGCATGACATAACTTACCAACCATGAACCGCGATCAACTCTCAAGCACTAGCGGACTTTGTGTCAGATTACTCCCTTAGTCTGCAGGTTCAAGTCGAAATAGAGGTCCATTATGTCCAGCCGATGACAACTTGGAAAATTACCATGGATGGTTCAAGCAATAAAAATGGATGTGGATGTCCATTGTCTCCATTGTGATATTTTATAATATACCGCAAGTTTACGGTGACAAGTTTTAGTAAGGATAAGTGAAAGAGTGTCGAACGCACATAGATTGTATTCAACTCACACTAAGTACTATAATTAGTAAACCTAACTTTATTCAGAAAGCAACTAAATTTAGATTAAAAACTAAATAATTAAGAAATAAAATGTTTGATAAAGAGAATCCAAGATAAGAGAGATTCTAGAGTCTGATTTTACCTAGCTATCCCCTATATATTTGTTATGTCAATCAATTCTTATTCAGTTGCATTGTTTATAAGTCAATAACCCTAAATTATTCTAACTCCCTCTCCCGAGTGCCGAGTGAATATATTATCAATTACAGACTTCGATATCCCTATAAAAATTTAGTAATTAACAATTCATTACGCTCTATGATCCTTTGTTAACGACTTCAAAGGGATTATAGATTCTTTCGAACTCTATAAATCTCCTAAGTCATATTCTCTATATCATATTCAAAATCTCTCTCTCCCGAGCAATAGATTCTAAACATTCGTCAACTTAATTTATGGCCAACAAATAAAAAGTATTAAACGTAAGAGAATATAAATAAACTGAATTAAAACTTTATAACAATCAAATTGGTAAATAATACATAGGTTCAAGCATTTGCTACATCATCCTCTAGAATAATAAATTTAGTTCATGACTAAAGATAAAAACAATGAAAATAAGGTCATGAACATATTAGACATCATTATAGTTGGAGGAAGAAACTAGATGATAAAACCCGAATCGAATCCCTTCGTCTTCGGACGTCACCGTCTTCTTCTCCTCTTGTCATTCTTCAATCTTCCTCCTTGGATCTCTCTAAAATATATATTTTGACTCTTGAGTTGTGTATTAATGAGCCTCCTCTTTAGGGTTTTGGACGTAATGTTATAATTATAGGAAACCCTGGAGTCCTGCTACGCATATGCTACTGCTTATTCTGAAGAGTCTGAATTTTCTTCGCAGCATCGCGACGCCAGAAGTTAGCGTCGCAGCGCCAAATCCTCGGGATAATTGTATTAAGTTACGCTGGGCATCGCGACGTCAGAAGTGGTGTCACGACGCCACTTATTTTCCTAGGATGTGTATTTTCATCTTGTTTCCGCTTTTCCCGCGTACTTCCGTTGCATCCATAAGCTCCCAAAACTCGTACAATTGCTCCAAATCCATGCTCTAATGCTCCCTATCAATAAAAAATTAAACAAACTACAAAATACATTAAATAACACGGAATCTAATAAAATAATAAGTTGATGATGCATGAATAAGTGGGTATAAACCTCACTTATTAGCATATTACTCCCTTAGTCTGCAGGTTCAAGCCGACGTGGAGGTCTATTTTATCCAGCCGATGGAAACTTGGAAACTTACCGTGGATGGTTCAAGTAACAAAAATGGATGTGGATGTGAACTTGGACTTGGACTTGGACTTGGACTTGGACTAACCACACCTGAAGGCTACAAGCTACAACAAGCTATCAAGTATGGTTTCAAATTCGCCAACAACGAAGCTGAGTATGAAGCATTGATCGCTAGTCTAATACTGGCCAATGACCTTGGATTCAATAAGATCGAGGTTCAATCAGACTCTCAACTCATCGTCAACTAGCTCCAAGGGTTATATCAAGCAAGAGATTCACAGATGGCCTCCTACTTACAAAAGGTAAAGGAGCTCCATGAGACATTCGAGGAATTTGTAATTTCACAGGTTCCAAGAGTTGAGAACTCCCATGAAAATTCCCTAGCCACTCTCGGTTCAATTATGAAAGGGGATAAGTCTCATTCCATTCCAGTGGTTTGCTTGTAGTAGTTAACCATCTGGAATGAATAGACCATAGACATTGCCTCGGTTAGTCCAACCGACTCCTAGATGACTCTGCTAGTGAAATATCTAAAAGACGGCACACTGCTACACGACAAGGCTGAAGCTCGGAAAGTCCAATGTCAAGTCGTGATGTTCACCTTGTATGATGATCAGCTCCTAAAGAGATCCTATTCTAGGCCCTACCTCAAGTGTGTGACTCCCGAAGAAGCCCAATATGTGATGCTTGAGTTGTACGAAGACGAATGTGGGAACCACTCCGAGGGAAGAAGTTTGGCATGCAGAGCCCACACAGTATGGTATTATTGGCCCATCATGCGAGCCGATACAGCAGACTTCACACGTAAATACGATAAATGTCATAGGTTCGCCCCAGTCTCGCATTTATCGTTAGAGAGACTCAATTTTATTTTATCCCATTGGCCATCATGAAATAAGGTATGGACATCGTAGGCAAACTCCCAACAGCTCCGGGCCAGCGAGTCTACATGCTTGCACTCACAGACTATTACTCCAAGTGGATTCAAGTAGAAGCCTTCGCCAAGATATGAGACTGTGAAGTCCAAACCTTCTTTTAGAAGAACATCATCTTTCGATTCGGGCTACCAAGAGAGATAATGACTAATAATGGCTCACAATTCATCAGCCACTGATTTCAAGACTTCTGCAGAAATTGGGGAATCAAGCTCAGTTTCTCGACTCCACACTTTCCATAAGCTAACGGTCAAGCCGAGTCTTCCAACAAGACCATCATCGGCACACTAAAGAAAAGACTGAAGAAATCTAAAAGGGCATGAGCAAACGAGCTCTCTGGAGTGTTATGGTCTTACCGAACAATAGTCCGCAGGTCGACTGGTGAGACACCCTTCTCACTAGCATTTGGTCATTCCAACAGAAGGAAGCGTCACATCCCCACGATACCAGTGGCTTGAAGAGGAATGCAACAGACAACTTATGAGTCATAGCCTAAACACCATTAATGAGTTAAGGGGACACGCCTTGATATGACTCGCTGCCCATCAACAAATGATGGATAGACACTTTAACAAGAATGTCAGGTGTCGAACTTTCAAAGAAGGTAAATGGTTCCTACGCAAATTCTTTAAGAACATGAAAGAGATTGGAGAGGGGAAGCTTGGACCCACATGGGAAGGCCCATACGTCATTACAAAGTTGTTGGGCAAGAAACATACAAGTTGAGAACATAGTCCGGAAAGCCCATTCAAAATAGCTGGAACACAATGCACCTCAAGCGATTCTATAGGTAAACCTAACTGAACAAGAGTCATAGACTAGCCACTCGACAAGTGGCTACTCTCTAACAAGGGATAAAGAAACTATCTCGCATTTTTTCTTTACCTATAATTATTTACTTCGAAGTTTTTGTTGTTTTTCAGACTCAATACTTGGAGACAACACTATGATTTATTGATGTTATTCAATCACACTTGTCTCACACCTAATGTCCAGTATTACTACGTGACTATTCTAAGATCGGTGTCATTCTCAGCATATATATATACATATTAAACCAATATACACTAAGAGTTAATGACATAATAATAATTACCATTAACAAAAAATTAAAATTAAAATATTATTATTTTATTAGTAAATAATAAAATATAACATACAATATATTATTCGGATTGGCGCTCAAAGATGCAACTCCAACAAACTCATACAGCACTCAAAGCACCAACTCCAACAAACTCCCACTTATTTAGTGTCAATCTGGATGGTACTGGATCTCATCCCCTCCACATGCTTATCGAATAACTTTAGAGGTAATGCCTTAGTAAGCGGGTCTGCTATGTTTTCTTGTCCTTGTTGTCTTTTCCTTGAACCATTAAGACCACTATGTATTTTTGTTCGACAATTTCTCTAATCACGTGATATTTCTTTTCCACGTGTTTAGATTTAGAATGTGTTCTTAGCTCTTTAACCTGAGCAATGACTCCGCTATTATCATAATAAAATGGGATCAGATCCTCAACACTAGGCATAATGCTTAATTATGTGATAAAATTTCTAATCTAAACTGTCGGGGCAGATGTGGAACCCCTAGTGTCGAATCGGTACCCCGCTCAGTGGAAGTAGGTCTATCCCGTGGATATCAAGCATGAGTGTATTTCTAAAATTTAATGAAACACAATATTTTCAAGTGTTTAAAGAAAAATCAAAAATAAATCTAAATCCGAAAAAATCTAATCGGGATAAAAAAAAATTACAATTGCTTGATCAGCGCATATATGCGCTAAATGAAAAACAATTACATTCAGCGCATAATTTCTTGAACAATTGCATTCAGCGCTGCGCTGAATGCAATTGCTTCAGCAAAACAATTGCATGCAATTATTATTATTATTTTTTTTTAATTTCAAATAAAATAACTTAAACACCTTTTAAATCACCTAAAATAATTTTAATTTCAAAACCAACCACAACACTTGTTATATAACAAACATATATATATTATAAATATAAATACAAATATGATTTTCTTTAAATCAAATTACAAACCAAAATATAATCCCACAATGAAGTGACTCGTGAACAATTCTAGGTCACTCAAAGGTGGTCAAGTGATTTTAGAATGATAGTCATAGCTCTAAACTTTAATCTAGAGTTCCAAACTCTAATTTTATGTTTATGTAACATAAATATTTTGACTCAATTACAAGCATATTGTGTTTATACTTCCAAAGCATCCTAACAAAATTAATTAGCCTAATTTCAACATTATGTATCTAATTTATAATTCAACACTGTATGTCTCACTAATGAAAAATATAACTTTTAGAGAAGATCAAACTTACCTATAATGTTGATTCAAAGATCCAATCTACTTCTTTTTGTTGAAATGATTGGAGAACTTCCAAGGATTAGCAAGCTTGACTCCAAGATCCAATATTGATTCCAATGCTAGCAAGCTTCACCCCAAGGTCCAATCTTGATTTCTCCTAGATGAAATGTTGTAGAAACCTCACAAAGCTTCTCTAAGCACTTCTCTAACTTAGGCTAATTTCTCTAATACTTGCTTGTATTTAGTTTTCTCAAGCTTTTACTTTTCTTAATTAAAACATTCCTAAAGCTTGCTATTTATAGCAAAACTTAGGCAATTTTTAATTAATAAAAGTTGTAATCAACTTTTAGGTTGCCTTAATCTAATTTGTCCAAATATATATAATTAAGTGTGACTAATCTCCATTGTCTACCACTTTGATTTAATCTAATTAAATCAAGACAAGGATTAGGAAATAGATTAGTTAAATGTTTGTCATTTTGATTTAATCCAATTAAATCAAGCCAAAACTACCTATTATTACATAATTACAATTACCATAATATCCTCAAATGGTAGAGATAATTATAATTTTACAATTAAGCCATTGTGTAATTATTGAATTAATCCAATTAGGTCAAAGTAAATAATCAATGTTATCCAATAACACTTGATTATCCTAGTTGATAATTATAATATCGAATATTATCTTTTATCAAAATTAATCGGCTACCCAAGTGCACAATGAGTACATTTTATATCAGGACTCTCTAAACTCAAACAAGTTCGCCATATAAGCATAGTTAATATGTACTCAATTCAACCACCTCCGAATTTGCGAAGACACGAACGATATTTTTGAACTATACAAGTCGAGGTCATCACATATGTTTATCAATCACTCCATCGTATGTTATCCGAGTTGTGCTTAGGAAACATAGAATACACCGTCAAGTTTCCAAAGGTGCAAATCTCATGTCGACATGTCCATGATTCTTTACAACTGATGTGATCCACCATAGGTGATCGACTTTGGCCAAAGTCTTAAGAATCGTGACTTACTCACATGGATACCTAAACCCCTTATGATACACATATGGGCCGACGGATTCCATCTTGACTCGCACTAGATTATTGTGGATGCTAATTTTCGTCCTATGTCCACAATTGAGAATTTATAGTATGAGGCACTACTGATCATGCAAACAAAGGTAAAATAAGCGATGAGGTTACTGCCCACCGGTGTGGTGGGTGTCGTAGGCACTCCGACGCTCAAGTCAGTGATGAAGATGAGCAGAAAATAAGAAAGAGCAAGGCTTGATGTTACTTTAATATTTGTTTGATTGCTGTGAGGGTGATGAGTTGGTGTTTCGAGGGCGAAATGCTTTGAAAGCTCAAATGAGAATGCTCAAGCTCTATAAGAAAAACTTGTCCCTCTATTGTGGATTACCTTTTCCTTTTATAAGCCCTTTGAGAGGTGTGCTCATTAATTCTTTTGTCCGTTAGACGCCTAAAAACGGCCAATTTAATGGGGGGAGTTATGAGTTCAAGCATTTTCTGGTTTGGTAACTGATGAGTCTATTGGCCACTTTGGTCAAGTCTTTTATGGGTATGGGCTTGTGAGATCTCTTGGTCCAATATCAGTTTACAAATTGGGCTTCTCAGAGGGTTTTGGGTTTATAGTAATTAGTGTATGGCCTTGTGGTTGGTTCAGAAATGAAATGACGATTTTATACTTGGGTCCAAATTTGGCCTGTACAGTTTTTTCCCTACTTTCTAAGTCGAAGAATATTTGGCTTAGAGAGTACTTTATCGAGTGCATCGTCTAGAATCTGATTTGGTTTCTTCAATGTCGTCTGGATTATATGAAGGCCTGGTCTTCAACAAGACTCTACATGAGCCATGTGGAATGTTCCCAGTCGACTGAACCGGATGAATGTCAGGATAATCTCCATACTATTGGTCAAAAGTCATATGAAGTCTTCAATGTCGTCTGGACCAGATGAAAGCCAGGTCTTCAACTTGGCTCTACAAGAGCTATGGGTAATGTTCCAAGTTGACTGAACCGGATGAAGGTCAAGATAATCCTCATACTACGGGTCAAAGGACCAAGGGAGTCTTCAATGTAGTCTGGACCAGATGAAGGCCAGGATAATCCCCATACTACAAGTCAAATGACCAGGGGAGTCTTCAATGTCGTCTGGACCAGATGAAGGCCAGGTCTTCAACTTGGCTCTACAAGAGCTATGGGGAATATTCTCAGTCGACTGAACCAGATGAAGGTCATGATAATCCACATATTATGGGTCAAATGACCAGAGGAGTCTTCAATGTCATCTAGACCAGAAGAATACCAAGTCTTCAACTTGGATCTATAAGAGCCATGGGGAATGTTCCCAGTCGACTAAACCAGATGAAGGTCAGGATAATCCCCATACTACGGGTCAAAGGACCACGGAGTCTTCAATGTCGTCTAGACCAGATGAAGGCCAAGTCTTCAACTTGGCTTTACAAGAGCCATGGGGAATGTTCCCAGTCGACTGAACCAGATGAAGGTCAGGATAATCCTCATAATACCGGTCAAAGGACCAGGGTAATCTTCAATGTCTTCCGGACCAAATAAAGGTCAGGTCTTAAACTTGACTCTACATGAGCCATGGGGAATGTTCCCAGTCGATTGAACCAGATGAAGGTCAGGATAATCCACACACTACAGGTCAACGGATCAGGGGAGTCTTCAATGCCGTCTGGACCAGATGAAGGCCAGGTCTTCAACTTGACTCTACATGAGCCATATGAGATGTTCCCAGTCGAATGAACCAGATGAAAGTCATAATACAGGCCTGTAGTGTCGATTGGGATCATCAATAAGTCCCAAGTTACAGGTGTGTAGTGTCAATTGGGATCCATGTTATTCCCCAAGCTTCACGTTGAGATGTTAACTAGGTCATTCTTAATTAGTCCCAAGTTAAGGATGCGTTGTGTCGACTGGGTTTTTTTTTAAACCCCAAGCTACACACATGTAGGTGTCGAATGGGATGCACATCAAACCTCAAGCTATACATGCGTCTGGGATCCACAACAAGTCCCAAGCTACACATATGTAGATGTTAAATGTGATGCACATCAAACCTCAAGCTATACACGCGTCTGAGATCCACAACAAGTCCTAAGCTACACACATGTAGATGTCGAATGGGATGCACATTAAGCCCCAAGCCATACACGCGTCTGAGATCCACAACAAGTCTCAAGCTACACACATGTAGATGTCGAATGGGATGCACATCAAGCCCCAAGTCATACACGTGTCTGGGATCCACAATAAGTCCCAAGCTACACACATATAGATGTCGAATGGGACGCACATCAAACCTCAAGTTATACACGCGTCTAGGATCCACAACAAGTCCCAAGTTACACATATGTAGATGTTGAATAGGATGCACATCAAACCTCAAGTTATACACGCGTCTGGGATCCACAACAAGTCCCAAGCTACACATATGTAGATGTTGAATGGGATGCACATCAAACATCAAGCCATACACGCGTCTGAGATCCACAACAAGTCCCAAGCTACACATGTGTAGATGTCGAATGGGATGCACATTAAGCCCCAAGTCATACACGCATATGGGATCCACAACAAGTCTCAAGCTATACACGCGTGGTGTCGAATGAGATATACGTCAAGCCCCAAGCTACACATATGGAGATGTCGACTGGAACATAGGCTTCATTATGAGTTTTCATTTGTGTAGAGTTATTTGGGATCCATGTTAAGCTCCAAGCTACACATGTGTAGTGTCGAATGAGATCCACATCAAGCCATAAGCTACACACGTGGAGATATCGATTGGGGAAAAGTATTCATTCTGAGTCTTCATTCGTGTATGTCAACTGGGATGTCCTAATGCCAAGTCTTCATACGTGTAGTTTCGAGTAGGATATCATTGCCAAGTCTTCTTACATACATGTCGACTGGAATGAAATCACACCAAGTCTCCATACGTGTAGTGTCGAGTGTGATGTCATTGCCAAGTCTTCTTTCATGCATGTGGACCGGAATATCTTCACACCAAGTCTTCATTCGTGTATTGTCGACTGGGACATCATCTTAATGTCAAGTCTTTGTTCATGTAGAGAGAGGCTGCTGGATATTCCAATGACAGATACATTGCTTCATCGTATGGAGTGAATGGTAGGAAAAATGGTTAAAATGGAAGGACGGGCCTTATTCATTTCTTAGTCGAATCGAGGAGATGATAATCCTTCCATATAGTATAGAGGAGATAACAATCATTCCACCTAGTCTGGAGTTAAAGGCAATCCATACATGTTATATGGAGGAGATAAAAATCCTTTCAGTCGTCTGAAAGAGGTGACAGTCCTTTCATGTCATATGGAAAGGATAACAATTCTTCTATATAGCCAGATGGCCATCTACCTTTTCGCATGGAGAATATGACAATCTTTCCACGTAGTCTGGAGTATATGACATTCATAGAGTATACTTCTTAGTCGATTGGGTATGTTGGAGGATTATGAGGGTATTGTGATGTCGACTGGGAGAAGTATGTCGATTGGGTCTGATGATGGTTCATGTGGTCGATTGGAGCAAATGGGTTTCTCCCTAAGTTGTAGTTTTGTGAAGGTCATTTTTTTTTTAAAGTAACCAATGAATACTTGTTTGGGAAGCTATGATATCCCCAAGGTGACAATGAGTGGCCTATGGGTTTTTGTGTGGTCTAATTGCATCAAGTGACACCTTATTGAGGTATATTGCTAGCACAACATTTATTAGGTCATTTGGGAGGATTCAAGATTCTTTTATTGTCATGGTTGGTGGAGCTTCCTGTCTTATTGTTCCTTTTATCCTCCTCCCATATGATCTCAATGTGGACCCGAGCCATGGCTTTATCCATTGTGTAGCATCAAAATTTAGTGAGCTTTCTGTAGAGTCCACTTTCTAAAAGTAATCCATTTCTGAATGTTTCCACTGCAGTAGGCTGATGGAGATATGGGATTATTATCCTCTCTTTATTGAAGCGAGCCACGTAACTTCGCAAGGACTCTCTTCTTCGTTGCTGAATGGCATTGAGGTCATTTGTGGTCTTCTCAAGCTTGCTAGAACTTGCAAAATGTACCACAAATTTATCTGCTAGTTGTTGGTAAGACTCGATGGATCTGTATGGGAGATTGATGAACCAGGTGAGGGTAAGACCAGCCAATGTTTCTCCAAATCCTCTGCACATTCCAACCTCCCATTGGTGCGAGGTCAAGCCAGTCGACACCATTTTATATCTATAATGGACAACATGGTCATCTGGGTCAGTGGATCCATCATACAACTTCATATCTGGTGGGCTGAACTTCCTTGACAGCTCGATGGATGTGATGGTCTCTAAAAATGGTGTATCAGAAATTGTTCCATCTCGGCTCTTTCTTATTGGTAACCTTACACCATGTAGACTGGACAAAATAATTTCTTTAAACTCTAGCATTTCTCTTCGCATAGTGGAGGCAACTTGTCGTGCTTGCTCGGTTGGGGAGATATGTTGACTTATTTCTTGATTTGCTGGATGGTTATCTGATGGCGGATTGTTGCTTGCCACATTATTGAATGCCCCTGGGAGATTGGTTAGGATTGTAGGGTTGTTGGGATGGTCTGGAGTGTCACGATGTTGGGAGGTTGAAGATATTTGTTCAAACTATTTTTGAAGGTTTCTGTTGGAGTTTCGTATGGTCAGGTTTTCTTCTTATAAATTTCGTAATCGTTCTTGGAGCATGGCTAATTGTGCTGCCACAGGGTCTGGTGTCTGCTCACTGCTCGAAGTCATGAGTGGTTGTGTTTAGGAACCGTAGACCGAGAAATCTTTTCTTGCTATGAATCACTAAGGCCCCACGGTGGGCGCCAAATTGTGGATGCTGATTTTCGTCCGAGATCCACAATCGAGAATTTATAGTATGAGGTACTAGTGATCCTGCAAATAAAGGTAAAATAAGCAATGAGGTTACTGCCCACCGGTGTGGTGGGTGCCGTAGGCACTCTGACGCTCAAGTTAGTGATGAGGATGAGCAGAAAATAAGAAGAGCAAGGTTTGATGTTACCTTAATATCCGTTTGATTGCTGTGAGGGCGGTGGGTTGGTGTTTCGAGGGCGAAATACTTTGAAAGCTCAAATGGGAATGCTCAAGCTCCAGAAGAAAAACTTGTCCCTCTATTGTGGATTACCTTTTTTCCTTTTATAAGCCTTTTGAGAGGTGTGCTCATTCATTCTTTTGTCTGTTGTACGTCCAAAAATGGCCAATTTAATGGGGGAGTTATGAGTTCAAGTGTTTTCTGGTTTGGTAACTGATGAGTCTATAGGCCATTTTGGTCAAGTCTTTTATTGGGTATGGGCTTGTGAGATCTCTTGGTCCAATATCAGTTTACAAATTGGGCTTCTTAGAGCATTTTGGGTTTTTAGTAATTGATGTCTGGCCTTGTGGTTGGTTCGGAAATGAAATGATGATTTTACCATTGGCCCGTACAATTACTGAGTGCATCGGTCCACACCTAACGAAAATCTAGAGGCCATACCATGAAATATTTCTGACATACATGGCATAAAAGTGTGGAGAATCTCACACAAAATTAATGTTATCCTATAGTCAAAGGATTACATATGCTACTCGACTCGAGGAGATTCCTATTGACGGTGGTGTGTACTTCCAACTATTAGGAATCACATGTGAGTCATTCAGTATTCGGTCCAACCAATACCTACATATCTATACAAGTTTCCAAAACTCATGGTACATCGGGTTAAACCATTGGAACTCCAATTCCAATATACGACATGTGCTAGTCTTCTAGATTATAGGAATTCGACCGTATTCCAAAACTAACGACTAGTAATATATATATACACACTTTAAGAATAGTTTATAATAGTAATATTTATCCCAATGTCAGACCACCTAGTGTCCAGTATTACTACATGATTATTCTAAGGTCGATGTCATTCTTGGCATATTTATAAATCGATCTAATATGCACAATGAAAATACCATTAATAAGGTTTGAAATGGAAATGTGGTAATTTTATTGATAAATAGTAAAATATAATGTATTATACATTATCCGGATTGGCGCTCCAAGCACCAACTCCAACAAACTCCCACTTGCTTAGTGCAAATCTGGAAGGTACCGCAGTCTTATCTCCTCCACATGTTTATCGAATAACTTAGAAGGTAAGTCATTTGTAAGCGGGTCTGCTATGTTGTCTAGTCCTTGAACTTTCAAGACCACTATGTCTTTTTGTTCAATTATCTCTTTAATTACGCAGTATTTCATTTCCACGTGTTTAGACTTGGAAAGCGCTATCGACCCCTTAGCATGCGCAATGGCTCCGCTATTATCACAGTACAGTGGGATCGAATCCGCAATAGTAAGCACAATGTCAAGTTATGTGATAAAATTTCTAATTCATACAGCTTCTTTACTAGCTTCTAAAACCGCTATAAATTCCGCCTTAGTGGTGGAATCAGCTGTTGAGTCTTACTATGAACATCACCAAATAGTTGCACCATTATTAAGGGTAAATATATATCCAGATGTAGACTATCTATCATCTGAATCTCCTTGGAAGTTAGTGACTACATAACCCTTAAATTGTAGCTCATTTTCTCCATATATCATAAACTTATCCCTAGTATGTTGGGGTTTTGGGCGAAGGACGCAGCGGAAGCGCGGTTCGGGCGGAATCGTAATTTAAAACTTTTTCAAATTACTGAATAAATTATTCAATATCTAATATGAATAATTATTCATATTTTACCTAAACCTATTTATTCAATATCAAATATTAACATAAATAAGGTTGAAACGTAGCGAAACTTTTACGAAAACCCTTTTTTCCGTAAAATGACGCAAAACGCATTTTTGACTAAACCGACCACCAGACACTTACGGGACTACCCAGGTCAGCCCCAATAGTGTCAGGGCAGTTCATGGGCTGCCCAAACAGTGAAGGATTCACTGTTTAGGCAGCCATCACCCGGTTGACTCAAAAGTCACCGGTAACGCCGTTTTTGGCCGTTTTCGCTTATTTCAAATCGGAAATAATTTCCGGAAATTGTTCCAACTCCCAAAACACATCCAATACATTAATATAACATCAAATACATCAACATATGCATTGAATTTTCCAGATCTGATCCAGAACATAAATTAATGATTTTTCACGCTTTAAATCCAATTTTTCAAGATTAAATCAATTAATCAAAACACCAATTCAAAGTCACCACACATGAAGAACTCTATAAAACTTCTAGGAATAATAAGAGTGGCTATCACACTCTAGAATGGCAACAAGGTTGTCCAACAACAAATTGAACTCAAATTACTATAATCTAGTTCAATATACATTTGCACATGCTTAAACACTTCCAATTCACCATCAAACAACAAAAGCCCCAGATTTATAAAAGGAAGAAACCCTAGAATCAAACTAGAAAAAATCAAGAACATGAAACAAGTTTTCAAGTTTAAGGGGATTGAAGATTACCTTTAATCTTTAATTTTTCCTAAGCTTTTCTTGATTTTTCTCTTCCTTTTCTTCATGATTTCTTGAAACCATTCTTGGAGCTTTTCTTTGTGATGTATTTAGTCATGGTGTCTTGGAGAAGAAAGAGAAAACAATTTTCCCTTTTAATCTCTTCATGACCGACTTTGGGTAAGGTATGGGCAATTTTTTTCATTTTGAATTTTAATCAAATTAAATCAATTTACACTTTATAATAACAAATCAAATTTGGACAAATAAAGTGTAATTAAAACATGTCATGTTGACCAATAATAATTGGATAAATTTCATAACATTTATGGAAAAAGATTATTAATTAATAATTCAAATATTTAACAATTAAATATCCAAATAATTAATTAATGTAATTATTATTATATATGTATTTTTATTTACAATAAATAACAAATACATATATTTATGGCATGTGTCAAAATCTCATTTGACGAATAATTAATGTGTATCTAATCGTATTATGTATCAAATATAAATACATAATAATTATCATCGGACAAAATCCCCTAAAGCATGTGTTATCGTTTAACCGATTAAACGATCCGAATTAACTCATTTAATCTGGTAAAATATTATGAATAATCTGTATTATTCATATCGAGTTGCCCAATTGCTCAACGAGTACACTTCATATTGTGAGACTCTCTAAGTTTAGGTTTATCCGTCACGAAATCCAATTTCATGTCCATAATCCACCCACTCATGGATTATGACAACCACGGATAATCTCATTAAACTATGCAAGTCGAGTTCATTGCATACGTATAATCCCTCCATCACAGGCTATCCATATTATACCTGGGATATAGATGAGAACTTCAAATCTGTTCGGTATAATATAGTCGACTTTCAATTTATGATCTCTAAATAACACTCGGAATTGATTTCCGAAGTTATACCACGGCCATGGATTTACTAGATTGTAAACAAGTGAGGATGCATATGCCCTGAAAACAGGACTGGCGGATCCTATCTTGATACACACTGGATATCATGAGCATCAGTCCACACCCAACGAACAGGCGGAGGTCTGATCATGAATAGATCGGTGACGTGACTGCCATCAAAGTGTGGAGGATAACTCATATATCCCACTGTGGTATCTCAAGTCGAAGGACCACTATTCTCGCTCAACTCGAGAAGATTCCTATTGACGTTGGTGTATCATCTATTAGGAAATCTTCAGTGAGTCGTTCAATGTCTTATCAAATAAATACCTACATGTCTATACGAGTCTCCCAAGACTCATGTTTCACTGGGATAAACCATCGGATCAAGTCACGATATACGACATGTACTAGTCTCAGTGGATTTTACTAACTGACATGTGTTAGCAAATCTTGACCATGAACTTTATTTAAGGATATACATCTTATATTGCGCTTCCCAATGTCAATTACAAACTACGTTGTAATTGTGCACTACATTGTAAATCCTAGGGTCTTTGTCTAATATACATGTATCACTGAACCAGATTTAGTTTCGATCTAATCATAATCAAATATCTAATCGCAATTAGATCGAATAAGCGTATAAATGACAAGGGTCCTACCAATAATTAAGTAATATTATGGAAAATGGAATTGCTCATATTCATGAATCAGACATAAATACGATCCGGATTGGCTCTCTGAGCACCAATCCTAACATAGTACACTTAAGATATTTCAGGATATGTTTCATGGTTGTCCAATGATCATTATCTGGATCACATTGATATCGGCTAGTCACACTGACGCCGAAACTGATGTCAGGTCTAGTACATAGCATAACATACATTATGCTTCCAATACAAGAAGCATATGGCAAGTTAGACATCCTAACTTTTTCTTCCTCAGTCTGAGGTACCATTTTCTTTGAAAGATGTATGTCATATCGGAAAGGTACACTTGTTGCCTTGCAGTTGGTAAGACCGTACCTTTCTAACATCTTATCTATGTACTTCTATTGCGACAACCCTATAAGCTTCCTAACTCTATCCCAGTAGAGCCTTATACCTAGTATATAGGAAGCTTCACCCATATTTTTCATGGAGAAGTTCTTACAAAGGTAGGCTTTCACATTTTGCATCAATCATATATCATTTCCTATGATAAGGATGTCATCTACATACAAGATTAGGAAAACTATCATGCTCCCACTCACTTTCTTATAAACACATGGTTTTTCCTCGTTCTTGATGAATCCAGATAATCTAATTATCTCATCAAAATGACGATTCTAGCTTCGGGATGCCTGTTTAAGTCCATAAATAGACTTTTGGAGCTTACAAACCAATTTTGAAGTCTCATTGGATACGAAATCCTCTGGTTGTTCTATATAGATATCCTCCTCAAGGAATCCATTTAGGAAATCGGTTTTCACATCCATCTTCCATATCTTATTGTCGTGATATGCAGCAATGGCTAAAAGAATCCTAATGGATTTTAGCATGGCTATTGGGGAAAAATTTCCTCGTAGTCAATCCTAGGACATTGAGTGTAACCTTTTGCTACCAGTTGGGCCTTAAAGGTTTTCACTTTTTTATCAGGCCCTCGCTTCCTATTATAAACTCATTTACAACCAAAAAGTTTAATTCCTTCAGGAAGTTAAACTAAGTCTCAGACTTGATTGTCATGTATAGAATCCATTTCAGATTTCATGGCTTCCTGTCATTTTCCCGAATCGATATCAAATATCGCTTGTTTATACGTAATCAGATCTGTTTCCTCTAAGAGGAGAACATCAAGACTCACATTAGATGTTAAAAATAATCATTGAGGAGGCTTTAATATTCTATTCGACCTACGTAGAACCTGTGTTGTAGACCCTTCACCTAGTTGGATCTATGGTTCCATCTCAGGTTCCTTTCAATTGGGATTAAACTCATCAAGTTCAATCTTTCTACAATTCCCACTTTCTCTCAAAATTCTTTTTAAGAAAAGTGGCAAAGCGAACAAAAAATACATTTCTTTGCTCATAATCATAGAATTGATATCCCAAAGAATTTTCAGGATATCCAACGAACCTATATTTATACTCTCTGTGTTGGGGTTTTATACGGAATTACAGGGTTAGCGCAACGGAACGCGGAAAACTGAATTTTCCGATTTCAAAAATTTTTCTTGGAACAATTAAAAAAACTTATTTATTTAATTAACCAATACTTAAAATCTGAAATTTTAACCCAAGAAATCAAATTGCTATTAATTATCGAATTGCCCCAAAGTTTTACAATTTGATCATTTGGGTCCTTAAATAGTCAAATACATATTTAATTGATTCCAAATCAATCCCAAAATGATTTATACATGTCTAATACATGAAAATACAATTTTCAACATAAATTCCCAATTTTTCAATAATTGCCGAGAGCACCCAATAATTTCCAGGATTTGCAATTTGGTCTTTTTGGTTCAAAACACATCAAGATCAAATCCAATCAATCCCAAATTTAATATACATCATATATACATCAAATTACATCACATATATGAAAAAAAAAAAAAACCAAATTTGGATTAGGTTTAGAACCCTAATTTCAAAAATTACACCAATTGTACAATTTACACTAAATTGATAAAATTCAACACTTTAATCAATCCAATACCACACCAATCAAGTCTCACCATCATGAAACAACTCAATAACAATTCTAGGTTAATTATAAATGGCTAAGCAACTCTAGAATGATAACTTAAATTACTAATTAATCTAATAAGCTTAATTACACCTAATAAGCTTATTAATTAATCATACATGCTAAACACCTTCAAAAAAAATTCCAACACAATAATTCACATAATTAAACATCAGAGAAAATTCTAAGCTACACAAGTTGAAGCATGGAATCATAGAAATAATTTCTTAGATGAAGAAAATTGGAAATAACTTACAAAACTCCAAGTTTCTAAGCTTTTTCTCCTTTGGTTCTTCATTTTTCTCTCAATTTTAACTTAGTGAATATTTGTGAAACTTGTGTTAATGTTGACAAAATTGAAACAAAAAATTTATATGTTGTTTTTTTGTGTTGTCGTGAGTCACCCAACAAAAAAATAACAATATAAAGATTTTCTCAATTTGTTTCATTTTGATTGGAACATGTTTCACATAGTTAAAAGATAACATTTATCTAATATAAAGTAAAGTAACAAGTGTTTCCAATGAAATCATGCCATTTCCTAAAATAAAAATCATGTAAGAGATATTTACAGTTTAATCAATTTAATTACTTAACATTTAAATAATTAAATTATTAAATACAATATCTTAATATATGTATTATATTTACATTAAATATTCGAATACATAGATATAAATGATATATGTCAAATATCACAATTTGATATTTAATTAATGTGTAGTTAATAATATCAAATGTTAAATACAAATACACATTAATTCGGAAATGATGATTAGGTCCCGATTGCATGTATTTTTCGTTTAACCGTTAAACGAGTTATAAATAATCAGTATTATTCATAACAGTTGCCCTAGTCCTCTATGAGTATATTTCACTAGTGAGACTCTCTAGATTCAGACATATCCGTCACGAAATCAAATTTTGTGTCCATAATTCACCCACTCGTAAATTATGACAAACACATATAAACTCTCTGAATCATACAGGTCGAGGTCATTGCATACGTATAATCCCTCCGTCACAGGTATCCGGATTATTCCAGATATATAGATACAAATGTCAAATCTCTATAGATATAATCACGTCGACGTTTCTATTAGCAATCTCTTAATAACACTTAGAAATGATTTCTACAGTGTATCATGGGCCCATGGATTTAACAGATTGCTAATTCTATATTGAATACATATGCTCTGCACAAAGAGCTGACAGATCATTTTCTTGATACACACAAGATATCCTGAGCATCAGTCCACACCCAACGAACATGCGGAGGTCTGATCTAAATAGATCGGTGACGTGACTGGCATCTAAGTGTGGATGATAACTCATATATCCACAGTGGTATCTCAAGTCAAATAATCATTATGCTCACTCAACCCGAGAAGATTATTATTGACGTTGGTGTACCATCCATTAAGAATCTTCGGTGAGTCGCTCAGTGTTTATCCGCTATAAACACCTACACGTCTATACGAGTCTCCAAACTCATGATTCATTGAGAAATCATCGGAATCCAAGATTCCAATATACGACATGTATCAGTCTTAACGGGTTTACTTTACTGACCAAGTAGTGTAAACCTTGACCAGGAACTGTCTAAGAATGACAACGTCATGATACAACTCAATATCAGTTGCGACGATTTTGCAACGGTATCATAACTAATCATTCTAAGGTCGGTTACGTCTTTACCATATATAAGAAGATGTTATATATAAAAGAAACTGTTTATTTTATACATAATAAAATATTACATTAGTATTTACAAGGAAATACATAATAAAATTGGCGCTCAGAGCACCAACCCTAACAGAATCTCTCATTTGCTCTAGTACCAATATCGATTGTATCTAATACCCATCGACTTCACATGTTTATAAAATAACTTCGGAGGTATGGCCTTGGTAAGTGGGTCTGCTACATTATCTTCACTCGGTACCTTGCACAAGACAATATCCCCTCGCGACATAATTTCTCGAATAATGTGGTACTTTCGTTCCACATGCTTCGACTTCTGATGCGCCATTGGTTCTTTTACTTGCGCAATGGCTCCAGTATTATCACAGTATAACAGAATTAGATTCTTGATACTTGGGACTACTCCCAATTCTGTGAAAAAGTTCCTAACCCAAACAGTTTCCTTTGCAGCTTTGGAAGCTGCAAAAATTCCTCATCTGTGGTGGAATCAGCCGTCGACTCCTTTTTGGAACTCTTCCAACAAACTGCACATTCGTTAAGGGTAAACACGAATCCTGATTTAGACTTTCTATCATCAGGATCCGATTGGAAATCGGAATCCGTATACCCATGAACTTGCAGTTCGTTTCCTCCATAGATAATAAACTTATCCTTAGTACCTTTAAGATATTTGAGGATGTGTTTAATGGCCATCCAATGGTCATTTCCTAGATTGGACTGAAATCTGCTCATCACATTAACTGCGAAGCTAATATCAGGCCTAGTATATAACATGACATACATGATTCTGCCCAAACACGAAGCATAAGGTTGATTATACATTCTAATCTTCTCATCTTCTGTTTGCGGACACATCTTCTTCGAAAGATGCAAGCCATGTCTGAACGGTATGTTTGATGTCTTACAGTTACCAAAATTATACCATTCTAAGATCTTATCTATGTACGTTTATTGGGATAACCCAATAAGCTTCCTTTCTCTATCTCTATAGAGTTTTATACCTAAGAAATAAGAAGCATCACCCAAGTCTTTCATGGAGAAATTCTTACAGAGATAAGCTTTGACGCCTTGCATCATCCCAATATCATTCCCAATGATAAGGATGTCGTCAACATAGAGAATTAAAAATACCACCATACTCCCACTGGCCTTCTTATACACACAGGATTCTTCCGAATTCTTGAGAAAACCAGAAAATTTTATTATCTCATCGAATCGACGATTCTAACTTCGTGAAGCCTGTTTAAGTCCATAAATGGACTTCTTCAGCTTGCATACCATGTCCGAGTTCTTGCTGGATGCAAAACCCTCCGGCTGTTCCATATAGATTTCTTCATCAAGAAATCCATTTAGAAAAGCCGTTTTGACATCCATTTGACAAATCTCGTAATCATGATATGCGGCAATTGACAACAAAATCCTTATAGACTTTAGCATTGCAACTGGTGAAAAAGTTTCATCGTAGTCGACATTGGGTCGCTGCGAGTAATCTTTAGCTACCAGTCGGGCCTTAAAGGTTTCAACCTTTCCTTCGGGCTCTCGCTTCCTCTTGTAAATCCATTTACAATCGATAGGAATTATTCCTTTGGGAAGCGAAACCAAGTTCCAAACTTGATTCTCATACATTGAGTCCATCTCGGATTTCATGGCGTCTTGCCGCTTTACGGAGTCGATGTCCAACATCGATTCTCTATAGGTAAAAAGGTCAGTCTCATTAACTAAGAGAACATCGAGACTCTTTTCTTGTATCAAATACAAGCGTTCAGGAGGTCTAGATACCATTTGTGACCTATGGAGTGTATGAGTTGAAGGTTCTTCATCTTCTTAAACTTCAGGTTCCTCTATTGGTTCATTGGTTCCAGGTTGTACTTCATCAAGTTCAACCTGTCTATGATCACCACCTTCAGACAAAAATTTTATTTCTAGAAATTTTACGAAGCGAGCTACGAACATATTTCGATACTCGGTATCATAGAATAAATATCCTTTTGTATTTGAAGGATATCCAACAAACCTAAACTTCTGTCTTCGAGGTAAAAGCTTATTTTGCTGAGGCATCCTAACGTATGCATGACACATCCAAATCTTAACATAACTAAGATTTGGATTCCTACCGGTCCATATCTCATACGGAGTCGTAGGAATATCTTTAGAATGAATCTTGTTCAAAAGGTGTGCGGCAGTTAAAAGAGCATAACCACATAAGTAATAGGGTAAATCTGTATAACTCAACATCGATTGGACCATATCCAATAAAGTCCGATTTCTCCTCTCTGACACTCCATTATGTTGCAGAGTGCCCAGAGGAGTATATTGAGCGAGAATCTCATTCTCCTTTAAATAATCAGTGAACTCTCCACTCATATATTCATCGCATCGATCAGATTGAAGGCATTTAATATATTGACCAGTCTGTTTTTCAACTTCATTTCAGAATTCTTTAAAATTTTCAAAGTTATCTGATTTATGTTTCATCAAATAAACATAATCGTACCGTGACAGATCATCGGTAAAGGTGATGAAGTATGAAAAAACCCATGTGTGTAGTCTGACTCATGGGACCACATACATCAGAATGTACGAATTTCAATAAGTCAGTGGCTCGGTGTCCAACACCCGAAAATGGGGCTTTGGTCATTTTACCTCGAATACAAGATTCACAAGTTGGATAAGGTTCAATGGTGAGATCATGTATCAAACCATTCTTAACTAACTGGGTTAGGTGTTTCACACCTATATGACCCAACCTCATATGCCACAGTTCAGTATTATTTATATCAGATTGTTTACGTTTATTAATTCCAGCATTAAATATATCTTGTGAGGTACGCAATATGTAATGACCAAGCTCGTTTGGACAACAAATGATCTAAATATTATTACTATCATATAAATACAAAGAACGATTCTTAATATTTACATTAAATCCTTCAGTATCTAATACAAAAAAAGACATAATATTTGCCACACATCCTGGCACAAAATAGCAGTCATTTAACAAAAGTCTCCCATTGGGTAAGGGAATCTCGCATATGCCCACTGCAACCGTATCCAGAGAGTCGTCACTCCCGAATCGCAACTGCATCTCCCCAGATTTCAGCCGTCAGCACCTGCAACATATTGCAAATGTGAATAGGACAAGCAGAATCTAAAATCCAATTAGATGTCATAGCTTCACAAGCCAATGAGATATCAATTATAGGAAAAATAAAAGTACCTGATGTTGATGCTCTTTCCTTCCTTATCTGTGCAAGATAGTCCAGACAGTTTCTTTTCCAGTGCCTGACTTTCTGACAGTGGTGGCACTTATCTTCAGAAGCTCTCTTAGGCTTCGCTACCTTAGCCTGCGGAGGAACATTGAAACCTTTCTTCTTCTTTCCTTTTGTCTTCTTCCCCTTCGACTTGGATTGGGAAGAAGCGGAAAGTGAAGTGGGTTTCGGAAGACGAGTCGGAACTCCATTCCTTAAATCTTCCTCTGCTGTGAGAAACATCCTATGCAACTCACGATAAGAGCAGTGAGTCCCATTCATGTTGAAGTACATGACGAACTGGCGATATGGCGCCGGGAGCGAACCGAGTATGACACTACGTCTCAGAGTTTCATTGAGAGGGAAATCTTGGCGCCTCAATTGTTCGATCAAATCGATCAAATGAAGCACATACGCGCTCAGAACCTCCCCTTCATCAAGTTTAGAATGGAACAGTTCCATTGAAACTCTATGAACCACGACCTGTTCCTGGTTCATGAACGATTCACGAAGTTGTGTCATCATGCTATATGCATCGTGCATCTCAAAGTAAGTCTTCTTAAGCTCAGAAGAAAGAGAACTCAGAATGAATAATTTAACCCTTAAATCATCATCCTTCCATCTCTGGAAAGTCTCAAATTCTTCAAGAGATGCATCTGGAGATATAGCAAGCGGTAATGGACCTTCCAAAATGTATCCCAGCTTTTCGGAATTGAGGACAATCCTCAAATCCATATCCCAATCCGTAAAATTTTCACCGCATTTTAGCTTATTCGTATCAAGCATACGAGTAAAAGGATTGGTTGGAGGTGTCGCCATCGCAAATCTATCAAATAGACAGCGAATCAACGGTTAGCAGATAAGCAGATAAAACAATTTCATATTATATCATAAAGCATTAACTAGATCATGGATTTTTAATCTAAAAATGCCCCTCCCACTATTTCATGCAAAACTGTAATCTCCAAACAGAATATAAAACATGCGATAATCAAATCATAACATAATAGTGAAAGGTGGACCCTATGAATATATTTTAGCTCACAGCTTTGACACGTTCTCGCCTACGTATTTTCATTAGGTAAACTCATTGTCAATCACTCAATAGTGACTCATGGGATTTCGGTCCTGATCGTTTCTCGTTGTGACAGCTTTGACATGTTCACAAGGAGACGTATAAAGGTTAAACTTGTCAATGATAAATTCAAGATACTTGCAAAGCCCTGACAGCTTTGGCACATTCAGGATTCCACTTTCGCTTGAATTCACCTAATATCAAATATATCTGGTACAGATAAATTTCTATCGGCCATATCCTCACAGCTTTGGCACGTTCTCTGATATAGTCGCAGAAAATTTATCGATAAGCGGTATTGACAAGACGGACCAATAATTATGAATCAAATACATATTAAATTAAAAACCTTATTTAATAGGGATTTTTCCGCAAAAGATGCTTTTACTTTATTTAATCAAATTAAATAAACACATGCATGCATAAAGTAAAGATTAAAGTAAACATTGAATTTTAAAGGCATAATCATATCGGGTGTCCAGAATCAGACTCGCTCTAATACCATTTTTGTTGGGGTTTTATACGGAATTACAGGGTTAGCGCAACGAAACGCGGAAAACTAAATTTTTCGATTTCAAAAATTTTTCTTCAAACGATTAAATAAACATATTTATTTAATTAATCAATACTTAAAATCTGAAATTTTAACCCAAGAAATCAAATTTCTATTAATTACCGAATTGCCCCAAAGTTTTACAATTTGATCATTTTGGTCCTTAAATAGTCAAATACATATTTAATTGATTCCAAATCAATCCCAAAATGATTTATACATGTCTAATACATGAAAATATAATTTGCAATACAAATCCCCAATTTTTCAATAATTGCCGAGAGCACCCCAATAATTTCCAAGATTTGCAATTTGGTCCTTTTTGGTTCAAAACGCATCAAGATCAAATCCAATCAATCCCAAATTTAATATACATAATATATACATCAAATTACATCACATATATGAAAATCCCCAAAATTGGATTAGGTTTAGAACCCTAATTTTGTAAATTACACCAATTGTATAATTTACACTAAATTGATAAAATTCAACACTTTAATCAATCCAATACCACACAAATCAAGTCTCGCCATCATGAAACAACTCAAGAATAATTCTAGGTTAATTATGAATGGCTAAGCAACTCTAGAATTGCAACTTAAATTACTAATTATTCTAATAAGCGTAATTACACCTAATAAGCTTATTAATTAATCATACATGCTAAACACCTTCAAATAAATTTCCAACACAATAATTCACATAATTAAACATTAGAGAAAATTCTAAGCTACACAAGTTGAAGCATGGAATCATAGAAACAATTTCTTACAAAACTCCAAGTTTCTAAGCTTTTTCTCATTTGGTTCTTCACTTTTCTCTCAATTTTAACTTAGTGAATATTTGTGAAACTTGTGTTAATGTTGATAAAAATGAAACAAAAATATATATGTTGTTTTTGTGTGTTGCCGTGAGTCACCCAATAAGAAAATAACAATATAAAGTTTTTTCTCAATTTGTTTCATTTTGATTGGAACATGTTTCACTTAGTTAAAAGATAACACTTATCTAATATAAAGTAAAGTAACAAGTGTTTCCAATGAAATCATGCCATTTCCTAAAACAAATATCACGTAAAAGATATTTACAATTTAATCAATTTAATTACTTAACATCTAAATAATTAAATACAAATATCTTAATACATGTATTATATTTACATTAAATATTCAAGTACATATATAAATGATATATGTCAAATATCACAATTTGATATTTAATTAATGTGTATTGAATAATATCAAATATTAAATACAAATACACATTAATTCGGAAATGACGATTAGGTCCCGATTGCATGTATTTTTCGTTTAACCGTTAAACGAGTTATAAATAATCAGTATTATTCATAACAGTTGCCCTAGTCCTCTATCAGTATATTTCACTAGTAAGACTCTCTAGATTCAGGCATATCTGTCACGAAATCAACTTTTGTGTCCATAATTCACCCACCCATAAATTATGACAAACACGGATAAACTCTATGAATCATACAGGTCGGGGTCATTACATACGTATAATCCCTCTGTCACAGGTATTCAGATTATTCCAGATATATAGATACAAAGGTCAAATCTCTATAGATATAATCACGTCGACGTTTCTATTAGAAATCCCTTAATAACACTTAGAGCTGATTTCTACAGTGTACCACGAGCCCATGGATTTAATAAATTGCTAATTCCATATTAAATATATATGCTCTGTACAGAGAGCTGACAGATCCTTTCTTGATATACACAAGATATCTTGAACATCAGTCCACACCAAACGAACATGCGGAGGTCTGATCTAAATAGATCGGTGACGTGACTGTCATCTAAGTGTGGATGATAACTCATATATCCACAGTGATATCTCAAGTCAAATAATCACTATGCTCACTCAACCCGAGAAGATTCTTATTGACGTTGGTGTACCATCCATTAAGAATCTTCGATGAGTCGTTCATTGTTTATCCGCTATAAACACCTACACATTTATACGAGTCTCCAAGACTAATGGTTCATTGAGAAACCATCGGAATCCAAGATTCCAATATACGACATGTACCAGTCTCAACGGATTTACTTTACTGACCAAGTAGTGTAAACCTTGACTAGGAACTGTCTAAGAATGACAACGTCATGATACAACTCAATTTCAGTTGCGACGCTTTTGCAACAGTATCATAACTAATCATTCTAAGGTCGGTTACGTCTTTACTATATATAAGAAGATGTTATATATAAAAGAAACTGTTTATTTTATTCATAATAAAATGTTACATTAGTATTTACAAGGAAATACATAATAAAATTGGCGCTCAGAGCACCATTCTAGGTTATATGAATTCGACCGTATTCCAAAATCAACGACTAGGGGATATATATATATATACACACACACACACACACACTTTAAGAATAGTTTATAATATTAATATTTATTCGAATATCAGACCACCTAGTGTCCAGTATTACTACATGACTATTCTAAGGTCGATGTCATTCTTGGCATATTTATACATCAATCTAATATGCACAATGATAATACAATTAATAAGGTTTGAAATGAAAATGTAGTAATTTTATTAATAAATAATAAAATATAATGTATTATACATTATTCGTATTGGCGCTCCAAGCACTAACTCCAACAAAAACAACTTCTTTAACAGCTTCTAAAGCCGTTATACACCTCAGTGGTGGAATCAGCAGTAGAGCCTTATTTTGAACATTGCCAACTAATTGCACCGCCATTAAGGATAAATAGGTATCCAGATATAGATTTTCTATCATCTGAATCTCCTTGGAAATCAGAGTCTGTATACCCTTAAGTTGTAACTCATTTTCCACATAAATAAGAAACTTATCCTTAGTACCCTTAAGGTATTTCATGATATGTTTCACGGCTGCACAATGCTCATTACTCAGATCAGATTGATATCGACTGGTCACACTGAGACCAGAACTAATATCGGGTCTTGTACATAGCATAACATACATAATACTTCTAATATAAGAAGCATATGACAAGTTAGACATTCTAACTCTTTCTTCCCCAGTCTGATGTGCAATTTTCTTCGAAAGATGTATAACGTATTGAAATGGTTCATTTACTGCCTTGTAGTTCGTAAACCTATATATTTCTAATATTTTATCTATTTACGTGGATTGCGACAACCCTATAAGTTTCATTTATCTATCCATGTAGAGTCTTATACCCAGTATATAAGAAGCTTCACTCATGTCTTTCATGGAGAAGTTCTTGCAAATGTAGGCTTTTACACTTTGCATCAATCCTATATCATTCTCAATGATAAGGATATCGTCTACATACAATACAAATAATATTATAGGCTCCAACTAACTTTCTTATAAACACATGGTTCTTTCTCATTCTTAATGAATCTAGATAATATAATTATCTCATTAAACCAACGATTCTAGCTTCAGGATCCCTCTTTAAGTCCATAAATAGACTCCTTGATCTTACGAACCAAGTTTGAAGTCTCACTTGATACGAAACCATTTGGTTGTTCTATATAGATATCCTCCTTGAGGAATCCATTTAGGAACACGGTATTCACATCCTTCTGTCATATCTCATAATCGTGATATGCAGTAATGGCTAGAAGTATCCTAATGGATTTTAGCATGGCGACTGGTGAAAAAATTACCTCATAATCAATACCAGGACGTTGAGTGTAACATTTTGCTATCAGTCGGGCCTTAAAGGTTTCCATATTTCCATCGAGCCGACGCTTCTTTTTATAAACCCATTTACAACCAATAGGTTTAACTCATTCAGGAAGCTCAACCAAGTCCCAAACTTGATTGTCATGCATAAAATCCATTTCAAATTTCATGGCTTTTCACTATTTTTCTGAATCGATATCTAATATCGACTCTTTATACGTGGTCAAATCCGTCTCCTCCAAGAGGAGAATACCAAGGCTTGCATTAGACATAAAAAAATGGTCTCTCTAGAGGCTTCGACACTATACTCGACCTACATAGAACTTGTTTCGAAGATCCTTCACCTAGTTGGATCTCTGGTTCCATCAGTTTTCTCTAAATTAGGATCGAACTCAAAAAGTTTAATCTTTCTACAATTCTCACTTTCTCTCAAAAATTCATTTTCAGGAAAAGTAGCAAAACGAGCAATAAATACATTTCATTGCTCAGAATCATAGAATTGATATCCCAAAGAATTTTCAAGATATCCAACGAACTTGAATTTATACCTCATCGGGTGCTAGTTTATCTTGCTGCGCGAATCTAACATACGCGAGACAATCCCAAATCTTTAAATATCTAAGACATGGATTTCTACAGTACTATATCTGATATGGGGTCATAAAAATAACTTTCGATGGAACTGTGTTTAGTATGTGGGTAGTTGTAAGTAAAGCATAACCCCAAAGGTAAAATGGAAAATCTGTATAGCTCATCATAGATCACACTATATCCAATATAGTACGATTTCTTCACTCAGATACATCATTGTGTTGAGGAGTTCTTGGTGTGCTATATTGGATAAGAATATCATTCTTCCTTAAATAACATCTGAACTTGTCGCTCATGTATTCACCACATCGATCTGATCGAAGACACTTAATGAGTTCCCGATTTATTTTTCAACTTTGTTTCAGAATATTTTAAATTTATCAAATATTTTCAATTTGTGTCTTATCAAATAGACATAACCAAATCATGACTTATCATCTGTGAAAGTCACGAAATATGTGAAACCATCATGAGCGACATTATTTAATCGACCACACACATCACTGGGTACTACTGTACTAGCTTCAATAAATCATCGGCATGATGTCCAACAGCAAGAAATGAGGCCTTTGTGATTTTCCCTTGGATACATAACTCACAAATCGGATAAGGATATAAGATAAGATCTTCAATCAAACCATCATTAACCAATTTTGATAGACGTCCAATACCTTTGTGGCTCAATCTTATATGTTATAATTCAATATTATTTAATTCAGATCTTTTACTTTTATTTTTCTTTATATTAAAGACATCTCAATATGTTTCTAAAATATAATGATTGTTAAATAAAGAACATTTCATATATCAAATAGTTTTCTTTATTATACAAATATAAAGTATCATCTTTAATGTATATATTATATCTCTCTCTATCTAATACATGTAATGAGATAATTTGTAATGAGATAATGTCATTTAAAACTATTTTACATCCATTAGATAGATCTAAAACAATTGTTCCTATGGCCTTGATATTGTCAACTCTAAGCTGGATTTCCCCTCTAGTAAGCCTTCTTTTAACCCTCATGACCTGCACATAGTTGAAAATATGAGTGGGACTGCCGGTGTCTAACACCCAACTATTATTTGCATCTAAGGCTAAAGAGATGTCAATAATAAGAAATATACAAAGCGTACCTGAGAGTCCTATTTTTCCTTTCAAATCTGGACAATCTTTCTTTCAGTGTCCTGACTTCTTGTAATGTAGACATGCATCATAAACTACATGCGGTCTTGCAGTTTTATACTTTGCAGGTTTCTTAGAGTCTTTATTTGATATCTTCTTCTTTCTCATTTTAATCTTCTTCGACTTCCTAGACATCTTCAAAGAGCTTGCTCCACTATGGAGGTATAAAGTGGGATTCTCTGTCTTCAAATCTTGTTCCGCCGTGCGCAACATATTATGAAGCTCTTCATAAGTGGCTTCCATTGAATGCATGTGAAATTTTAACATAAAACCAACATATGTAACTGGTAGAGAAGATAGAATCAGATTTCCGCAAAGATTTTCATCAATGTTAATGCCATGTCGCTATGAATATCGAATCTGGTCAATCATGTTCAAAACATGAATGTTAACCGCTCATCTATCCTTGAGTGTAGTGTGAAGCAACTCATTGTACCTCTAATATATCTCAATTTCTTGATTTTCTTTGAACAACTCCTTGAGTGTTCTTATAATGCTCCAAGCATCAGAAACGTCTATGTACTGTCTGAGCAAATCAGAAACCATCGATCTTAAAATGTAAGGCTTCACCCTCAAGTTATCGTCCTTCCATTTTTTAAATGTCTCCCACTCTTCAGGAGTGGAATCATGATCGATTTCGACATGCAATGGATTGAGCATCACATAGCTCAATCACTCTCACTCTAAGACAAGATGCATGTTCATGTCCCACTTAAAGTAGTTTTGACTCCTTTCAATTTGTTGGAATTCAAAAGTCGCGCTAATGGATTTGCGGCTGCCATCTACAGGACAATAATAAACATTATCGGAACATTTTCATATTTATATAAAACACTATACGATTATGGATTTTAAATCTATTAATGCCCTCATATTATTTTACGTAATTTTGCAATCTCCCTTAATGGAAAAAAAGGAAATTTGGCAATCATTTCATAGCGGGAAGTGGATCGCATGAAATTTACTCCAGCCTCACAATAATGCTCCAAGCATCAGACACGTCTATGTACTGTCTGAGAAAATCAGAAACCATCGATCCTAAAATGTAAGACTTCTCCCTCAGGTTATCGTCCTTCTATTTTTCAAATGTCTCCCGCTCTTCGGGAGTGGAATCATGAACGATTTCGACAGGGAATGGATTTAGCATCATATATCTCAACCGCTCTGACTCTAAGACAAGGCGAATGTTCATGTCCCACTCAAAGTAGTTTTGACTCCTTCAATTTGTTGGAATTCAAAAGTCGCGCTAATGGATTTGCGGCTACCATCTACAGGACAACAATAAACATTATCAGAACATTTTCATATCAATATAAAACATTATACGATTATGGATTTTAAATCTACTAATGCCCTCTTATTACTTTACGTAATTCTGTAATCTCCCTTAACTGAAAAATAGGAAATTTGGCAATCATTTCATAGCGGGAAGTGGATCCAATGAAATTTACTTCAGCCTCACAGTAATAACGGTATTAGTGACATGTGCCGGCGACGCACGATTACGAGAGCTGATGCTCTCTATACGTCGCGTCACGCGCCTATACATTTTGGTTCCAGAGAGCAATTTTAAGTTTATTTTTAATCCAAATCACTTCCAATTTTCTCCAAACACTTAAAATTAAATTTTTAACATCAACAAATTTTAAACACATCTAAAATAATTAAAGAACAAAAATCATGTTTTTTTTTTACAAAATATAAATGTATTCAAAATACATATATGCATAACTTTGAGTCTAAAATACAAACCAAACAAGAATCCTACAAAGAAGTAACCCATGAATAATTCTAGGTCAATTGAAGGTGGTCTATTGATTCTAGAATGGTAGTCATAACTCCAAGCTTTCATCTATAGTTCAAAACTCTAATTTTTATCTAGAGTTCAAAACTCAATATTTTGTGTTCAATGTCCAACATACACAAAATTTGACTCAATCACAACCATGTTGTGTTTCTATGCTTCCAAAGCATCTATACATAAATCTTTAACCTAATTTCAACTTCAAGTTATGTTATAATGCATCAAATACATAATAAATCATCATATGTTTCACTAATGATATCAAATCATTAATGAAAAACATAGCTTATTATAGAATATCAAACTTACCTAGTAAGTTTGGACGAAAGATCAAATATTTTTCTCTTTGTTGAAAATTATAGAGAACTTCTAAAACATCTCTCACGATTCTTTTCTTTAGGTTAAACTTCATTAATAAAAAATACTTAAGCTTGTCTTTTATAATTAAGCTTTAAATTTTTAATTAATAAAAGTTTTAATCATTTTTTTTGTGGGCTTAATCCAATTTATCTAAATATACATATTATGTGTAATCTTATCATTTTTGTAATTACCAAAATATCATTCAATTATAGAAATATTTATGAAATTATAATAATTCCATTATGTGATTATTTATTTAACAATTAAATAAATATTGATTAATCCAATTAATCTTAATTAGTCTAGTAAATAATTAAAGTTATCTAATAACACTTAATTATTTTGATTGATAATTATAATATCAAATATGATTTATTATCAAACATAACTGGCTAACCGAGTGTTCAATGAGTACACTTCATATTGTTGGACTCTCTAAGTTCAAACATGTTCATCATATGAGCCTAGCTCATACGTACGCAATTCGCCCACCTCCAAAATTGTGAAGAACATAAATGACCTTTATAAACTATACAATTCGAGATCATCACATATGTTAAATAATCATTTCGTCATAGGCTATCCAAGTTGTGTTTAGAAAACATAGATTATATCGTCAAGTTTCAAAGGCTCTCATCTCATATTGTCGACATATTCACGATGATGGAGTTGGTGCTTGGAGTGTCAATCCGAATTGTACATTTTATTATTTATTAATAAAATAACTACATTTTTCATTTCATACCCTATTAATGGTATTGTCATTACGCGTATTAAATTGATGTATCGTTATGCTAAGAATGACATCGACCTTAGAATAGTTTTGACACTAGGTGTAAACTATTCTTAAAGTAAATATTCCTAGTCGTTGGTTTTGGAATACGGTCGAATTCCTATAACCTAGAAGACTAGCATATGTCGTATATTGGAATTGGAGTTCCAATGGTTTAACGCGATGTACCATGAGTTTTGGAAACTCGTATAGACATTTGGGTATTGTTGGAGCGAATACTGAATGACTCATTGGTGATTCCTAATAGTTGGAAGTACACACCACCGTCAATAGGAATCTCCTCGAGTCGAGTAGTATATGTAATCCTTTGACTATAGGATAGCATTGATTTTGTGTGAGATCCTTCACACTTAGATGCCATGTATGTAAGAAACCTTTCATGGTCTGGCCTCTAGATGTTCGTTGGGTGTGGACCGATGCACACAGTAATCAAGTGCGAAGTAAGATAGGATCTGTTGGCCCGTATGTGTACCATAAGGGGTTTAGGTATCCATGTTAGTAAAGTCACGATTCTTAAATATTTGGCCAAAGTCGATCACCTAGGGTGGATCGCATCAGTTATGAAGAATCGTGGACATGTCGACATGAGATGTGCGTCTTGGAAACTTGACGGTATATTCTATGTTTCCTAAGCACAACTCGGATAGCCTATGACGGAGGGATTGTTAAACATATGTGATGACCTCGACTTGTATAGTTCAGAAAGGTCGTTCGTGTTCTTCGTGAATTCGGAGGTGGCCGAATTGCGTACATATTAGCTAGGCTTATATGAAGAACGTGTCTGAACTTAGAGAGTCCCAATATAAAATGTACTCGTTGAGCACTTTGGCAGACGATTAATTTTTTATAAAAGATAATATTCAATATTATAATTATCAACTAAGATAATTAAGTGTTATTGGATAATATTGATTATTTACTTTGACCTAATTGGATTAATTGGATTAATTCAATAATTACATAAGGGCTTAATTATAAAATCATAATTATCTCTACCATTTGAGGATATTATGGTAATTGTAAGTATGTAATAATAGGTGGTTTTGGCTTGATTTAATTGGATTAAATCAAGGTGGCAAACATTTAACTAATCCATTTCCTAATCCTTGGATTGATTTAATTGGATTAAATCTAAGTGGGAGACAATGGAGATTAGTCACACCTAATTATACATATTTGGACAAATTAGATTAAGCCCACTTAAAAGTTGATTACAACTTTTATTAATTAAAAATTGCCTAAGTTTTGCTATAAATAGCAAGCTTTATGAAGGTTTTAATTACAAGTTCAAATACAAGCATAAACAAATTCTTGAGAGATTAGCCTAAGTTAGAGAAGTGTTTAGAGAAGCTTGTGAGGTCTCTACAACATTTCATCTAGGAGAAATCAAGATTGGATCTTGAAGTGAAGCTTGGAAGCATTGGAAACAAGATTTGATCTTGAAGTCAAGCTTGAACACATTGGAGGTTCTTCAACAAGGAGAAGTAGATTGGATCTTGCATCAAGCTTACTAGGTAATGCTTGATCTTCTCCAAAGCTATGTTTATTTGTGTATTAGATGCATGATCACATAGCTTAATGTTGAATAAGGCTAATCAATTGTGTTAGGATACTTTAGAAGTATAAACATAACATGCTTGTAATTAGGTCAAAAATGTTCATGTTAGACATGGAACAATTAATTAGAGTTTTGAACTCTAGATTAAAGCTTAGAGCTATGGCTACCATTCTAGATTTACTTGACCACCTTTAGGTGGACTAGAATTGTTCACGGGACATTTCGTAATTGGGATTCTAAAATGGTTTGTGTAATGAATTCAAAATTTACGCTAATGCGTATTTAGAATAAATTTATATTTTTGGAAAAATATTTGATATTTTGAAAAACTAGATTTTTATTCTATAATATGTGTTTATGTTGGTTTTGAAATTAAAAATTAATTTTGAGTGTTTTTGAAGTGTTTATGGAAGACCGGAATGGATTAGGGTCAAAGACCTTAATCCATTCAGCTCACTTCCAGTGAGCTGAATGCAAAAGGAAATGAAACAAAAAAAATAAAAAAAAATAATAGCAGCACTTGGGCGCTACAGTGCGCGCGCACTGTAGCGCGTGTGCTTCACGCACGCGGCGCCCTTCACGCGCGTCGATTTTGTTTTGCTTCGTTTGGGAGTTTCCGGACTCCGATTCAGTCCTGGTTTTTTCCTATACACTCGTAATGGAATGTAGTATTTCATTAAATGATTTAAAATTACACCCATAATTGATATCCATGGGTTAGACCCATTTCCGCTGCCCGGGGCACCGATCCGACCCTAGGGGTTCCACAACTGCCCCAACACACGATTCTTTATAACTAATCATAACACTATTTCTGATGTATATGCGATCAACCCTAGGTGATCGACTTTGGCCAAAGTCTTAAGAATCATGACTTATTAACATGGATATTTAAACCCCTTATGGTACACATATTGGCCGACGGATCCTATATTGATACACACTGATTAACGAGTGCATCAGTCCACACCCAACAGATACCAACATGTCTATATGAGCTTCTCTTGCTCATGCTCCATTGGATAAGACCATTGGAACTACAATTCCAATATACGACAAGTGTTAGTCTTATAGGTAATAGGAATTCATCTGTATTCAAAAACCAATGACTAAGAATATATACTTTTAAGAATAGTTTATAACAGTAATATTATCTCAATAACGGACCACATTTAATGTCCAATATTACTACGTGGCTATTATAAGGTCGGTGTCATTCTCAGCATATAATGACATAAATCACATAATAATAATTACAATTAATAAAAAAATAAATTAAAATATTATTATTTCATTAATAAATAATATAATATAATATACAATACATTATTTGGATTGACACTCAAGGAACCAACTCCAACATTTCGTACTTCAGGTTGTGAGTCCGCATCGCGACGCGACCTAGTGTAGTTTTGAGACAGAATATAAAATTGAAGATGCATTTCGACGCAGGTAAATGCGTGTCACGATGCAAGTTGAAGCAGTCCATGTCGCGATGCAACCTAGATGCGTCACAACGCGTCAAAGGTAAAAAATGAGGCAAATTGTAACGTTCATTCTGTGTCACGACGCACATGAGCGCGATTCCTGGTGCGATTAGGACTCCAATTTCTTAATAATGAAAGCTCCCAACAGCCCCTATAAAATAGTAAGTCCGGCTCTCAACCTAACAATCATACTTTTGGAGAGCACAAAACAAGAAAAAATACTCAGAGCAAGGCAGAAAGTCTCAACCCGAACTGAAGATTGAAGCATGAGACCTCACCAAGAGTTCTTTATTCCCTTTTCTCTTTCAATTTTTACCAATAAATTCTTGTCTTGTATTAATGAATTGTTTATGCTTAATGAACAACATGTGTAACTAATTCATTAGTCTAGGATTTTAAAAGAGCCAAAGCACAATCTTTAATTCAAATTGCATCTTTTTATTTTTTATTTTTTAGTTTTTGATTGGTTTATTTATTATTCTATGTTCTTAATGTGTTCTATTGCCTAATCACCAATAGGATATTTGTGGTAAACCCAAAGGAACTTGGAAAATGGAATTTGGGTTTAGCCTAAGGAATTAATAGTGAATGATCGTATTCGTAGAATCGATTACCGTACATGATAGAAATATACTTATAGGGCATGGTTAGCCGGTACTAGAACTTGAACTTAATGAGTCTGACTTAGGTTAATTATCATAGAAATATAGGTAATTGTACTAAGTATGGCATTTCTACTTAATCATCAGAAGATGTTTGTATATAATTATGTGTTCTAGGTTAGTAATCCATAATAATTACTCAATTGAATGTGATTACGCCCAAAAATTACTTGCGGCTATCGTAGTATAGTTGGGGTGTCGATTCCTCAGAGAGATGGTTACAAGGAACTAATTTACTTAAATAAAAATATTAGCAGTAACTTAATGAAAATAAATAGATTGAATTGGTGATTTAAAGTAAAGATTAATAGAAAAACGTAAAGGTTATCAATAGAGAGAGGCAGCAAAGCGTCGGGAATCCCTCTTGTATCAAATTCCTATGTTCAGTTGTTAATTCCTTTTATTACTCAATTGAAGGTTTCACATACCAAACCAACAATCGGAAGATATTCAACTCTAAACATATTAAACTCTAAGGTAATCAATGAATTGTTTTCTCTATATTAGCAGCACACAAAGTTATCGTTATGACCTATCTAACGTCGACAATAAACCTGTAGGCACTGCATTTTTGCATATAAGTCTCGATGATGAGCCTCTTATGGAGACACTACCCTTTAAGTTGTGGAAGTCGCGGGAAATGGAAGTCGGAAGGGAAAAGTCAGAAATCAGTACCTTGTTGGACTTAATTTGTTTGCTTAGCTTCGGGTTTGCTCGTTGGATCTCTGTTTTAACATTTATCCTCGGGCCAAAACCCTGCAAGCCATACATGATCGGCGTAATCACACACGTATAACGCAAGCGCACGTATCTTTCAAGTAGTATAAAAAGTATCGATCCCACGAGGACTTAATATCTATTCTATTAATTTTATGAGGTCAAGAGATTACTAATATCTAACAAGTTGTTTGAAAGATAATGATGATTCTAAATTTAAAACAAGTAAAAGAAATTTGAGAGTAGATTAATGAGAATTAAAACTATCTATGGTTGTGAATTCTTCCAATATTAATAAAAGATGAAGTAGTTAAATCATAGTTGGGTAAATATTGATAATTTAATCTGGAATATTAAATTATGTAAAAGCTTCTTCCGATGGTCATTTACAAATACCTAGTTTAATTCAATTGAATCATATGTCTATGTCAACCAAATTACCTAGATTCATTAAGTTTGAATTCCAATTATGATTACCCCCGCCCAACAGGTATATTCCTATCCTGTAAGGAAATCTATTAAAGGTTTATCTATCCTTAAAGAAGATCGTGGGTTGTTGAGTATAAGGTCTTTAAACTTAAAGTCTCTATATCTAGTTCATTTTAAGTTTAACTAATCAATTTTATTAATGGCCAGTTAATAAAAAGGCTTTAAGATTATGACTCAACAAATAATTCTTTAATTACCCAAACTATAATCTAACCCTTTTTAAATCCAGTGATATTAGATTTTATCACAACCCTATATATTTAACTTAGTTACAATACATAGCTAAAGCTGATAGACATAAAATGAATTGTTGAAAAGTAATTGTAAAATAATGAATTACATAAAAAGAAATGAAATGCTAAGGTAAAAGGAAATAACTTCTACTATATACTATTTAGATATCTCCCATAATAATAATATATATACTTGTGATATTTTAAACCAACAACCGTCCGGAATGGCGGTATCCTGATTAAGTCAAATTCAAATATACCAGCCATAAGGCGGAACTAAATTAATCAACCGACCTAGAATGGCGGTATCCTCATTAAGTCAGGTTTAACCAGTTTAAATTGAATAACCAACCGACCTAGAATGGCGGTATCTTTTTATTAATTCAGGTTTTAAATAGTTTATATATTATATTTTAAGGGAGATTAATCTAAAAAGCAAAAGTAAAAGAATTACCTTATTACCTCAGCATAGAGAAGTTACCCCCTCATGGATGGATAGAATTACTACTACAAAGCGTAAATAAAACTGAATATAAGAAGAAAATAAGAAGAACTCTCTTTTATATAAGTATTTCAGAGGATTTTGGTACATTGAAACTAAGAAATTCAAAATCTATTTATAGGCAAAAAAATCCAATTTTTTATTATTATTTTTCTGATTTTTATTTTTTTATTATTATTTTTTTATTATTTTTTTTGGATCGCTGAATTTTCGACACGTGGCATGGTGGCTAAAAAAATGGCTCGTTGAATTTTTGACACGTGGCATGCGGTGCAATTACCAAAATACCCTCGGTGTCGGGACGCCAAAATTACCAAAATACCCTTTTTGCCAAATTTCACAGTTTTGCTCCAAATCACCTCCAGAATGTCCTGAAACTTATTTTGGTGTCAGGATGCCCAAAATTACCAAAATACCCTTTGTGTCGGGACGCCCAAAATTACCAAAATACCTTTTTTGCCAAATTACAGTTTTTTGCTCCAAATCACCTCCAGAATGTCCTGAAACTTTATTTATCTACAAAATAACACAAAACACATCAAAATATTCACAAAACTCAAGAAACTATACAAAATATTAAGTTAAATGAGTGGGAAATAGTGATACATTTATCACTCATCACCACACCCCAAACCTAACATTTTGCTAGTCCTCGAGCAAAATAAAATAACATAATAAAATTTTAACTAAGCCACTTTCGTAGGGATCACGATTGCATTTAGCATATGCAACAAGCCTTTAAACCCCTAGGTGTCCCTAGTGGACGAGTTATTATCTCGTGAGGGTTTACAGCAATGATACCCACAAACATTTTATAAAAGTAAAAAGGTAGTGAAACTAATGCACACAAAGCAAAAAGACAAGAGAAAATAGAATAAAGAAGTTAGTGACAAATCAGATGAAACTTCTACTAACTTCTACTTTACTAGTTGTTGTTTGTTTCATTCTAAATTACTGAACAAGTAAATTCTCCGATTATTTTTACCATTTCTTTCATCATATACATAGCTAACAAAGTATTATTTAACTCATTTTTGCCCACAACAGTCATAAGTGCAGTTGATAAGAGAGTAATATTTTTGTCCTAAAGTTTTATCAGATTCACATCTTTTGTAGTAATGGAATAAATTTTGATTTTTTCTTTGATTTTTTTTTTTGAATTTTGACTTTTATTTATATACAATACCTTCCATCTATGTAGCGAGCTTTGGGTCGGTGGCTCCCAACCAGTGGCTTTAGGGCACCAGGTGTTAAGACACCCCTACGGACTTAATTACTCAGACTTCAGATTATATATATATATTTATTTTTCATTTTATTCATCATTTTTTATCCATGTAGCGAGCTTGGGTCAATGACTCCCAAACCAGATGGTTTTAGGGCATTAGGTGTTAAAACACCCTTACAGACTTAATAACTCGGATCTCAGATGTATTTTTTTTTATTATTCCATCACTTTTTTTGATGCTTCTCCAATTAAACTATAGTACTGAATATTACAATCTTTTCAATTTTAGCTCATGTCTGTATGTTACCATGTATGTTGATAATATCTGCCAACTAAGTATATGAAGATCATTTTAGTCAGTTTTATGGAGAATTTACAAATTAAATAATTCAAAAGGAAATAAACAAAAATTAACTTGTTTCGAAAAATGGGTTTGAAATACGTCTCAGGAGTGGAAATTCCTTACACAGCTATTTCTTACCAATTCCATCTTTTTAGTCAACATAAAAACAACATAAACATAAAGAAATAACTACTACTGGTCATGGTGTGTGACTAACTGTCGAATGGACTTCCGTTGTAGATTCCCCAGAGGGAGGGTGGAGCGAGGCTCTCTTAAGTACCCTAGCCTCTTAGGCTCTTATCGCTTGGTGACAGGAATAAACAACGAGTCCTCCAAACTAGTCTATCACAACAAGCTACTGGTGAATGATTATCTAGGTGCCTTCACACTTTTTTCCTTATAGAAAGTAGTAAGTGAAGGAAGACACCAAACCATTACCTAGCTTTAAATATGCCTTTGATAAAAATGCAAAATATTTTTTAATTTTTGAAAATTTTTTAATTTTTTTATTTTTTTTCGAAAAAATTTGGACTAAAAATAAAAATACAATAAAAAAACAAGATACTATTAACTATTCCTCACCCCCAAAAACCTAAATGAGACATTGTCCCCAATGTCTTAAACAGTAGAAGAAGAGTTTAGAAGATAGTACCTGGTTGGCTGAATTACTACAAGAAAATTAAAGGTTAAGATCCAGATTTATTCGACGCTTCTTACCACGATCATCTTCGGACCATTTTATCTTTGAAAGGATAGGGTCAACTAGTGGTTCATATGCTAAGAGTTGGTCATTAGATCCGGAGCAGTTCTGGCAGTAAAGAGTAGTTCTTTCAAGGTTTTGACACGAACCCATTTCTCCGGGCATCATCAAGAACACACAAAGAAAATCATAAAATCCATCAACGTTAAACAGCCCAATTGGTTTCTGGTGTATGTTCAGGTTCGCCCAAGATAGTACTATAAAAATTTCCTCCAATGTACCCAAGCCACCTGGCAAAGCAATAAAAGCATCAGAACGGTTAATCATTTCCACTAGTCGTTCAGACATACCTGGCACGATCAGTTCCTCTCCGTTTGATGATTCAATAAGATTTGCTTCTGCCAAGGGTTTTGGGATGATTCCCAAAACATGACTGCCTCCTTCCTGTACGGCCTTTGAAACGATCCCCATTAGTCCAAGATTGCCTCCGCCATATACTAAGTGCATATTTCTTACAGCTAAGACTCGACCCAATTCTTGTGCTGCTTCTACGTATTGTGTTTAGTACCAACACTACTACCACCACACAAACACACACAGATGTTTTCAACTCGTCTTCTTGAAGTGGCTTCTTGTTTTACTCTGGTTTCAATGTAATGATACAAAAGTGCAATGATAAGTTGAATTTATAGTACCTGAAAAGGGTGAGTAAAAATAGCACAAGTATCTTCCAAAGGACGATTAGTAGCAAAATAGTAAAATAAATCGTGATAGTCAAAAAGGTCTGGATCCTGTCGGAGAAAACAACAAAAAACAAATCATTATTAGAAAAAAACAAAGAGATATAATATGTACAAGAAAAGTAGCGGCTTGATTGACATCTATGCGTCAGGAACAAGCTTCCCATCCAATTTTCTTATAAATTGGCAAACAGGGTCTTTTTGAGTCAGATTCCCAAGACTTAACTGTTGTCTTTCTTTTTGGAATTGTGTGTGTAATTTGTGAATGGCTATATGAACATATCCACTGGGATGCGTCTCAAGAGTCGAAGATATATCATCTACAGACTCCTTACTCAAGCCATCCCTAATGAATTTAATTTTATCTTCACGATTATCAGACACCATTCCTAAAGAACGACAACGAGTATTGCAATTCCAACGCGCACATTTGTAACAAACACCCATTTGCTTAGCTCTACGTTTCTTTGCATATGTGCTTCTTCCAAAACCAGGTAAATAAGAACTACAAGTCTCAGAATACTCACCTGCTAGACGGACACGTGCTTCGATTACCCAACAAATCAATAAATCACTATCATCAGTACTCATTATCTTCCAAGCGATCTTAAAGAGCTTAAATATCATAGATTTTTTGAGAGAGAGAGGAAATTGTTTGTGAAGACTTGCGAGAGCTTCTTCCATCTTGATCTGTCAATATCTGCAAAACAAAACACACAAAATTAAATCATACCAATCAAAATTTATACACAAATTGCATGGGTTGCCTCCCTGCGAGCGCTGTTTAAGTCGTCAGCTAAGTCGTCGTCGATTGACTGCTGACTTTATGAATCTTGCTCTGAATGTGTGGACAACTTTCTTTTTGTCGCTCCAACGGTTCTCCCCAATAGTGTTTGACACGCTGACTGTTACCTTGAATGTGTTGTTGGTGTTGGATCCAGTCCACTAAACAAACAGCTGAAAACCTGAGTGATCACAAATGGACCTGACCACCTTGATTTCAACTTTCCAGGGAAAAGTTTCAACCTCGAATTGTATAACAACACCTGTTGCCTTGGTTTCAACTGTCTGTGCACTATTTTTAGGTCATGCCATTTCTTGGTCTTTTCCTTGTACAATTTGGCATTCTCATAAGCTTGTAGGCGAAATTCCTCCAATTCATTGAGTTGATGAAGTCTTTTTTTTCCTGCAGCTTGTAGATCAAAATTCAACTTCTTCAGTGCCCAGTACGCCTTGTGTTCAAGCTCAACTGGCAGATGGCATGCTTTCCCAAACACCAATTGATATGGGGACATACCAATGGGTGTCTTGTAAGCTGTACGGTAGGCCCATAATGCATCATCTAGTTTTGTTGACCAGTCCCTCCTTGTTGATCCAACGGTTCTTTCCAAGATTCTTTTGATTTCCCTGTTTGAAACTTCAACTTGCCCATTTGACTGTGGATGGTAGGCTGTGGCAACCTTGTGAGTAACTCCGTATTTGGATAGGAGTGCATCAAAATATCTGTTGCAGAAATGAGAGCCACCATCACTGATGATTGCACGAGGTGTTCCGAACCGAGTAAAAATATTCTTCTTCAAGAATTTGATCACCACTTTTGAATCATTGGATGGTAGTGCAATTGCTTCAACCCATTTTGAGACGTAATCTACATCAACCAAGATGTATAGGTTTCCAAATGATGGAACAAAGGGTCCCATGAAATCAATTCCCCATACATCGAATAACTCCACTTCCAGAATGTTTTGCAATGGTCCTTCATTTCTCCTCGAAATATTTCCCATTCTCTGACATCTGTCACATTGAAGAACAAACAAGTGAGCATCTTTAAAAAGAGTGGGCCAGAACAAACCTGATTGAAGGACTTTAGCTGCAGTTTTATTTCCACTGAAATGTCCGCCGTATGATGATGAATGACAGTGCTGCAAAACACTTTTGACTTCTTCCTGTGGAACACATCGTCTCAGTAATTGATCAGCACATCGTTTGAATAGGTACGGCTCATCCCAAACATAATGTTTAACTTCTTTGAAGAATTTCTTCCGTTGCTGAGTTGTCCATTCTAACGGCCATTTTCCTGACACTATGTAGTTAACATAGTCAGCATACCAAGGGATTTCCCGCTGTTTTATGGCAAACAGCTGTTCATCTGGAAAAGTTTCTTTGATTGTTAGATCTTTGCCAGCTGTTTCTCCATTCTCAAGTCTTGATAGATGATCTGCCACTTGGTTTTCTGTTCCTTTCCTGTCTCTGATCTCCACATCGAATTCTTGCAGAAGAAGTATCCAACGGATCAATCTGGGTTTGGCATCTTTCTTCGAAATCAAGTATTTGATTGCTGAATGATCCGTGTAGACCACCACTTTGGGACCCAACAGATAAGAGCGAAATTTGTCAAAAGCGAACACAACTGCAAGTAACTCCTTTTCAGTGGTTGTGTAGTTAAGTTGAGCTTCATTCAAAGTTCTGCTGGAGTAGTAAATGGTGTGGAATATCTTTGCTTTGCGTTGTCCCAAAACTGCACCTACAGCAAAATCACTAGCATCACACATTACCTCAAATGGAAGGGTCCAATCTGGTGCTACTATGATGGGGGCAGAGACCAGCTTTTGTTTTAAGATCTCAAAAGCTTCCTGGCATTCTTTGGTGAAGTTGAATGACACATCTTTTTCCAGAAGATTGCAAAGAGGTTTTGCAATTTTGGAAAAGTCTTTGATAAATCTCCTGTAAAAACCTGCATGTCCAAGAAAACTCTGAATTCCTTTGACTGATGTTGGTGGAGGTAGTTTTTCAATTGTCTCGATCTTTGCTTTGTCTACCTCAATTCCCTTTTGTGAGATCCGGTGTCCAAGAACTATGCCTTCCTGCACCATAAAGTGGCATTTCTCCCAATTGAGTATCAGGTTTGTATCTTCACACCTTTGTAATACATGTTCAAGATTTAACAAACAATGATCAAAAGAATCTCCAAATACAGAAAAGTCATCCATAAAAACCTCCATACTCTGCTCCAGCATGTCTGAAAAGATAGCCATCATGCAACGCTGAAATGTGGCAGAGCATTACATAATCCAAATGGCATCCTGCGGAAAGCAAAAGTACCATAGGGACATGTAAATGTGGTTTTCTCCTGATCTTCTGGGGCGATGGAATCTGATTGTATCCTGAATATCCATCCAGAAAACAGTAAAACTCATGTCCTGCCAATTTGTCCAGCATCTGATCAATGAATGGTAGCGGAAAATGATCTTTCCTTGTGGCTTTGTTCAGCTTCCTGTAGTCCATACATACTCTCCATCCAGTCACAGTTCTTGTTGGGATTAGCTCATTCTTTTCATTGGTAACCACAGTAATTCCTCCTTTCTTCGGTACACATTGCATAGGACTTACCCAACTGCTGTCTGAGATAGGGTAGATGATGCCAGCATCCAACCATTTGATGATTTCTTTTTCTTCACAACTTTTCATGATTGGATTGAGTCTCCGTTGATGTTCTACTGTGGGTTTATACTCATCGTTCATCAGGATCTTGTGCATGCAGAATGATGGACTAATGCCTCGAATGTCTGCTATAGTCCAGCCTATGGCTTTCTTGTGCTCTCGTAATACTCTAATAACTTTTCTTCCTGCTCCAATGTTAGAGAAGATGAAATAATAACAGGTAATTCAGAAGATTTTCCAAGAAATGCATACCTGAGATGACTCGGAAGTAACTTCAGCTCCAACTGTGGTGGTTCTTCAATCGAAGGCTTGATTCGGTCTTTCTTCGGTAGTTCCAAACTTTCAATTGGTTGTGTCACTTTGAAATGAAAAGGCTTGTCAAGATAGTTGATACATTCCAGAATTTCAGCATCTAACTCAGTTTCAGTCATGTTGGTGATGCAAGCTTCAAGTTTGTCTGTAGGAACTGTATCAGTATCATGAATGATACTATCAATAACATCAATTCTGAAACATTCTTCCTATTTTTCTTCACTCGGGAATTTCATGGCTTTGAAAACATTGAATGTAACTTCTTGGTCCTGAACTTTCATGGTCAGTTCTCCTTTTTGTACATCAATCACAGTTCGACCTGTTGCTAAAAATGGTCTCCCAATGATGATTGGAACATCTTTGTCTTCATCCATGTCAAGGATAATGAAGTCTGCTGGGAGAATGAGTTTATCAACTTTGACTAGCACATCTTCAACGACTCCTCTCGAAAATGCAAGTGTTCGATCAGCAAGTTGTAGTGAAACTGAAGTAGGCATTGCTTCTCCAATTTGCAGTTTCCTGTAAATAGAAAAAGGCATTAAATTAACATTTCAACTAAATCACATAAAGCCTTACCGAAGTTATGTTCTCCAATGATGCAAGGAATGGTGAAACTTCCAGGATCCTTCAACTTTGGGGGAAGTTTTCTCTGAATGATGGCGCTGCATTCTTCTGATAATGCTACTGTCTCATAATCTCCCAATCTCCGTTTTCGTGAAAGAATATCTTTCATGAATTTAGTATAGCTGGGCATTTGTTCCAAAGTTCCAAAGCTTCTGCAAAATGTTGATGTGCAGCTTTTTGAAAACCTCTAAGAATCGAGCAAACTGCTTGTCCAATTTGCTTTTCTGAAGACGCTGAGGAAAAGTGGAGGTGGAGTGATCTGTTCTTTTTCCTTAGCTTCTTTTTCATCTGTTTCTTTCCCTCCATCTGTTTCTCTTTCTCTTTCTTTTGGAACATCTTCGATGGTTGCTTTGATTCCAACATCTTTGTTGATTTCAGTACCACTTTTCAAAGTGATAGCTTGACATTGCTCCTTCCCTCGGTTCCTTGGATTTGGTTCTGTATTGCTGGGAAGATTTCCTGGTGGTCTGTAACTCTGAGCATTGGCTAGTTGTCCAATTTGATTCTCCAGTGCTTTGATGGAAGCAGATTGGCTTTGAAACATAGCATCATATGCTGCTTGTTGCTTTTTGAACATCTCTGCAAGCCAATCTTTCATTTCTGGGTCTTTTTCAAACTCCTGGCTTTTGTTCTGTTGCTGGAATCCAGGTGGTGGATAGTTCTTTTGCCCTGAATTGTTGCTCCATGAGAAATTGGGATGATTCCTCCACCCTGGATTGTAGGTGTTGGAATATGGATTGTTCCCCTGTCTGTTGAAATTGTTGACATAATTCACCGTTTCTTCAAGTTGATTTTGTTCTGGTGCTTCTCCATATGGTGAATTTGTGGTTCCAATGTTGCTTTGCATGCCGAGAGTCTCCATGAATTTGCATATTTGATCTAGTTTGGTACTGACTGCTGAATTGGCTCCAACTTCATAAATTCCAGCAATTCGTTGAATCATGCTTCTTTCTGTTGGCCACAAGGAATTGTTGTTGGCCATTTCTTCGATTAGGTCCCAAGCTTGATCTTCTCCTTTTGCCATTAATGCTCCTCCAGCAGCAGCATCAATTGTGGTTCTCATTATTCCAGAAAGTCCATTATAGAATGTTTGGACTTGAAGCCATTTTGGAATCTCATGGTGAGGACATTTCCGGAGCAAATCTTTGTACCTTTCCCAAGCTTCGTAGAGAGTTTCTGATTCTTGTTGTACAAAGGATGTGATGTCATTCCTCAGTTTTCCAGTTCTGGCTGGTGGAAAGTACTTTGCAAGAAATTTGGTGGCTAAAGTGTTCCAAGTTCTGATGGAACCTGCTGGAAGTGAATGTAGCCAAGCTTTAGCTCTGTCCTCAAGGAGTATGGAAAAACACGCAGTCTCATTGCTTCTTCAGCTTCTCGGTTGTAATTGAAAGTGCCGCCGCAACTTCCAGGAAGTTGCTGATGTGGGTATTAGGATCTTCAGTTGCTTTTCCCCCAAATTGCACTGATTGCTGAATCATCTGAATGCAAGTTTTGATGTCGCCTGCATTTGCTGGTAAATGAGGAAGTACAATACATGAAATGAGGCCATCTACCACCGGAATGGTTCTGTCTCGAATGGGAATTGGTGGTGCAACCTCAAAAGGTTCAGGTTCCATGTTAACAATTGCTTCTTGGCCTTGTCGCCTTTCCCTTCTCAACTGTCTGATGGTTCTTTCAATTTCTGGGTCAAGCGGTCGTAGTTCAAAGCTTCTGGTTCGTCTCATTAAGATTCTGATAACCTGAAACACAAAAAAACGAAAACAATAAGTAAAAAGAAAATTAGATACAAGTAACGTATCTAACCTCTAAACTAATAATAAAAGATAAAGAAGTCCCCGGCAACGGCGCCAAAAACTTGATCGGCGTAATCACACACGTATAACGCAAGCGCACGTATCGTTCAAGTAGTATAAAAGTATCGATCCCACGAGGACTTAATATCTATTCTATTAATTTTATGAGGTCAAGTGATTACTAATATCTAACAAGTTGTTTGAAAAGATAATGATGATTCTAAATTTAAAACAAGTAAAAGAAATTTGAGAGTAGATTAATGAGAATTAAAACTATCTAGGGTTGTGAATTCTTCCAATATTAATTAAAAGATGAAGTAGTTAAATCATAGTTGGGTAAATATTGATTATTTAATCTGGAATATTAAATTATGTAAAAGCTTCTTCCGATGGTCATTTACAAATACCTAGTTTAATTCAATTGAATCATATGTCTATGTCAACCAAATTACCTAGATTCATTAAGTTTGAATTCCAATTATGATTACCCCCCCAACAGGTATATTCCTATCCTGTAAGGAAATCTATTAAAGGTTTATATATCCTTAAAGAAGATCGTGGGTTGTTGAGTATAAGGTCTTTAAACTTAAAGTCCCTATGTCTAGTTCATTTTAAGTTTAACTAATCAATTTTATTAATGGCCAGTTAATAAAAAGGCTTTAAGATTATGACTCAACAAATAATTCTTTAATTACCCAAACTATAATCTAACCCTTTTTAAAACCAGTGATATTAGATTTTATCACAACCCTAGATATTTAACTTAGTTACAATACATAGCTAAAGCTGATAAAAACTTAAAAGACATAAAATGAAATTGCTGAAAAGTAATTGTAAAATAATGAATTGCAATAAAAAGAAATGAAATGCTAAGGTAAAAGGAAATAACTTCTACTATATACTATTTAGATATCTCCCATAATAATAATATATATACTTGTGATATTTTAAACCAACCGTCCGGAATGGCGGTATCCTGATTAAGTCAAATTCAAATATACCAGCCATAAGGCGGAACTAAAATTAAATCAACCGACCTAGAATGGCGGTATCCTCATTAAGTCAGGTTTAACCAGTTTAAATTGAATAACCAACCGACCTAGAATGGCGGTATCTTTTTTAATTCAGGTTTTAAATAGTTTATATATTATATTTTAAGGGAGATTAATCTAAAAAGCAAAAGTAAAAGAATTACCTTATTACCTCAGCATAGAGAAGTTACCCCCTCATGGATGGATAGAATTACTACTACAAAGCGTAAATAAAACTGAATATAAGAAGAAAATAAGAAGAACTCTCTTTTATATAAGTATTTCAGAGGATTTTGGTACATTGAAACTAAGAAATTCAAAATCTATTTATAGGCAAAAAAATCCAATTTTTTATTATTATTTTTCGGATTTTATTTTTTATTTTTTTATTATTATTTTTTTATTTTTTGGATCGCTGAATTTTCGACACGTGGCATGGTGGCTAAAAAAACGGCTCGTTGAATTTTTGACACGTGGCATGCGGTGCAATTACCAAAATACCCTCGGTGTCGGGACGCCCAAAATTACCAAATACCATTTTTGCCAAATTTCACAGTTTTGCTCCAAATCACCTCCAGAATGTCCTGAAACTTATTTTTGGTGTCGGGATGCCCAAAATTACCAAAATACCGTTTGTGTCGGGACGCCCAAAATTACCAAAATACATTTTTTGCCAAATTTCACAGTTTTGCTCCAAATCACCTCCAGAATGTCCTGAAACTTTATTTATCTACAAAATAACACAAAACACATCAAAATATTCACAAAACTCAAGAAACTATACAAAATATTAAGTTAAATGAGTGGGAAATAGTGATACATTTATCACTCATCAATACACCAAGCCCACACACACACACCAACCAAGCCCACCAAAAGAACAAACACAACACATAAGCCCCTCATCACGCCTAAGCCACCAATCTCATCCAAAAAACCCACATATTAAACTATGTTAAAATCCAAAGCAAATCACCTCCCTAAATTAAATAAATCAATCAAATCACAATGCCCTAAATTAATAAATCAAATCAAATCATCTTCCCAAATTAAAAAAAAAATCGATCAAATCACTGCAAATTAAATAAATCACCTTCCTAATTAAAAAAAAAAGCATTTCCTTATAACAACTAATTAAATCTTCCCATAATTACACAATATTTCTTCCTACCCAATCCTCACGGCACAAACACAAAAGGGCTGGAGCTCTCTTCACACACAACTCTCTCGGCAAAATAAACCATAATACACATCTCCTTCTTCTGGCTTGGCCTCTCTCTCCTCTCTCTAACCTAGGCACTCGGCAGTAACCAGAAAACCCTAGCTTTTCTTCACGCTTCCTGCCCCCACACAGAAGACACAACAACCTTCACCAACAAACTGAACCACCCTAGACCAGCCAAGCCTCCTTCTCGGCAACCAACCCACACGCCCTTCAACAGCCACACACTCACTGAATGAGCAGCAGCTCTCCTCAACGAACGCACAGCTTGTTCTCCACGTGAACTGAAACAAACAAAAACCCACTGACTCAACCGACAATCATCAACCATCATTCAAACACGGTAACCCTAAACCCATGCACACGTCGAGAACAAGCAAACCCTCCACTCACGAAACACACGTACACAAATCAACAGCCCCTTTAAACCGATCACCACACCACAAACACATATAAGCCACGCAGCCAACAAAGTACACCCATGCAGCCCTCCACGTGAAGAGACCAACCGACCCTTCACAAAATAATAATAACCCATTTGACCGATCCCACCGACCCTCTTAAAATCACGCAGCCCTCGTCAACACAGCCCTATCAGCTAAACACAACAAAGCACCAAAACTAGACCCTACAAACAGTGAACGAACATACTACAAAACAGCCAAAATAGTGAACCAAAATCGTCCCCAAGCAGCGAGCAAAATAGCGGCGAAGGAAAACATTGAACAAGTGAACCGGAAAAGTTACGGAGCATTAACCCTTCCGACGGCCGTGTAACGCACTTCCAAGAGGCGACTTAAAAGGTAAGACCTGAGGGCACCCTTTTATTTATTCCCGTTCATCTTTTTTAATTATTTACTAGTATTTCTTCGCATGCGTATTGTTGATTCATGTATGTTGTGGCCATGGGATGAATGATTTTGTGCTATCTTTCGTGGTTTATCGGATGGAAACCCAGACGTAAATTCCGTAGCCGAATCCGAATGGACGGTAGTGCGGTCTAAACTTGTGATACAACTCCACGTACCTCTTGAGAAACGCACATATTTCGTTTCATATAATCTTGTGTTTATTCATTGTTTATTAGAAATGGTATGTTATTTTTATGCATGATGTAGTTATTTCTTTCGCACTAGGAACTTAATTATATCTCTTCAATATTTATGTTTAGACAATAGATTATTTATTTATGTTTCCGTATTTATCAATTTAATGTATCCATGAGATTGTGTGCTTACCATTATTTCGACTTACTTTTATGCATGCAAACTTAGATATAGGTTGTATGCAAACTTAGATATAAGTTGTATGCGAACTTAGATGTAGGTTTTTCTTACGTATGCATGTTGCGTAGACTCGGTTATATTATCACATAAATCCGTTCATTACAAGTGGCATAAGTAAGTCACCATTCTGAACCCAACGGTTTGTGGTCTTCCCTTGCGAGAGGTGAGTGCGGCCTTAAATCATTTCCCAGTTCAAGCTGGGTGACTCTTTTATTCTCCGATTTAGTCCCTCGCGGGCTACTCCGTACTCCCGACCAGGCCGCGAGCTTAGAACAGCGTCGCCGATTTCTGTGTCCTACATTCTGGCGACTCCACTTGGGATAGAGAATCGGCCCCGAAATAATGTCTTGTAATGTTTGTGATTTTTGCTTTAGTTAACCGTGTCTACAGTGGGTTGAAGGGGTTTAATCAAAGGCATTATTAGATCTGGGTAATGGTTTGGTGTCTTCCTTCATTCACTACCTTTCTATAGCTGAAGGGAAAAGCTGTGAAGGCACCTAGATAATCATTTACTCGAAGCTTACTGTGATGGACTAATTTGGAGGACTTGTTGTTTATTCATGTCACCAAGGCGATAAGAGCCTAAGAGGTTTGGGTATTTAAGAGAGTCTGATCCACCCTCCCTCTGGGGAATCTTCAATAGGAAATCCATCTGGCAGTCAGTCATGCATCATAACTCGTTGGCACGTACCTTAGCGTATAAAAAAAGGTGCGCTCACTTGGTCGCTCGGACCCTTGAGTGGGGAGACCTAGTTGTGGGCAATCCTTCGCCGACGAGAGCCTTTGTCTATACCCTTATAAACCTGCATGTGAACTATAGTTGTATGACCAATAGAAACTATCCATCTATGCCTATGTTTAGGACTATCGTCATTTGGATTCAGTTGGACCTTTCGTCATGAGTTGTGAACTTGTTGGGCCATTTAAATTGGGACGAGCTCGCCTCCTATGACAATTGGGCCAAAAGCTTCTAAAATGACGATGGGCCACTTTATGTTTAGACCCCTTATCATTTGAAGTTGTTTAGCCATGTTATCGCAAAAGTGTAAACCTGTTGAGCCTTTTTCAACTGGGACAAGTTTGCACCTCGCAATAGTATGATTGAATGCTTTAAAATGATAACGGGCCAACTTATATATTCCATGCATCGCACGCATACATGCTAACATGCGGTTTTAAAAGACACCATAGATACCCGTTAGGCTAGGGAAGAGGGAAGACTCGTCAGAAGGCCATTAGCGAACATGAGCGAATCAGTTAAACGAGGGATCTCGTATGGATCAGCTAGAGACTAGTCTCACTAAGGTTACCGAGCAGTTGCAAGCTATGACCACCGATGTGGACAGTATGGTTGTGCCCCACGCTGGGGGAGGCTCTGAGAATGAGAGGCATGAGGAAACTCCAAACAGGTTGAGTGATGATATCCCTGTTTTTTTATGATGACATGGCTGAGTATGAAGCGTGCGCCTTCGGACTGACGGCATTGATAACCTTGAAGGCTAAGAACGTGGAGGTCTACGAAAACTCGATGTTGGTAGTCCGACAGATGCAATGAGAACATAAATTGAAGGAAGAACGATTGAAACCCTACCTATTCCACCTCAGGAATCTGGCAAAAACTCTCCCCGATTGTAAATTTCAGCATTTGCCGCGAGAAGAAAATCAAATGGCCGACGTGTTAGCTACACTAGCCGCAACTTGGGAAAAACCGAAGAAGTTGGTGATGAGACCTCTAGTGTTGACAACAGCAGACAGACCCGTCTACGAGATAGAAAGGATATTAGAAGTAGAGGTCGACAATGGGAAACCTTGGTATTACGATATTCAGAGATATCTAGAACATGGGGAATTCCCAGAAGAAACAAGTAGGAAAGACAAGATAGCCATTCAGAAGTTAGCTTCTCAGTATGTGAGTTTGAAAGGAGAACTATACAAGAGACAAGCAAATGGCATCCAGCTGAAGTGTCTGAGGAAGGAAGAGGCTCGGAAAGCGATAGAAGAAGTACACGCCGGAGTATGTGGACCGCACATAAACGGATTGAACTTGTCCGTAAGATAGTGAGACAAGGTTTCTACCGGTCGACCATGGAAGCTGACTGTATGAAGCTGGTAAAATATTGTCATGATTGTCAAGCGCACGGTAACTTGAACCATTTGCCTCACACAGAGTTGCACGGGCTGTCGGAGCCGTGGCCTTTCTCAGCATGGGGAATTGATATGATCGGAGAAATTCGACCGCATGCATTGAATGGACATCGCTTCGTAGTGGCAGTAGACTACTTTTCAAAAATGGTGGAAGCTGAGTCATTTCGCAACGTCACAGCAAAGCAGATGGCAAAATTCATTGCCCGGAACATCATTTGTCGATATGGGATGCCGCATCACGTAGTAACAGACAACGGAGTCCAGTTTCAAGGAGAAACAAAGGCAATGCTGCAGAGGTATGGGATAGGACATCACAAGTCATCACCTTGCCGAACACAAGCGAATGGGGCAGTCGAGGCAGTCAATAAGACGATAAAGAAGATAATAGCCAAAATGACGGAGAACTACAAAGATTGGGCCGATAAGCTGTCGTACGCCCTGTGGGGGTACAGAAATTCTGTGAGAACATCAACGGGAGCCACGCCTTACTCTCTGGTCTATGGCATGGAAGCAGTATTGCCTGTAGAAGTTGAGATACAGTCCATGCGGGTATTAGCAGAAGTAGAGTTACCTGAACAAGAATGGGCCTCGAGGAGATTTGAACAATTAGCATTACTTGATGAAAAGAGAATGAAGTCTTTATGTCATATGCAGTTATACCATAAGAAATTGGCCCGAGCATTCAATAAGAAGGTGCGTCCTACTAAGATTAGAAAGGGTGATCTGGTACTTAAGCAGTCAATGTCGTCGACGACAGACCCGAGAGGAAAGTTCAGACCTAATTGGGAAGGACCCTACATAGTCCAGAAAGTGATGGGAAACGGGGCAGTGAGACTGTCAGATTTAGAAGGAAACGAGTTCACCGAGCCAATCAACGTGGATAGATTGAAGCAATATTTTGCCTGATGGAGAGAAGACCGAGCGATCACCAGGAGGACTGGCGAAAGACCTAACCCAACGGAATAGGAAATTCATTCATGCATGCATACATGTAACGTACTTGCATTCTTTTTTTTGTGTTTGTTCTGTTTTGTATTTACAGGTTTCAAAAAGAATGAGAAATCGACAAATGTAAGCCAACCAGAATCAGCAACACAACAATATCAGTTTTGGGAATGGATCCCAGGGTTGAGGCCCATATCAGTATCAGTTTCGGGAATGGATCCCAGGGTTGAGGCCCGTATCAGTATCAGTCTCGGGAATGGATCCCAAGGTTGAGGCCCACATCAGTGTCAGTTTCGGGAATGGATCCCAGGGTTGAGGCTCACATTATCAGCGGTTGAAATGAAGAATTCCAGTGGAGCGAAAAAAAAAAGAAAAAAAAAGAAAAAAAAAAGAAAAGAAATTTTTGTGTGTTCTTAGTCCTAATAGTTAGGCATAAGTCCAATGATGAAATCGTTTGCTCTAGGGAGAAATCTTAGAAACTATAAACTATTGATGTGCTTTTATCTGATACTTTGAGTAATTGATCTATGTTAGACTCGTAAGCACTTGATTATGGTTCTTAGCAGTGAAAACCTGAGTAGTTAGCAAAGTGACTAGTTGAAGAAATTACAGGTCGGTGAATGATCGTTCGCCTAAATGTCTATCCTGATTTGCTTGTGTTATGATGTGTGGTATGGTTGAAAATAAAAGAAAAGTCTCTAAGGAAAAGAATTAAACAACCTATAACCGATAAGCGTGAAGCTACCCATGGGCGAGTATTAGGACCACCATGAGGAGAAATGCTACCTTAAAGGGTAGGTGTGTTGAAATTTAAAAAAAAAAAAAAAAAAAGTTCAAAACGAAAAGGAAAAAAAAAAAGACAAAAGAGAAAGAAAACCATATCACATTGAGCACAGAAAAGCAACTACAGGCATAATTGAGACATCTAGGTTGGTTTGACCCATCGATCCCGATTTTTGAAGCGAAATCATTGTGTTGGCTTACCTATGAATCAAGCTGTAAAAGAACATTTGCACACACACACACTTTGAGTCTGGCTTAGATCATTTATTCAAAGACTTGGATTTGAGTTGCATCGAATGTTTTGAAGGTTCTCTGGTTTCATTACTGGGCATTCTTTAAGGATGATAATATGTATAACTATTGGGACTATTTCGTAGCATGTAATATAGTATGATGGTATGGAATGCCACACCATGTGGTTCATCTTGACCTAGTGCAAACAGCGGAGAGCATAAAGCTAAATCAAGTCTGGGGGCGACCAGTCTACCACCCCGTGAATAAGGGATATACCGAGAACTTGAGCCATTATACAAAAGAGAACTGAACAATCACCAGAAAAGAACCGGCAGAAGGAAATTATAAGCATACCCATGGGGTGACCAGAGACATTTGTAGGCAAATGACACCAATGAGCACACGGAAGGCCTAACCCATCGGAATAGGAAATACATTCATGCATACACGTCACATGCACGTAATTTTTTGTTTTGTTTTTGTTCGCAGGTTTTGAAGAAAAGGAAAACGCGGAGCAGTTTCGGGAATGAATCCCAGGGTCGAGGCCCACATTATCAGCAGTTTCGGGAATGAATCCCAGGGTCGAGACCCACACTATCAGCAGTTTCGGGAATGAATCCCAGGGTCGAGGCCCACACTATCAGTAGTTTCGGGAATGAAACTCATGGTCGAGGCCCACATTAGCAGCAGTCTTGGAATGAATCCCAGGGTCGAGGCCCACATTATCATCAGCTTCGGGAATGAATACCAGGGTCGAGGCCCACATTATCAGTAGTTTCGGGAATGAATCCCAGGGCCGAGGCCCACATTATCAGCAGTTTTGGGAATGAATCCCAGGGTCGAGGCCCACATTATCAGCAGCTCGGGAATAAAGCCCAGGGAACAAAGCCCACATTCAGTACAGCTCGGGAACAAAGCCCACAGTCAATACAGTTCGGGAATAAAGCCCAGGGAACAAAGCCCACTCTCTACACAGTTCGGGAACAAAGCCCAGGGAATAAAGCCCACATTCAGCATATTTCGGGAACAAAGCCCACCATCAGTTCAATTCGGGAATAAAGCCCACTCTCAGCACAGATCGAGAATAAAACCCACAATCAGTTCGGGAATAAAGCCCACTCTTAACACAGATCGGGAATAATACCTGCAATTCAATTTAGGAACAAGACCCACAATCGGGAACAAGACTCGCAACTCAATTTGGGAACAAGACCCACAATCGGGAACAAGACCGACAATTCAATATGGGAACAAGACCCGCAACTCAATTTGGGAACAATACCCACAATCGGGAACAAGACCCGCAATTCAATTTGGGAACAAGACCCACAATCGGGAACAAGACCCACAACTCAATTAGGGAACAAGACCCTCAGCTCACTTTGGGAACAAAACCCACTCGGTGGTTCGGGAACAAGACCCGGGGGTCACAACACCTCGCCATCAATCTCAACTCAATTCAGGGAATAAGACCCTCATCTCAATTCGGGAACAAGACCTTCATCACAATTCGGGAACAAAACCCTCATCTCAATTCAGTAATGGTTCGGGAATAGACCACCTCACAGTAACGGTTCGGGAATGGACCACCTCAAGTAACGGTTCGGGAATGAACCACCACACATCAGCTCAGTCCGGTAGTGATTCCTAGAGATCGAAGCATCTTGCAGGGATAAACCTCAGGGGTCGCATCACCTCACCACCAGATCAACTCAGTTCGAAGCAATAGGCAAGTCAGGTAGCAGTTGGCGAGCCAGGTAAGTAAAAATGCATGCATGACTTTGATAGGATTGTCACTGTCACACACTGAACAAGTCTCATCAAAGTGGGGCGACTGTACGCACTGCATTTTTACATATAAGTCCCGATGATGAGCCTCGTATGGAGACACTACCCTTTAAGTTGCGGAAGTCGCGGGAAACGGACGTCGGAAGGGAAAAGTCATAAATCAGTACCTTGTTGGACTTAATTCGTTTGCTTAGCTTCGGGTTTGCTCGTTAGATCTCTGTTTTAAAATTTATCCTCGGCCCAAAACACCGCAAGCCACACACCAAGCCCACCAAATCTCATCCAAAAAATATCCAACACATTAAACACATGTTAAAATCCAAGCAAATCACCTCCCTAAATTAAATAAATCAAATCAAATCACATGCCTAAATTAAATAAATCAAATCAAATCACATTCCCAAATTAAATAAATCAAATCAAATATCATGCCTAAATTAAATAAATCACCTTCCTAAATTAAAAAAAAATCATTTCCTTATAACAAACTAATTAAATCTTCCTCATAATTACACAATATTTCTTTCCTACCCAAATAAGGACAACCCCAACCACCTCCTATAAAAAGACACACAAACCAAACCTTAGAACCCCTAGCATCCTCACGGCACAAACACAAAAGGGATGGAGCTCTCTTCACACACAACTCTCTCGGCAAAATAAACCCTAATGCACATCTCCATCTTCTGGCTTGGCCCATCTCTCCTCTCTCTAACTTAGGCACTCGGCAGTAACCAGAAAACCCTAGCTTCTCTTCACGCTTCCTGCCTCCCACACAGAAGACACAACAACCTTCACCAACAAACTGAACCACCCTAGACCAGCCAAGCCTCCTTCTCGGCAACCAACCCACACGCCCTTCAACAGCCACACACTCACCGAATGAGCAGCAACTCTCCTCAACGAACGCACAGTCTACTCTTCACGTGAATTGAAACAAATAAAAACCCACCGACTCAACCGACAATCATTCAACCATCAACCATCATTCAACATGGTAACCCTAAACCCATGCACATGTCGAGAACAAGCAACCATCCACTCACGAAACACACGTACACAAATCAACAGCCCTTAAAAACCGATCACCACACCACAAACACATATAGCCACGCAGCCAACGAAGTACACCCATGCAGCCGTCCACGTGAAGAGACCAACCGACCCTCACAAAAATAATAATAACCCATTGACCGATCCCACCGACCCTCTTAAAAGCACGCAGCTCTCGTCAACACAGCCCTATCAGCTGAACACAACAAAGCACCAAAACTAGCCCCTATAAACAGTGAACGAACATACTCCAAAACAGTGAACCAAAATCGTCCCCAAGCAGCGAGCCAAAATAGCGACGAAAGGAATATTGAACCAGTGAACCGGAAAAGTTACGGAGCATTAACCCTTCCGACGGCCGTTGTGTAACGCACTTCAAGAGGCGACTTAAAAGGTAAGACCTGGGGGCACCCTTTTATTTATTCTCGTTCATCTTTTTTAATTATTTACTAGTCTTTCTTCGTATGCGTATTGTTGATTCATGTATGTTGTGGCCATGGGATGAATGATTTTGTGCTATCTCTCGTGGTATATCGGATGGAAACCCAGACGTAAATTCCATAGCCGAATCCGAATGGACGGTAGTGCGGTTTGAACTTGGGATACAACTCCACGTACCTCTTGTGAAACGCACATATTTCGTTTCATCTAATCTTGTGTTTATTCATTATTTATTAGAAATAGTATGTTATTTTTATTGCATGATTTATTTATTTCTTTTGCCCTAGGAGCTTAATTATATCTCTTCAATATTTTTTTAGACAATAGATTATTTATTTATGTTTCCGTATTTATCAATTTAATGTATCCATGAGATTATGTGCTTACCATTATTTCGACTTACTTTTATGCATGCAAACTTAGATATAGGTTGTATGCAAACTTAGATATAGGTTGTATGCGAACTTAGATGTAGGTTATTTTTGCGTATGCATGTTGCGTAGACTCGGTTATATTTATCACATAAATCTGTTCATTACAAGTGGCATAAGTAATGGACCATTCTGAACCCAATGGTTTGAGGTCTTCCCTTGCGAGGGGTGAGTGCGGCCTTAAATCATTTCCAGTTCACGCTGGGTGGCGACTCTTTTATTCTCCGATTTAGTCCCCCGCGGGCTACTCCGTACTCCCGACCGGGCCGCGAGCTGGAATAGCGTCGCCTATTTCGTGTCCTACAATACCCTCAGGCAATACTACTGCTGAAGGACCAACTCATAAAATAACCTTACCAGTTGCAACTGAGTTCCCCAATCACACATAGAAGAAGCTTGACTATTCCTATATGCAAGTTGGTAAAACACAATCTCTAGATATATAAATCTAAAAAATAATAAAGAATAACAATCATCAATTATATTAAACATTAAAAAGTACTTAGGAATCAACAACATGAACATAAAAAGTTTAAATACAAGAGTTTATCCTTAGTTTTGCCTAGGAGAATAGTTCTCCATGTATAAGAGAGACATAACCTTGATAAATCGGAGAGACATCTTGTCGGGGTTGAATCTTCTTCGTTCTTCTCTCTCAAAATTATGTTTGTGGCTCTTTGTTGTGTCTTTCTTCTCTCTTTTTCTCCTCTTTTCTCCCTCTTTTAGGGTTTGGATGAACTTGGGTTTATATCAGGAAGTTTTGACGGCCTTATTTACGTAAAAAATGAACTAAGCAAAAACCCTGGAAAATGCTTCCGTGTCGCGAACCGTGGCCATTGCGCGTCGCGATGCGTGGCCGGCTTTACAGGATAATGATTCTTGCGTTTCTGCTCATTTCCTGCGTGCTTCCAATGTGTCCGTAAGGTCTCGAAACACGTACAATTGCTCCAATATCCATATACCATTGCTTCCTAATAACAAAGCACAAAATAAACTATAATTAAGATTAAATACATGATAATCAAACCAAATTAGTGATGTTCAAAGTACATTTTCATGCACTTATCACAACCCCCAACCAATTTATTGCTAGTACCTAGCAATTCAAGCGCAAAAAAAAAAAAAGAACTAAACTGAATAAATAAATAAAAATTATCTAAGCCATTTTCGTAGGGATCACGATTGCATTTAGCGTATGAAACAAGCCTTTAAACCCCTAGGTGTACCTAGTGGATGAGTTATAGTCTCGTGAGGGCTTACAGCGACGACACCCACAAACGTCATTCAAAATACATGCAAACATGCAAAAATAAAATGAAATAGTCTCAATGGTTACACATATTATTATCCTCAATGAATGCTTAGTAATGGAATCAGAGAACTTTCAAAGTACTCATTGTAACACAAATCCAAGTTTTTGAGTAAATCATCTAAGTCAGACTCATAGTGTGTGTGTGTAAAGGTTCATTCACAGCTTGACTCATAGGTTAGTTAACTCAATGATTTTGTTTAAAAATTAGGATCTGATGGGTTAAACCAACCTAGATATCTCAATTGTGCTCTGTAATTGCCTTTATGTGATCAGTATGGTATGATGTTTTTCTTTCTTTGTCTCTTTTTTTAAAAAAAAATTCTTTTCTTTTCTTTTTTCTTTTTTTTTCTTTTTTTTTCTTTTTCAACACACCTACCCTTTAAGGTAGCATTTCTCCTCATTGTAATCCTAACACTCGCCCATGGGTAGCTTCACTCTTATCAGTTATAGGTGGTTTAATTTCTTTCTTTAGAGACTTTCTCTTTTTATTTTTAACCATACCATACATCATAACACTAGCAAATCAGGATAGACATCTAAGCAAACGGTCATTCATCGACATGCAATTTCTTCAACTAGTCAATTTGCCAACTGTCTAGGTTTTCACTGCTAAAAACCTATAATTAAGTGCTTACGAGTCTAACCAAGATCAATTACTCAATGCATCAGATAAAAGTACATTAAAGAACTTATATTTTCTAATATTTCACCCTAAAGCAAACAATATTCATCATTGGACTTATGTTTTACTATCAAGGACTAAAAACAAACAAAATAATTTTTTTTAACACACCAACAGGAATAACACATACACAACCAGGTAAAACACATGATAATACAACCCCCAACCTAAATGAAATATTGTCCTCAATGTAACAACAGGAAAGACAAAAGACAAGGAAGGAGTTCACCTAACTAGAGATTTCGTGAACCTGGATGAAATATTTTGTTATCCTGCAAAAGAAATAAGAAACGAAACGAAACAAAAGTAAGAAGGAAAAAAAATTAAAAAAAAAATTAAAGACATAAATAAATAAATAAATAAATAATGTACAATGGTGGGGAAAATAAGATCAATTCGTATAAGTAGGGTCAGCAAGAGGGGCATCCTCTGCTGCATGGATCTTATTGTCCAAGAACGGTTTTAGTCTCTGGCCATTAACTTTGAACACTCTACCGTCCATAAGATCTTCCACTTTGACAGCTCCATGGGGGAAAACTTGCTTCATAATAAAAGGTATGGTCCATCTGGATCGCAACTTGTCTGGGTGAAGATGGAGTCGGGAATCATAGAGATAGACTTTTTGGTTGGGCTCAAAATTCTTCCTTATTATCTGCTTGTCATGGACAGCTTTCATCTTTGCTTTGTAGAGGCGGGAGTTGTCATACGCATCATTCCTCAATTCTTCAAGTTCTGTCAGTTGTAGCTTCCGCTGGGTACCTGCAGCACTCAGATCAAAGTTAAGAGTCTTAATAGCCCAATAGGATCTATGTTCTAACTCAACAGGCAAATGACACGCCTTTCCAAATACAAGTCTGTAAGGAGACATCCCAAGTTGGGATTTATAGGCAGTGCGGTATGCCCAAAGTGCATCTGGAAGTCGTAAAGACCAATCCTTACAATCGGGATTTACCGTTTTCTCCAATATTTGTTTTATCTCCCTATTTGCTAACTCTACCTGGCCATTTGTCTGTGGGTGATAAACAGTAGAAATCTTATGCACCACACCATACCTGTGCATCAAGGCCTCAAATGATTGATTATAAAAATATGTCTCTTGATCACTAATAATTACGCGTGGGTGCCAAAGCGTGACAGTACATGTTCCTTTAAGAATTTAACCACAGTAGTATTATCATTTGCTCGGCACGCCACTGCCTCAACCTATTTAGACAATAATCTACTACAAGAAGAATGTAAAGGTACCCAAAAGAATGTGGAAAATGTCCCATAAAATAAATACCCCAACAATAAAATACTTCAATGACAAGAATATGGTTAAGAGGCGTCATATGACGACGTGATAGGACACCTAATTTTTGACACCTTTCACATGAACGACAGAACCCATTTGTATCCTTAAAGAGAGTGGACCAATAAAAACCACACTGCAGGATTTTTACAGCAGTTTTCTTTACTGAGAAATTGCCTCCATATGCATAGGAATGACAGAAGGTAAGCACACTTAAAACCTCATCTTCAAGAATGCAACGTCGCAGTATTTGGTCAGGGCGATATTTAAATAAATATGGATCATCCCAATAAAAATTACGTACCTCGACCAGGAATTTGCGTTTGTCTTGTGCACTCCAAATAGATAGACACTCATCGAAAACTAAATAATTGACAATATGTGCATACCATGGTGCTCGTGTGACCGTAAAAAGATATTCATCAGGGAAATCATCACAAATTGGTGGGCCATCGGCAGAGTCGTTAACCTCCAAGTGAGATATGTGATCTGCCACCACATTTTCAACACTCTTTTTAGGTGTTATAAATTCAACTCATCATTGCACTTTTGAAGACATCCAGAGTAAAACATGGAAGCCACTTCAAGAAGACGAGTTGAAAACATCTGTGTGTTTTGCGGTACTAGTGTTGGTGTTAAGCCACAATACGTAACAGCAGCGCAGGAATTAGGTCGAGTCTTAGCTGTAAGGAATATACACTTAGTATATGGCGGTGGCAATCTTGGACTTATGGGAATCGTTTCAAAGGCCGTACAGGAAGGAGGCAGTCACATTTTGGGAATCATCCCAAAACCATTGGCAGAAGCAAATCTTATTGGACCATCAAACGGAGAAGAACTAATTGTGCTAGGTATGTCTGAACGACTGGTAGAAATGATTAACTGTGCTGATGCTTTTATTGCTTTGCCAGGTGGCTTGGGTACATTAGAGGAAATTTTTACAGTGTTATCTTGGGCGAACCTGAACATATACCAGAAACCGCTTGGACTGTACAACATTGAAGGATTTTATGATTTTCTTTGTGTGTTTCTTGATGATGCCCGGAGAAAGGTTCGTGTCAAAACCTTTAAAAGAACTCCTCTTCACTGCCAGAACTGATCAATCTTGCCTTAGCATCTTTATAAATTGGTTTTAACCTGACTAAGCATGGATACCGCCTGATTGGTCGGTTATTAATTAATTATTAATTTGACTTAATCAAGATACCGCCTATATGGCTGGTTGGTAATGATCACGCAAAGTTAATATATTATATTAAGGGAGATATCTAAAATAATAGTAATAAAAGTGGATCCTCTAACCCCCAGCATTTTCTTTTATTGTATTTTTACTTTATTTACTTTTCAGCAATTTACTTTCAGTAATTTACTTTTCAGCAATTTACTTTACCGCAATTTACTTTTCAGTAATTTACTTTTCAGTACTTAATTTCCAACAATTTACTTTATGTCTTTCATTTTATTTAAGTTTTTACCAGCCCTAATTATGTGTCATAACTAAGTTAGTTATTTGGGTTGTGATGAAGTCCAATATCACCGGTTTATAAGGGGTTAAATTACGGTTTGGGTAATATAAAGGTTTATTTATTGAGCCTTAATCTTAATGCATCTTGTTAACTGGCCATTAATAAGATTGATTCGGTAAACTTAAAATGAACTTGGAAAAGGGATTTTAGGTTAAAGACCTTATACTCAATAGCCCACGATATTCCTTGAGGATAGATAACCCTTTAATAGATTTCCTTACAGGATAGGAATATACATGTCGGGCGGGGGTAGCCATAATTGGAACTTAATCTTAATGAATTCATATAACTTAATTGACATAGGAATATGATTAATCGGGTTACACTAGGTATTTGTATATGACCATCAGAAGAGACTTTTTCATAATCATAAGAAAAAACTGCGTAGTCACTAGCATCACACGTAATTTCAAATGGCAAGTTCCAGTCAGGTGGTTACATAATTGGGGCAGTAGTGAGTTTAGTGACTAACATTTTGAAGGCATCTTCACATTATTGTGTCCATTCAAACAAAGAATCTTTAACAAAAAGGTTACATAGTGGTCTAGAGATAGAATAATTTTTTTATATAAACCTCCTATAGAAACCAGCATGCCCAAGAAAAGACCGAACGTCTTTCACAGTTTTGGGTATTGGCAGCTTGGATATCAACTTAATTTTTGATTTGCCAACTTCAATACCCTTGGAAGAAATAATATGACCTAGAACAATCCTGGAAGAGACCATAAAGTGACATTTTTCCCAATTCAGAACGAGGCTTTTTTCTTGACATCGACTTAACACTCCTTTCAGATTAAATAAGCATGCATCAAAGGAATCACCAAAAATAGTTAAGTCATCCATAAACACCTTCATGCATTTCTCAATCATGTCACTAAAAATGCTCAGCATGCATCTCTGAAATGTTGCAGGGGCATTACATAAACCAAATGGCATGCGGTGAAAAGCATAAGTGCCAAACGGGCAAGTGAATGTGGTTTTTTCTTAGTCTTCTAAGGAAATCTCAATTTAATAGTAATCTGAATAACCATCTAGAAAATAGTAGAATGGATGACCTGCTACCCGTTCAAGAATCTGGTCAATAAAAAGAAGCGGGAAATGGTCTTTTCGAGTGGCAGCATTCAACTTCCTATAGTCTATGCACATACGCCAACATGTGACTACCTTGGTGGAAACCAGTTCTCCTGCCTCATTTTGCACAACAATAAAATTTTAGGGACAACCTCGTAGGACTAACCCATTTACTGTCAGCAATTGGGTATATAATACCTGTATTTAGTAACTTTATAACTTCATTTCTCACCATTTCTTTCATAGTAGGGTTAAGTTTACATTGAGGATCTCTACGAGGAATAGATCCCTCTTCTAGGTGAATCCTGTGGAAACAAATTAAGGGGCCGATACCTTTAATATCTCCTATGGTCCAGCCAAGTGCCGATTTATGCTCATTCAACATGTCAAGTAATTTCTTGCTTTGTGATGCACTTAGCTCGATGAAATAATAAAAGGAAAGGTATCTCATGGCCCGAGGAACGCATACTGAAGACATTCTGGTAATGGCTTTAATTCAACCTTTGGTGTTTCAACTGTGGAAGGCTTCGATTTCTCCATGTCTTCTGGTAGAGCCTCAAATTGTGGTTGTCACATGTTTGGTCCATGTTTTTGCAAAAAGGAGCAACCGATAGAGATATCAGGAATTTCAGTTGATTCAAGAGTGTCTAAGATGTTTGAATGAAGAAGAATGAGGGTCAGAATCATGTTGAATGGGAGCCATGTCTGGCACAACTGTGTCTATCAGATATGTATGAGGACATTCATCGTCATCTTATGGTTGTTTCCCAGCGTGAAAATATTCACTTCCAATGTCATATTCCCGAATGACAACTTCATGAGACCATTCCTGCAATTAATAAGGGCATTGGCTGTAGCAATGAAAGGTCTACCCAAGATAAGAGGAATTTTGGATTCAGTTTTAACAACGGACTGAGTGTCTAGAATCAAAAAATCAATTGGGTAGTAAAATTTATCGATTTGGAGCAAAACAACCTCAACTACTCCTCGTGGTGTTCTGATAGAACAATCAGTTAACTGCAAAATCACTAATATAGGCTTAATCTCTCCAAGCCCCAACTGCACATAGATGGAGTATGGCATGAGATTAAGACTCACGTCTAAATCTAATAAAGCCTGCCCAAACTCATATGTGCCAACGTGACAGGTAATGGTAGGATATCTTGGATCATTGTATTTTGGTGGAGTCCTCTACTCAATTACTGCACTTGCTTGCTCTGTCAAGAATGCAGTCTTTTTCACATGATGCTTTCTTTTTATGGTCCATAGATCCTTCAAAACATTCGCATATGTGGGAACATGTTTTATCACATGTAACAGAGGAAGGTTAATTTTTACCTGCTTTAAATGTTCTAGGATCTCACCATTTCGGTCTGTACTCTTGCAGTAGGCCTAAGAGCTTGAGGGAAAGGTACTCTAGCTGGGAAATGTGTTACTCGATCTTCCTGATGAGTCTTTTCACTATTATCTTTGGGGTCACCTATGTTAGAGGTGTCCTGCGAGCCTACCTCCTTACCGCTCCTAGTGACTATGGCGTTAACACCTTTTACATTGGAGGCTTCATGATCAGCTTGTGCCATGTGTTGCCCTTGTGGATTAGGTTGAGCTTGAGATGGGAATTTGACTGGTTCTTTCATACTTAGGACATTAGTCAATTTGTAGATTTGACTCTTAATCTCCTTATTTTCCTCAACCATTTGGGCTATCAGTGACTCAAATTTTTGATTATTTTTGTTCTGGGCCTCCACAAATGCTTGTATAGTATCCTCTAGAGAATTCCTAGGGACGACAGATGTGTGATACTGGAGAGCACTATAACTTCTAGGTTGTGATGTTTGAGTGGGCTGTTGAGACTCATATTTCCAACTAAAATTAGAGTGGTTCCGCCAACCAGGATTATAAGTGTATGAATATGGTGTATAGGGTTTCTTGTACATCCCTACGGTATTGCATTGGTCCTCATATGTTTCCCTCATCTCACCATATAAAGGGCACTCTTGGGCCAAATGGTCAGTCCCCTTGCATACAAAACATACCCCTTGAGGTTCTAATTGAGCTACCGCATGCATATTCTTACTATCTTTGGCTATTAAGGCTCTTATATGTCTAGTTAATAGCTCAACGTGTGCCTTAAGACTGTCCTCTTCCCTAAAGTGGTGTATGCCTCTGCCAGAAAGAGTGGGGTGTGTCTTATCAGTGCTATCAATGGCATTAGGTCCATTCCAGGTGTGAGATTTCTCAACTAGGTCATTCAAGTACACTAATGCCTCATCAGGGTCCTTTCGGATGAACTCACCATTGCACATTGTCTCAATAAATTGGCACTCTCTATGGGTTAGACCGTCATAAAAATAACTTACTAAGCTCCAACTCTCATACCCATGGTGAGGACAACTAGCTAACATCTCTTTAAAACTCTCTCAAGTTTGATAAAGAGTTTCACTGTCCTTCTGGGAGAAGCTAGAGATTTTTCTTTTCAGGGCATTCGTCTTATGGTGTGAGAAGTATTTATTAAAGAATGCATGTATCATCTCACCCCATGATCCTATTGACCGAGGTCGTAAAGAATACAACCAGCTCTTAGCTCTATCCTTAAGGGCAAATGGGAAGAACTTAAGTCTAATTGTGTCTGTAGTGCCAAACCGGTCATGGAAAGTTGTTACGACCTCTTCAAATTCTCTAATGTGCACATAAGGGTTCTCGTTCTCCAAACCATGAAAGGTTGGAAGATATTGTATCATTCCAGGTTTAAAATCTATATGTGGTGCATTATGAGGAAACATGATGCATGATGGTGTAGCTGTGCGAGTGGGATGGAGGTAATTTTCAAGAGTCCTCATGGGTGGTCTCTCGTACTCAATCATAGTATGTGTGCTAGATGTAGATGGTGTGACAAAAAGATTATCAAACAGACTTTCTGAGTCTGATTTTTCTTCTCCAATCCTAACAAATCTACCAAACTTATCCCTACGTCTAGGCATGTAATTAAACACAAATAAAAGTAGAAACAAAAATAAAATAATAAACTAAAAATAAATAAAAATTCAAAATTAAAATTAAAACTGAAATAAAATTAACGAAATAAATAAATAATTAAAAAATAAACTAATAATCAAAACTAAACTAAAACTGAAATTGAAATAAAATAAAATAAATAAGTAAATAATAATAAAAAAAAATAAGATGGAACGAAGTTACCGTTTTTTTTTTACCAAGCAAATCTGCTCATTTTGCTTATAAACCGTCTCTCCGGCAATGGCGCCAAAATTTGATTACGCCCAAAAAGTATTTGCGGCTATCGCAGTGTAGTTGGGGTGTCGATTCCTCAGAGAGATGGTTACAAGGAACTAATTTCCTTAAACAAAAACGTTAGCAGTAACTTAATGAAAATAAACAGATTGAATTGGTGATTCAAAGTAAAGATTAATATAAAAACGTAAAGGTTATCAATAGAGAGAGGCAGCAAAGCGTCAGGAATCCCTCTTGTATCAAATTCCTATGTTCAGTTGTTAATTCCTTTTATTACTCAATTGAAGGTTTCACATCCCAAACCAACAATCGAAAGATATTCAACTCTAAACATATTAAATTCTAAGGTAATCAATGAATTGTTTTCTCTATGTTAGCAACACACAAAGTTATCGTTATGACCTATCTAACGTCCATAATATACCCTCAGGCAATACTGCAGCAGAAGACCAACTCATAAAACAACTTTACCAGTCACAACTAGATTCCTCAATCACACATAGAAGAAGCATGACTATTCCTATATACAAGTTGGTAAAACACAATTTCTGGATTATAAATCAAAAGATAATAAAGAATAATAACCATCAATTATATTAAACATTAAAAAGTACTTAAGAATCAACAACATGAACATAAAAAGTTTAAATACAAGAGTTCATTCTTAGCTTTGCCTAGGAGATTAGTTCTCCATGTAGAAGAGAGACATAGCCTTGATAAATCGGAGAGACATCCTGTCAGGGTTGAATTTTCTTCATTCTTCTCTCTCTAAATTGTGTTTGTGGCTCTTTATTGTGTATTTCTTCTCTCTTTTTCTCCTCTTTTCTCCCTCTTTTACGGTTTGGACGAACTTGGGTTTTCTCTAAATTGTGTTTGTGGCTCTTTATTATTTGCGTAAAAAATGAACTAAGCAAAAACCCTGGAAAAGGCTTTTATGTCGCGACGCGTGGCCATTGCGCGTCGCGACGCATGACCGGCTTTGCAGGATAATGATTCATGCGTTTCTACTCGTTTCCTGCGTGCTTCTGATTTGTCCATAAGGTTCTGACACACGTACAATTGCTCCAATATCCATATTCCATTGCTTCATAATAACAAAGCATAAAATAAACTATAATTAATATTAAATACATGATAATCAAGCCAAATTAGTGATGTTCAAAGTATATTTGCATGCACTTATCAGCATGGAAAGTGCATATAAATTATTTTCGTGCTTAGGTTAAGTTACAACCCTAGGTTTTTACTCGCATAAGTTTTTCCAAAGTACTTTATTCGCTGTCTATGTATATTTTTAATTAGTTAATCAATCAACTCCCTCAAATTAATTATTTAGTTTTAGTAAAATATGTCTAGTTTTGGTAATTAATATCATTAATAGTAAGTCGATATGAGTTTGATATTTTTTATACTACTTGAGCTATACATGCGCTTGCATAACGTGTAAAATTGAGATCAGGTACGAAAAGAAAGATAAGAAATAATCAAAGAAAAGATGATGGATTTTCGATGCCGCCGCCACCACTAACCCGATGGGCCAAAATAGTGAGTCATGTAAGGCAATCACACTGAAGAGCAGAACTGTTATTGATGAAGACATTGGGGAACCTCAACCTCCAGATAAGAAAAAAGAATCTGTGAATGAGAGATGGGTGGATGAAGAGAACAACAAGAAGGCAATCTCTATCAATTATCCACCCCCACCATTTTCCCAGCGTCTGTAGATGAACAAGTTGGAGAAGCAGTTCTCAAAATTTCTAGAGATTTTCAATAAACTACAATTTAATACTATATTTTCAGAGGTGTTGAAGCATATAAATGTCAAGTTTCTGAAAGACATCATGTCCAAAAAGAGAAAATACAGTACTCACAGATGAGTATGGTGCAATATTATATAAGAAATTTTCACCGAAGCTAAAGGATCCTGGCGGCTTTATCATACCATGCACCAATGGAAATTGGTACTTTGGTGAGGCTCTATGTGATTTGGGTGCAAACATTAACCTCATGCATTTATCTATCTACAAGAAATTGGGCCTATGAGAGGCAAAGCCAATCACAGTCACGTTACAGCTAGCATATAGACCCATCATCTACCCAGAAGGAATAGTAGAGGATGTGTTAGTAAAAGTGGGCAAATTCATTTTCCCAACAAACTTCATCGTATTAGATATGGAGGAAGATCGTGAAATCCCCATTATCATGGGAAGGTCATTCTTGACAATATGCAGAACTCTTATAAAAGTGCAGAAAGGTGAGCTAACCATTAGATTTTAATATCATGAGGTGACTTTTCATGTTTTCAAGGCCATGTCATGCCCTCAAGATGATGAAGAGTGTCAGAGGATAAACAACTTGGGAGGTACATGTGAAGAACCATTTAACATGTGTCATCATGTTGTTAGTTCATAAATGTGCACGCTGAAGATACTTAGCACAGAGGAAAATATTAAAGGAGAGCATGTGCATGTTAGTGATGCATCTCTTTGTGTGAGAGATGACCCGTGGGTGGAACCATTTGTTGAGCCATTGATGGACCTTGGGGGACAGTCCATAAAAAAGCCACTGCAACTAGACAATCGGTATTTACCATCTCATGGTCAGCAGAGGAGCATGAATCATAAGGCTTATGGTACTGAATTTTCTAGGACATCTAGACTTACAAGGAAACCCCCTTAAAGAATTTCTACAGAAATAGTCTAGATGAAGACTATAAATTTAGCGCTAGCTGGGAGACAGCTCACATATTTATTTATTTTTTCATTATTTTCAATTTGGTTTAGTTTAAATTATGTTCCTTTATTGTGGGATTGTGTGATTGGTGTGTGTAAGGTATATTTATGCAGGTATTGTTATAAGTCGCACCACAATGCATAATTCGGGCATAATGATGAACTTTAACTATTGCCATGCAGAGAGATGATGTTGTAGATGAAGCAGAATGACCCCCACATGGTAGTGTTGTTCAATTCTATGTCTTATTGGCTTTTATTTTATTCCATTGGGGGCAATGCAACTATTAAGTTTGAGGGTGTTGATCATATGTGTCATGTGCGCTTTATTTGTTGTAAATGTTTGCATGTCTTTATCTGCTATGTTTTTTTTACAAGAAAAAAATAAAATAAATAAATAAAAAGGTCATAGGTAATGAGACATAAATGTGATGATGAATTGTTTAATCTAATGCAGAGTGTTAGAAAGCGATAAGTGCCTAAAATTATTTTTTTTCAATGCCTTGAATATGTAATCTAGGTTGAACTCATGAGCACTTAAAAGAAAGTTTGTAACAGTAATAACCTAGTTAGTCAATAAAGTGGCTAGTCAAGAAAATTGTTAGACGATGAATGACCATTTTTTTTAGATATTTGTCTGTCTGTTATATTTATGATGTGTGATACGACTAAAAAAGAAAAAGAAACATAAAAATAAAAATAAAAATAAAAATAAAAATAAAAAATCATCTATAATATTTAAGCGTAAAGCTACCTATGGGTGAGTATAATGACCACCATTATGAGAAATACTACCTAAAGGGTAGTGTGAGTCAAAAGAAAATTATAAAATCATACCACACTGAGCGCAAATAGTCAGACACGTAGTATTTTTTAGACAACTAGGTTAGTTAGACCCATCGGATTCCGATTTTCGAGATGAAATCATCGAGTTGACTCAATTAGGAATCGAGTCATGACCAAACCTTTACACACACATTGTGAGTCTGAATTAGAACTTATTCGAGAATTTGGATTTAAGTTGAGTTGAGCACTTTGAAGGTTTCCTTGATTTCATAACTAAGCATTCTCTGAGGATAACATTATGCATAACTCATCGGAACTATCTTTTTTTCTTAAATTGTTCTTTTTACAAGATTGTGTGATTGTGTGATTATGTGCTTGTTTGAAAGACGTTTGTGGGTATCATCGTTGTAAGCCTTCACGAGACTAAACTCATCCATTATGGATGTCTAGGGGTTTAAAGGCTTGTTGCATACACTAAATGCAATTCTGATCCCTACAAAAGCATCTTAGCATACTTTATTTTTATTTGTATTCATTCTTAATTATTTTCTTGTTGTTTTTGCTCGAAGACCAACAAAATGTTAAGTTTGATGGTGTGATGATGGTCAATATGTCTATATTTACCGCCCATGTATGTTGTATTTTGTGAGTTTAATTCAAGTTTTGTGAGCATTTTGATATGTTTTTCGTGTGATTTATAGGTTGGGATGACAATACAACTAAGTCGGGCTCATCGAACGAAGAATCGTCAAATTCAAGGAGAAAATGGACCATCTTTCGTACTTCATGATACGCGTCGCGACGCGACCTAGTGTAATTTAAGATAAAATATAAAATTGAAAACGTGTCGCGACTCAAGTCAATGAGCATTGCGACTCAAGTTGAAGCATTATGCGTTGTGACGCGTCAAAAGAAAAAAGTGAGGAAGAATGTCGCATCCATTCCATGTCTCGACGCAAGTGCATGTGTGTCAGGACGCAAGAGCGATTCCTGTTGCGATTAAAACTCCAAACTTTTAAGAAGGAAAGCTCATAACAGCCTCTATAAAAGAGTAAGTCTATCTATAAACCTAAAAAAATATTTTTTGAGAGCATAAAGCAAGAAAAAACACCGGAGCAAGGCAAGAACTATAGTCTCAACCCGAACTGGAGATTGAAGCAGAGGACCTCACCACGTGTTCTTTCTTCCATTTTCTCTTTCAGTTTTTACCTATGAATTCTTGTCATATATTAATGAATTGATTATGCTTAATGAACAACATGTGTAACTAATTCATTAGTTTAGGGTTGTAATGGATCTAAAGTACAATCTTTAATTCATATTGCATCTTTTTATTCTTTTGATTTTATGATTGGATTATTTATGATTCTTTGTTCTTAATGTGTCTATTGTCTGATCACTAATATAATAGTTGTGGTAGACCCAAAGGAACTCGAAGAAGGGAATTTGGGTTTAGCCTTGGAAATTAATAGCGCGTGATCATATTCGTAGAATCGATTTTTGTGCATGATATGAATATACCTGCAGGGCATGCGTAGCCAGTATTAGAACTTGAACTTAATGAGTCTGACTTAGGTTAATTATCATAGGAATATAGATAATTGAAATAAGTTGGGCGTCTCTACCTGACCATCGAAAGAGGTTTGAAGATAATTTCGTGTTCTAGGTAAGTATCTATAACAATTACTCAATTAAATGAAAAGTGCATATATATTGTTTGTGTGTTTAAGTGAAGTTTCAACCCTAGGTTTTTACTCGCATAAGATTTTCCGAAATACTTTATTTCTATCTATTTAGATTTATAATTAGTTAATCAATAAACTCCCTCAAATTAATTGTTCAGTTTTAGTAAAGTATGTCTAAATCTGGTAATTAATAGGATTAATAGTTAGTCTCTGTAGGTTCGATAATTTATTAAGAATAGTGATATGTGTACACCCAAATGACACACCAAAAGACACTTTATATATAAAATTTTGAATTTTTATTTATTTTTATTTATTTTTATTTAATTTAAAAATTTATTTTTCGGGTTCCCCACCCGGTATCCAGTGCCACATTGGGCCTGACAAATCTGGATTCGGACCGAGAGCTGTACGGTATGGTCCTCCCAACGATAGTGACTGATGAGTGGTAAATCTAACACTATTTCTCACTCATTTAACCTAATATTTTGTATAGTTTCTTGAGTCTTGTGAATATTTTGATGTGTTTTGTGTTATTTTGTAAATAAATAAAGTTTCAGGACACTCTGCAGGTGATTTGGGCCAAAACAGTGAAAATTGGATGAAAATGGCATTTTGGTAATTTGCCGCGTCGCGACGCCTAACGTGCGCTGAACAGTGCTAACGTGTGCCAGGTCCACAAATCAGAATCTGAGAAAATTTGACTTTGCTAACGTGTGTCGTGCCACGTGTCACCATCACAGCCGATCTGCTAACATGCGATGTGCCACGTGTCATCATCATACGGTGCCGACAGTCACCATCGCCACGTGTCACTCCACATGTCAGCCACGTCATCGTCCACATCACCGGTTGACCGAGTCAAACAGCCACGTCATCGCCACTTCATCATCAACCAATCACAGCGTGTCACGTGTCGCAATTCTATGGTGCCGACAGTCAAATTGCCACGTGTCGCCATGTCAGCGCCACGTCAGCATCAATTATTGAGTGACTTATCCCTATCTGACACGTGGAGGATAAGAATCTGAGCCGACCAATCAAAAGCCGCCACGTGTCACAATAATTGAGCCTCAACCACCTTGCCACGTGTCACCTTATCAGCTTATCCAGAATCTGCAGCCGACGAACCAGAGCGTGCCACGTCGACAGAAGCTGGCGTAGCGACGCCAAAGGCCTTGGCGTCGCGACGCTGGAGGCCTACCAGGGTCTATAAATTGAGATCGAGATTTCAGTTTTAGTTGTACCATTCTCTATCACTTCTTTGATGTAAAGAGAGAGTTTATCTCTCTATTTTCTTTTAGTTTTTAGTTTTGTAAATAATTTTAATTACATTTTGTAATAATAGTAATTCACTTTCTTACTTTTTACAGTTTTTACTATTCACCATGAGGAGGTAACTTCCCCAGCTATGGTGAAAGTTAATTCTTTTACTGTTACTATTTAGATTAATCTCCCTTAAAAATAATATATTCACTATTTAAAATATTGACTTAAAAAGGATACCGCCATATTGGTCGGTTAGTAATTCATTTTAATTTGGTTTAAACCTGACTAATCAAGGATACTGCCAGATTGGTCGATTGGTAATTAAACTTTCTTACAGCCTATATGGCAGGTTCATGGACAAATCTTTTTACCGCCTTAATGGCTGGTTGGACTTAATTTGACATAATCATGTTACTGCCTATATGGCTGGTTGTTAAAATAATCAGAAGTTTATATATTATATTATGGGAGATATCTAAATTAGTAATAGTAAAAGTAATTCATTTTACCTTAGCATTTTATTTTATTGTAATTTACTTTTCAGTATTTACTTTACCGTATTTTTACTTTATGTCTTTTATTTTCAAGTTTTTACTAGCCCTAGTTATGTGTTGTAACTAAATTAGTTATCTGGGGTTGTGATAACTTTTAATATCACCGGTTTATAAGGGGTTAGATTATAGTTTGGGTATTATAAAGATTTATTTAATGAGTCTTAATCTTAATGCTTTTTATTAACTGGCCACTAATAAAATTGATCTGGTAAATCTAAAATGAACTAGACATAGGGATTTTAGGTTTCAGTCTTAGACTCAATAGCTCACGATCTTCCTTGAGGATAGATAACCCTTTTAATAGATTTCCTTACAGGATAGACATATACCTGTCGGGCGGGGGTAGCCATAATTGGAACTTAAACTTAATGAATCCAGATAATTTGGTTGACATAGACATATGGTTCAATTGGGTTAAACTGGGTATTTGTGTCTGACCATCGACAGAGGCTTACACATAATTTAGTGTTCCAGGTTAATAAATCAATATATTACCCAACTATAAAATAACCACTTCATCTTTAAAATGATATTGGAAGAAATCACAACCCTAGATAGTTTTTAATATTGAATTTTCTTAAAATCTACTTTTGAACAATTTTATTTACTTGTTTTTAAAATTTAGAATCGTAACCATTTCAAATCAATCAAACAACCTGTTAGATACTAGTAATCATTTGACCTCATAAAATTAATAGCTTAGATATTATGTCCTCGTGGGATCGATACTTTTTATACTACTTGAACGATACGTACGCTTGAGTTATACTTGTGTGTTTACGCCGGTCAAGTTTTTGGCGTCGTTGCCGGGGACTTATTTATCTTTCACTATTAGTTTTGGGGTTAGGTACGTTACTTGTATCTAATTTCTTTTTACTTATTGTTTTTGTTTTCTTGTGTTTCAGGTTCTCATAAACTTCATGAGACGACCAGAAGCTTTGAACTCCGACCACTTGACCCGGAAATTGAAAAAACCATCAGAAAATTGAGAAGGGAAAGGCGAGAAGGCCAAGAAGCTTTAGTCAACATGGAACCTGAACCGTTGGAGGTTGCACCACCAATACCCATTCGAGACAGAACCATTTCGGTGGTCGACGGCCTCATTTCCTGTATTGTACTTCCTCTCTTACCAACAAATGCGTGTGACATCAAAACATGCATTCAAATGATTCAGCAGTCAGTTCAGTTTGGGGGGAATACAACTGAAGATCCTAATGCCCACATCAGTAACTTCCTGGAAGTTTGCGGCACTTTCAACTACAACAAACATCAGAAGAAGCAATGAGACTGCGAGTTTTTCCATATTCCTTGAAAGAAGAGCAAAAGCTTGGCTACATTCACTACCAGCAGGTTCCATCACAACTTGGAACACTCTAGCCACCAAATTCCTTGCAAAGTATTTTCCACCAACCAGAACAGCAAAACTGAGAAATGACATCACATCTTTTGTACAACAAGATTCAGAATCCCTCTGCGAAGCTTGGGAATTCAAAGATTTACTCCGGAAATGTCCTCACCATGAGATTGCAAAATAGCTTCAAGTCCAAAAATTCTATAATGGACTTCCTGGAATAATGAGAACCACAATTGATGCTTCTGCTGGAGGAGCTTTAATGGTAAAAGAATAAGATCAAGCCTGGGACTTAATTGAAGAAATGGCCAACAACAATTCCTTGTGGCCAACAGAAAGGAGCATGATCCAAAGAATTGCAGGAATTTATGAAAGTGGAGCCAATACAGCAGTCAACGCCAAGCTAGATCAGATATGCAAATTCATGGAGACTCTTACCACTGGATCCACAAGTTCACCATATAAAGGAGCACCAGAGTCGAACCAACTTGAAGAGATGGTGAATTATGTCAACAATTTCAACAGACAGGGGAACAATCCATATTCCAACACCTACAACCCAGGGTGGGGGAATCATCCTAATTTTTCATGGAGCAACAATTCAGGCCAACAGCAAAACTATCCACCACCTGGATTCCAGCAACAGAACAAAGGCCAGAAGTAGGTAAATGAACCAGGAATAACAGAAGTGTTGACCCACTTGAAAAAGATAGAAGTAAAACATGACTCTCAAGCAGCAAGATATGATGCTATGTTTCAATCCCAATCAGCATTAATTCAAAGTCAATCTGCTTCTATTAAAGTACTGGAGAATCAAATTGGACAACTGGCAAATGCTCAGAGTTACAGACCGCCAGGAAATCTTCCCAGCAACACAGAACCAAATCTAAGGAACATAGGGAAGGAGCAGTGTCATGCCATCATGTTAAAAAGCGGTACTGAAATCAACAAAGATGTTGGAGCCAAAACAGCTGCTGAGGAAGTTCCAAAAGAAACAAAGCAACAGATGGAGGAAAAAGAAGCAAAGGAAAAGGAACAGATCACTCCACCTCCACCTTTTCCTCAGCGTCTTCAGAAGAACAAATTGGACAAGCAGTTTTCTCGGTTCCTGGAGATCTTCAAAAAGCTGCATATCAACATTCCATTTGCAGAAGCGTTGGAACAAATTCCCAGCTATGCCAAATTCATGAAAGACATTCTTTCACGAAAGTTGAGATTGGGAGATTACGAGACAGTAGCATTATCAGAAGAATGCAGCGCTATCATTCAGAGGAAATTTCCCCCAAAGTTGAAAGATCATGGCAGTTTCACTGTTCCTTGCACTATATGAGAACATGACTTTGGTAAGGCTTTGTGTGATTTAGGTGCGAGTGTTAATTTAATGCATTTTTCTATTTTCATGAAATTACAGATTGGAGAAACAATGCCCACCTCAGTCTCTCTACAACTTGTTGATAAAACGCTTGTATTTCCGAGAGGTGTAGTTGAAGATGTGCTAGTCAAAGTTGACAAATTCATTTTCCCAGCAGATTTTATTGTCCTTGATATGGAGGAAGACGCAGACGTGCCAATCATCCTCGGGAGACCATTCTTGGCTACAGGACGAACCATTATTGATTTACAAAAATGAGAACTAACCATGAGGGTACAAGACCAAGAAGTAACATTCAATATTTTCAAGGCCATGAATTTCCCAGATGATGAAAAGAATGAGGAATGTTTCAAACTTGATGTGATACATAGTACCGTTCAGAACTCTGATGAAAGACAAAGTTCTACTGACAAACTTAAATCATGTCAATTACCTGTAGAGCCTGAAGATAAAGCGCACTGCGTACTGAAGAAGCCTATTCTTGCACTACAAGCAACATAAGAGAAAAAGTTCCACCAGCTCAACGAATTGGAGGAATTTCACATACAGCCTTTTGAGGATGCCAAATTGTACAAAGAAAATGGCAAGAAAAGACATGATGAGAAGTTAGTGCGCATACAACTGGAACCAAGGCAGAAGGTAATGTTAAACAAATCAATGGTGAAATTCTTCCCATGGAAGCCAAAATCACGGTGGTCAGGTCCATTTATGATCACCAAAGTTTTACCAGATAGAGCCGTTGAGATACATGATCCTGACTCCAACAAAACTTTCAAGGTTAAAAACAAGCGTGTTAAGCACTACTGGGGAGAATCATTTGAGCGACAAAAAGAAAGTGTCACACTTTCAGATCCAGCCTAACGATCGAGAAGTCACGTCTAGCTGACGACTTTAAACTTAGCGCTCGCAGGGAGGTAACCCATGCAATTTGTGTATATATTGTGATATGGTGTGTTTTATTTTTGTGTGTTTAGTTTATGCAGGTAAAGTCATTTCACGATGGAAGAAGCTCTCGCAAATCTTCACAAGCAATTTCCTTCTCTCCCTCAAAAATCTCTGATGAAAGTCTACTAAGCTCGCTTGGAACGGATGAGATTACTGATGATCAAAGGTATTCCTACTGACATTCATTGGTTAATTGAAGCACGGGTTCGATTGGCAGGTGAGTCTTCTGACTCTTTTATTTCACATCTGCCTGGTTTAGGAAAGAGCACATATGCTAAAAAAAGAAGAGCCAAAAGAATGTGTGTTTGTTATAAATGTGCTCGTATGTTTTGTAATACCCGTTGTCGTTCTTTAGGAATGGTGTCTGATAACCGCGAAGATAAGATTAATTTCATTAGGGATGGCTTGAGTAAGGAGTCTTTAGATGACATATCTAAAACTCTTGAGACGCATCCCAGTGGATGTGTGTATCATGAAATTCGCATGTTATATGCACAATTCCAAAAGGAAAGACAACTATTAAGTCTCGGGAATCTGACTCAAAAAGACCCTGTTTGCCAATTTATAAGAAAATTGGATGGGAAGTTTGTCCCTGACGCATAGACGTCAATCAAGCCGCTACTTTTCTGGTAAATATTATATCTCTTTGTCTTTTCCTGATAATTGTGATTTGTTTTGTTATTTTCTTTTGTTTTCTCTGACAGGATCCAGACCTTTTTGACTATCACGATATTATTTTACTATTTTACTACTAATCGTCCTTTGGAAGATACTTGTGCTATTTTTACACACCCTTTTCAGGTATTATAAATTCAACTCATCATTGCACTTTTGAAGACATCCAGAGTAAAACATGGAAGCCACTTCAAGAAGACGAGTTGAAAACATTTGTGTGTTTTGCGGTAGTAGTGTTGGTACTAAACCACAATACGTAGAAGCAGCACAAGAATTAGGTCGAGTCTTAGCTGCAAGAAATATGCACTTAGTATATGGCGGAGGCAATCTTGGACTAATGGGGATCGTTTCAAATGTCGTACAAGAAGGAGGCAGTCATGTTTTGGGAATCATCCCAAAACCTTTGGCAGAAGCAAATCTTATTGAACCATCAAACGGAGAGGAACTGATCGTGCCAGGTATGTCTGAACGACTGGTAGAAATGATTAACTGTGCTGATGCTTTTATTGCTTTGCCAGGTGGCTTGGGTACATTGGAGGAAATTTTTATTGTGCTATCTTGGGCGAACCTGAACATACACCAGAAACCAATTGGGATGTACAACGTTGATGGATTTTATGATTTTCTTTGTGTGTTTCTTGATGATGCTCGGAGAAATGAGTTCGTGTCAAAACCTTTAAAAGAACTCTTATTTACTGCCAGAACTGCTCCGGATCTAATAGACCAACTCATAGCCTATGAACCACGAGTTGACCCTATCCTTTCAAAGATAAATTGGTCCGAGGACGATCGTGGTAAGAGGCGTAGGATTAATCTGGATCTTAACCTTTAATTTCCTGTAGATTTTCATCTAACCAGGTACGACCTTCTTAACTCTAATTTTACTGTTTAAGACATTGGGGACAATGTCTCATTTAGGTTTGGGGGAGAGAATTAGTTGATCAGTACCTTGTCTTTAGTTTGTGTGTTGTTTTTATTTTTAATCCAAAAATTTTCGAAAAATACAAAAAAATTTCAAAAATTACAAAAATATTTTGCGTTTTTGTGTTGACTAAAAATGTGAAATTGGTAATAGATAGCTGAGTAAGGAGTTCCCACTCCTGATACGTATCTCAAACCCATTTTTGGAACAAGTTAATTTTTGTTTATTTCATTTTAAATTATTTAATTTGTGAATTCTCCATAATACTGACTAAAATGGATCTTCATATGCTCAGTTAGCATATATTATCAACATGTAGAGTAACATACGGACATGAGCTAAAATTGAAAAGTTTGTAATATTCAGTGCTCTAGTTTAATTAGAGGAAGCATCTCAAAAAGTGATGGAGTAAAAAAAAAAAACGTCTGAGGTCCGAGTTATTAAGTCTGTAAGGGTGTTTTAACACCTAGTGCCTTAAAGCCAATTGGTTTGGGAGTCACTGGCCCAAAGCTCGCTACATGGATCAAGGATGCAAAAAAATATATATATCTGAAGTCTGAGTAATTAAGTCTGTAGGGGTGTCTTAACACCTGGTTCCCTAAAGCCAATTGGTTTGGGAGCCACCAACCCAACACTCGCTACATAGACGGAAGATATTGTATATAAATAAAAAAAATCAAAAATCAAAAATCAAAGAAAAAATCAGAAAAATGAGAAAAAATATTTCATTGCTACAAAAAGGTGTGCAATCTGATAGAACTTTAGGACAAAAATATTACTCTCTTATCAACTGCACTTATGACTGTTGTGGGAAAAAATGAGTTGTTTAATATTTTGTTGGCTGTGTATATGAAGAATGGTAAAAATAATCGGAGAATTTACTTATTCAGTAATTTAGAAAGAAAGAAAACAACTAGTAACTTAGAGTAGAAGTTTTACCTGATTAGTCACTAACTTCTTTATTCTATTTTCGCTTGTCTTTTTGCTTTTGTGTGCATTAGTTTCACTACCTTTTTTACTTTTGTAAAATATTTGTGGGTATCATTGTTGTAAACCCTCACGAGACTACAACTCGTCCACTAGGGACACCTAGGGGTTTAAAGGCTTGTTGCATACGCTAAATGCAACCGTGATCCCTACGAAAGTGGCTTAGTTAAACTTTATTATGTTATTTTATTTTGTGTTTTGCTCGAGGACTAGCAAAATGTTAGGTTTGGGGGTGTGATGAGTGGTAAATCTAACATTATTTCCCACTCATTTAACCTAATATTTTGTATAGTTTCTTGAGTCTTTTGTATATTTTAATGTGTTTTGTGTTATTTTGTAGATAAATAAAGTTTCAGGACACTCTGGAGGTGATTTGGGCAAAAACATTGAAAATTGGACGAAAATGGCATTTTGGTAATTTTCCGCGTCGCGACGCCAAGACCTTCAGCGTCGCGACGCCTAACGTGCGCCGAACAGTGCTAATTTGCGCCGGATCCACAAATCAGAATCTGAGAAAATTTGACTTTGCTAACGTGCGCCGTGCCACGTGTCACCATCACAGCCGATCTGCTAACATGCGCTGTGCCATGTGTCATCATCCTACGGTGCCGACAGTCACCATCGCCACGTGTCGCCACGTGTCACTCCACCTGTCAGCCACGTCATCGTCCACATCACCGGTTGACCGAGTCAAACAGCCACGTCATCGACACGTCATCATCAACCAATCACAGCGTGCCACGTGTCGCAATTCTATGGTGCCGACAGTCAAATTGCCACGTGTCGCCACATCAGCATCAATTATTGACTGACTTATCCCTATCTGACACGTAGCGGATAAGAATCTGAGCTGACCAATCAAAAGCCGCCACGTGTCACAATAATTGAGCCACAACCACCTTGCCACGTGTCACCTTATCCATAATCTGCAGCCGACGAACCAGAGCGTGCCACGTCGACAGAAGTTGGCGTAGCGACGCCAAAGGCCTGGCGTCGCGATGCTGAGGCCTACCAGGGTCTATAAATTGAGCTCGAGATTTCATTTTAGTTATACCATTCTCTCTCACTTCTTGATGTAAAGAGGGAGTTTCTCTTTCTTTTTCTTTTAGTTTTTAGTTTTGTAAATAATTTTAATTACGTTTTGTATAATAGTAATTCACTTTCTTACTTTTTACAGTTTTTACTATTCACCATGAGGAGGTAACTTCCCCAGCTAGGGTGAAAGGTAATTCTTTTACTGTTGTTCTATTTAGATTAATCTCCCTTAAAAATAATATATTCACTATTTAAAATATTGACTTAAAAAAGATACCGCCATATTGGTCGGTTGGTAATTCATTTTAATATGGTTTAAACCTGACTAATCAAGGATACCGCCAGATTGGTCGGTTGGTAATTAACTTTCTTACCGCCTATATGGCAGGTTCATGGACAAATCTTTTTACCGCCTTAATGGCTGGTTGGACTTAATTTGACTTAATCAGGTTACCGCCTATATGGCTGGTTGGTAAAATAATCACAAGTTTATATATTATATTATGGGAGATATCTAAATTAGTAATAGTAAAAGTAATTCATTTTACCTTAGCATTTTATTTTATTGTAATTTACTTTTCAGTATTTACTTTACCGCATTTTTACTTTATGTCTTTTATTTTCAAGTTTTTACTAGCCCTAGTTATGTGTTGTAACTAGATTAGTTATCTGGGGTTGTGATAACTTTTAATATCACCGGTTTATAAGGGGTTAGATTATAGTTTGGGTATTATAAAGATTTATTTATTGAGTCTTAATCTTAATGCTTTTTATTAACTGGCCACTAATAAAATTGATCTGGTAAATCTAAAATGAACTAGACATAGGGATTTTAGGTTTCAGTCTTAGACTCAATAGCTCACGATCTTCCTTGAGGATAGATAACCCTTTTAATAGATTTCCTTACAGGATAGACATATACCTGTCGGGCGGGGGTAGCCATAATTGGAACTTAAACTTAATGAATCCAGATAATTTGGTTGACATAGACATATGGTTCAATTGGGTTAAACTGGGTATTTGTGTCTGACCATCGACAGAGGCTTACACATAATTTAGTGTTCCAGGTTAATAAATCAATATATTACCCAACTATAAAATAATCACTTCATCTTTAAAATGATATTGGAAGAAATCACAACCCTAGATAGTTTTTAATATTGAATTTTCTTAAAATCTACTTTCGAACAATTTTATTTACTTGTTTTAAATTTAGAATCGTCATCATTTCAAATCAATCAAACAACATTTAGATACTAGTAATCATTTGACCTCATAAAATTAATAGCTTAGATATTAAGTCATCGTGAGATCGATACTTTTTATACTACTTGAACGATATGTACGCTTGCGTTATACGTGTGTGTTTACGTCGGTCAGTGACTCTAGCGGGACTCGAACTGGGTGTATCTTTGGTAGGATGGCAATTGGGACGTCCCATCTTGACTGAGTCTCATCTTGTCCAGTTTCGATTATTATTCAGATGAAAAAATCATCTCGAATCCTGATTAGTAATTTAAATCGGGATCAAAAATCATCCTGAATCTCTAGAAGAATGTTGCATGATCTCGAATCATGATTGGAATTCGGGACTTTGGGACTTTTTAAATTAAAGTTTGGGATTCGAAACAAAAAATCTTCTCAAATCTCGTTTGATTTTTTATTTGAGACAAAAAATCATCCCGAATATCAAATCGGATGAGACGAGATCTTGATCGGAATTCGGTATTTTTTGTGAAGCCTAATATTTGAGTGTACATTTAGGTTAACACTTTGATTTATTAATAATATATTGAAATTATTAAGCATGAAGGGCGGGTGTGTTCAGAATTATATTTAAATTTCTGTAAAAAAAAATATAATAATAATAATAATAATAATAAGCCACGTGCTTCAGAAATTAGATGAGTGTATTAAGAATTATTTTTTAGCCTGTGAGTTAAAATTAGGTAGGTTCTTCAGAAGCAAATTGATGCATTTAGAATAGATTTTTTGGGTTTAAAGCGCAAATCTCTCGGCTCTAGCCTCCGCCTCCGCCTCCGCCAGTCAGAGAGCGACTGAGAAAGCTAAGAGCTTTACTCTGCTGATGCAAAACCGAAATGAACTTCTTTATCACAAGAACTTGAGGTATTAATCTATCAAGAATTTTTCTCTTACTTAGAGTATTTGTATCTGTACTTATGTGCTCTTCCTTTCTTCTTCTTTTTTGTCATTTTTTTAAAGATAAGCACAGTATTAGTATTAGTATTATTATTATTATTATTATTATTATTATTATATTATTATTATTATTCCATTAAACTCAGTGTTGGCTTTATTTAGTACCCAATTTACTGTTCAGGGGTTTTTCTCATAATCTCATATCTTCAAAATTTCATCCTTTTGAGTTTTGTCCCCCAATTACTTTTATATGTAAAAATGAGCACGAAATCTCTACATATGAATTGTTTCATTATTCGTTATTTCCGGGTCGTATGAATGATTAATATCAACTGGCTTATAGGAAATGGGGATGTGGGATCCCAAGGGGTGTGGCTTGGTGGTGTGCGGCTCAGTATCTCACCTTGAGGTTCTGGGAGTGCGTTTCTTGTAAGAGCTTGGAACAGCTGGTTTACCTGCTCCGCTTAAATCCGGAATGAGTGGTTTAGTGGTGAGGTTTCCAACGATTTCAAAAAAAAAAAAATGGGGATGTGGGTTTCTTCAATAATGCATAAGCTTCATTAGTTGAAACTCCAGTAGCTTAATTGGGTCAATTTTGAAAAGCTTTTGTTCTCAGTTATGTAAATTATCAGGTGCGGCTTTAATTGATACGATTCTTAATTTGAAGTGAAATTATGGAATTTAGTTTAGTTTAAGAAAGATGGTTGGTGTCAATTTGTCATTTTCTGGAGTAAAATGAATGTGGCGGATTCTTATTCACCTAGATTTCAATTGTTCAATGTTGTGACTTTATGATTTGTTGTTTCTTTGAAAAGGCTTGACTGACTATGATCTGTGATCGGATTAGAAGGAATAAGTCTTGCTTTCCGGTATTAATATATTTTCTCTTGTGTGTGTTGTGGGTTCTTGTTTGTTTTTAGGTGCTAAAATGTGGAAAAGATACACTTACTAGTGCTCTTTGCTTCGATGGAGTCGCTTGTAAGTTTTTTGGCTATCTCATCACCTAAGTTTAATCGTTGTTTATATTACTGAATTTGGTTTGCAGATTCTTAATATCAAACTTCACAACTTAATGCATGTTATATAACCTTACTATAAATTAATGCATGCTATTATAACCTTACTATATGTATATCACACATGAGTCTTTTTTTTCCATTTTAATTAAATTTTCTCCTCTCAATAATTGCAATTCACTTGGGTCATCTTTCTTCCCACTAGTAAGTGAAGTGGAATAGTGAAATGGAGGCTTCTAGTAGGATTGGTGATCGTTCGACCAGTGATGTTGTTGTGAGGTTGCGAACACAAGATGGCCGAGATGACTGGTTGTACTGTCACTCACACATTCTTGTAGAGAAATGCAAGTATTTTTCTGACCGGCTGTCTGAAAATTGGCCAACGTGCCAGATTATTGACTTGCGCAATTGTGTTGAAGTTTACTGCCAAAACTCTGACTTTGATTACCATGTCAATGTTCTACGCCTTCTCTATGTTGCTACTGATTGCTTGGCGAATGATATGTGGCATGGTGTGAGGAATGCCCTAGGCATTCTCCAGGTGGCAGTTGATATGGGTTGCCAACAGATTGTTACTGCTTGTGTTTGCTACTTGGAAGCAGTTCCGTGGGAAGAAGCTGAGGAGGAAGAAATTCTAAGAACCATACCGAGTATGGGATCACAAGCAGAACCAATTCTGGCACGTCAGCAGCCGGTCAATCCATCTGCTATTTTGAGGATATTTATCTCTGCCATTTGTTTTGCCACATCATCGCCTCCTTCATCCATGAATGACCTTAAATCTTCTGCACAAGAGCAACTTGAATACATGATCACTGAAGATGATGATGCCCCTTTACTAACTGCTGATGACGAGATAAAATCTGAGGTGAAACAATGTGTTAAAAGACTTTGGCAGATTTAGCATTTTATTGGACGCTCTGTTATGTGATCATGAAGAATCTATTTCTGAGGACAAGAGAATGCAATTGATTCAATCCCATCTGTCGGATTTGTTGTGGGCTTGTCAGCTATTGTCCAAGATGGAAATTATGAGGGAATTCGTAAGCAGCTGGGTGGATGCATCAGACAGTATAATCATGGCTGTTGGACAAGCAAGTCCAACTGCTGAAATAGTTGAGATAAAATTGAAGGTCGTAGAGGTGGCAGCAAAAGTTCTAGAGGCGATAGGATATGGCACTGTTATTCTGCCAACTGCTAAAAGGCTTCAATTGGTGAAGGTGTGGCTTCCGTTTGCAAGGGTTACGAGACCTTTGATTGATTCTGGGACAACAGATGATGAGGGTACCGTGACCTTAAGAATGGATGGTGAGCTTTGGCAGTCCTTGGAATCTACATTTGTTTCAATGATTCTTGCATTACCATCTGGGGATCAGGCACAGATTTTGACTGAATGGTTGGAAAATCAACATTTACGCTATCCAGATTTGACCGAGGCATTTGAGGTCTGGTGTTACTGATCCAAGGTTGCTAAGAGAAGACTGGCATTACAAGCTGTAAGCCTGGTATGATCACACACTTTTGACTCTTTCTATACAACCATTTTCGCCATTTTATTAGGAAATGATTCAGCCAGTTCTTGCTCAATCAAGCACTGAGAAGTCAACCTTTTTTACTCCCATTGCATATTGATCTTTGAATTCGATTAGTAGTGCAAGTGTCTAACTTGGGATGCTTCAAAAATTGGTAGCCCTTTGAGCTCTTTGGGCAATAAGCAACGCCATTTCTAGTATTTGTACATCATGTGATGCTAGTTCTTCCTTAATTGTAAAAATTGTACTTTGATGATGATTAATTCTGAAGAAATTGAAATAAGTTGTATAATTGCAAGTCTGGCAGATTCGAGTTTATCATCGAATCACCAAATTTCTTTGGCCATTTTTGATAATCTTAAAGTTGAATGTCTTACTTGGAACAGAACTCCAGTGATAATCACAAGTCTAGTTATTGGAAACCTTGATGGGCAATTTTGAGATTTTTGATATTGTACTTTCAAAGTTTTCAAAAAACAAGTACGTATATTATGAAGAAACTAGTTGGTATCATTTAGGGGATCTGCTAGTGTACTGGGGGGTTTCATCCAAAGGTGGAGATTAAACCCCGTCTTTTAAAAAATTAAAAAATTAAAAAATAAAATCGATTACCTAAATATCCGGTAACACGAAATTTTAAACATTAAATACGAAAATTTTGGGCATTGAACATAAAAATATATGCATTAAACATGAATTTTGTCTTTTACTATATAAACAAAAGATTTGATATTGATTTGATATTGACCTAGTCCCTTATTTTTTTTTTAACATTAACTTGAAATTTTAGACATTAAACATGAAAATTGGCTAATAAATATGCAAAATCAACCAATATGAAAATTTATTATCATTAACATGAAATTTAGGGTATTAAACATGAAAATATGACATTGAACATGAAAACATATTTTCACACGTGACATAAGATTTTGATATTTCACACGTATACTGAAATTTCTTCTTTTTTTTTTTTTTGGAAACGATGAAAACCCCGCCACCAAACCACTCATTCTGGGCCGCGGCGCAGGTAAAACCACCGGCTGTCCCAGGCTCTTACAAGAAGTGCACCCCCTGGATTCGAACCCAAAACCTCAAGGTGAGATCCTGAACCCTACACCACCAAGCCACAACCCTTGGGGACCGTATACTGAAATTTCATAAACATGAAAACATAACATTAAATATGAAAATAGTGCATAAACTTAAAAATTTAGCATTAAATATGAACATATGGTATTAAATATGAAATTTAGGGCATTAAACATATAAATTATTAAATTATTGACTATGTGAACATTTACTTAAAATTTCATAACATTAACATGAAAATTTTGACATTAAATATGAATAAAGGGTAATAAATATGAAATTTAAAGCATCAAACATGAATTAAATTTTTAGGAATTAAATATGAAAATTGGACAATAAACATGCAAATGGACCAATATGAAAATTTATTAGCATTAACATGAAATTAAGGTCATTAGACATGAAAATAGGGCATTGAATATGAAAAATATTTTCACAGGTAACATAAGTTTTGACATTTCACAGGTGTATAATTTGCTCATCTGAAATTTCATAACATTAACACATAAATTTGGACATTAAACATGAAAAACACGGCATTAAACATGAAAATTGTGAATTAACATGAAAATTTAGGCATTAAATATGAAGATATGGACATTAAACATGAAATAGTGAATTAACATGAAAATTTAGACATTAAATATGAAAATATGGACATTAAACATGAAAATTTACTTTAGACATGATTTGACAATTTCATTTTATTAATTTTTTAAATAATTATTTTATTTTATTTTATCTTATTAATATTATATTATTTTAATAATATTTTATTAATCTAATAATATATTTTTTTACACAAATCCGTATAAATTATCGATTGATGTCATTAACTTGAAGTTCTCCAAAAATTTTCATACCCTAGTATTGGCACTCCTAAGTACCATAGTCATGCCCATCATTTAGATACAAGAAAGAGATGAGTCAAAAGCAAGTTTTTCTTTCTGGGGTCCTATCTTTAGTAAATATTCCTTGAATGTATTTCTCCTCAAAATGATGACCTGATCTATTAGTAAGATATTATTTTCTTTAATTATGATCATCCATATATTTTTTATCGAGAGTGATAATCTTATCTACTAATAAGATATTGTTCTCTTCGGTGATCAAAGTTCAAATTTCTAATCCTTCAAGAATTTCTTCAAGTTACATAATTTTAGAATCAGATCACCTGATAATCGAAACAAAACTACGAGGGGCCAAAAATAAATTTTTTGCGCCGTGTTTTTGAGCCACTAAAAAGTATAAAATATACTCATTTTTTTACCAGCTTCATGAATTTTATCAAATTACTATATGGTTTTGATGCTATGAAATGCTTAACCTGGGTTCTTAATATCCAAATCAAATAAAATTTGTGATTGATAGTCAAATAATATCTAACTTAGTTTATCAATGTGAGCAAACTTTATCTCCTTTATTTATGGAATATATAAATCTTAGTGGCAAATTTATCCATATTAGTCAATAATTTAATACTTGTAAAGTCTAAAAGACACTATTCATCACTGCTGTCCTTGCTGCATAAGCTATCAACAAACATTTAAAAAATTGAATCTTGTGACCAATAAACAACAATTTGTTTCACTGTTCATTCATATCAAAAAGATAATATTTCAACAACTCGATCAATTGTTTTTGGATTGTTGTCCTATGCTTGCTGACTTTTATTTGCTACTTTTTTGTTTGTTTGTTTGTTTTGTTTATTTTTTATTTTATCAAGAAACCTAATTCCTATCTTAATTGATATAATCCATTAGAAAAATAAACTTTAATCCATAGTGAGATAGCGAAGTGTTCAAATATCTTGATCAGTAATTGGCTAAATAAATTAAATATCTCATACAAAACTTGAATAACCATTAAGACTTATCTTTAATACAAGTGTGAGGTTAAGATAAAAAGAATTTAGGATTCAAATTTCGATCACGAGCTCGGAATTTAATTACTGTTGTGTTACTTAAAAAAACTTATATTTGATACTAAATATTTGATAGTTTAATCATTCTCGTTAAGTAGCTTCTCTTAAATACCAACTCTAACTCATTATTCTCACAAGCACATACAAAGTTTTGAATGTACCATTTTGCTTGCTTTTCTTTTTTCATTCAAATTCATCTATTTCTTTTAGGGTTAGTAAATGGGCAGGATTTGAAAAAATTCAATCACAATTTAAGTGTTTTTTTTTTTTTATTTAAGTTTGGATATGAGAAAACACATTTAAAGCATCAATTTAAATTTTTAAAAAAATAAATTATTTAAATATATTGAAAAATTAATAAACAATACTTAAATTTGTGGCTTGAGTTTTCAAAATCCGGCCCATTTGTATTCCTTATTATCTTTGCTTCCAATTAAGCATTCATGGTTCCTGTATTTCCATTTCCTCAATGAATGAAAATCAAGAAATACAAATGAACACTAAATATCTACTCACAATCATTATGTACATTGGTAATTTGGTAAATACCCAAATTAACTAATTAACCTTTATGATATCAATCCACGTATATCAATCTTCAAAACTTACAAAATCCATATCTCCTTAATACTTAATGCTAAATTTTATCTACTGAACTCAAATTGGTTCTATGCAGATGTATAAACCTATCTATATGTACTAATGTAAAATTTGTTCTTCTTCCTTTACACTAGATGCATAAGTTTCCCTCATTGGTATAGGGACCAGCAAACAAATAAAAAGTCAGGCAACAATGTTGCTGCAAACCTCTTTCTGTTCTGAATGTTGATGCTTTCATATGCGGCCGAAGAGTGAGGAGACTTGAGTATTTATGGTACCAAACTCATTAGCCTCATCAATTTCAATTGTCCTTCCCAATTGAATGTTCTGATTTGGGAGAAAATTCTGATGAGTTGCTGACAATGAGAGATTCTCACAATGTGGCAGGCCAAGTGTAAGTGAAACACCATTGCCTGAAAACCTTGGAGTGAATTCCTCTGCATCAAACCTTCCAATTTCATCAATGGGGTACTGCCCAAAACCTTGAATGAAGTTCATTTGGTTTCCAATGAATGAGTATCCATCTCTGCTCTGCCTATCATCATCAAATTTCATCGAAATTTGATGATCATTATTATTAGCCTCATCACCAGGCTTCACATCAATGTTAATACATGGCACATTGCTTGGAGACAGCATCATGTTCATCTCATTGTTCCGAAGTTTCTTTGGACTCCCTTGTGTCAATCCCTCCATTACCGATGATCCTATCAGGGAAAATCCTGACTGGTTTGTCAAATTATCATCACTGGAGTTAAAACTCTTCATGTTCTGAATTTCTTTCACCAGTTTTTTCGCTTGTGGAGCAGTAGACTTAGATGCCGAATCCTCATTACTTGCTTTCTCCTCTGATCCATTCTCTTCTTGCTCCTTAATTTCCTCTAAGTACATTTCTTCAACCATTGGTTTCCATAACCGAACTCGTGCATTTATAAACCAATTAGACACCTGCAATATCACAAAACCTCAATAAAAAAATTCCCAGAACCTGGAAGCATAGATGGCTCAAAATTACACTTTTTTTTATTTACCTGGCTCCTGGTAAGCCCTGTTTGTTTCGCCAGCATCTGCTTGTCCGAATCTTTCGGATACCTGAAACACAAATTCTTATCAAAATTAACCCAAAACTTGCAAATGGGTTGTGGGAAATATAAAGATTAATGATTTGCTTACGGATGAAGAAAGTGTTCGAAGAGCCAAGCGCGAAGAACTGAGACTGATCTTTCAGGCAAGCCTCTTTGGGGTCTCCAAGCATTGTGCTGGATCATTCCCAGTTGTTGAAGAGCCCTTTGTTGACGAAGTTGGTGATCGACAAATTTGAGCCTGGAGCCTTCGATTTTGCTTCCGATGCCATCATCTTCACCCAGCGTCTTATTTGCTGCCTTAATTTGGCCTGCAATTGCATCTTTCAAGCACCGGAATTGCTTTGAAATTGTCTTGAGAGCAAGTGCTGTGTATGTTTTTGCTGACCCAATTCCTGCTGCTTGTTCAAATGATGAAATCACTATCTGCATCTGGTGATGATACTGCCTGTATCTTTGCTCCACCTTCACAAAAACAAAAATTGAAACTTCAATTCCTCTAATTAGCTCTTGGAAAAGCTTGAGAAAGACATTATATTTAAAATTTTACACACCGACTTTGATGAAAGCAACAGTTAAATTCAGTTTCTTGTTCTCGAGATCTCATCAAACTTAATTGACAAAGACAAGCTTATAACTTTCCCAATAAATCAATTTTTGTTATAAAAACACCAAAATCAAAGTACTGACTTCAATATATTGTTAATAATATAGGATTAAAATTTAAGAAAAATATTGATTTCAATATATTGTTTTTGTCTTGTAGTTTATCGGAGTTTATATTTTTTTATCTTTTAATCAGTCATAGTGTTATTAACATTGGTTTGTATGACAACAGTCATGTAAATATATGTAAATACCTCATCAAGCATATTGATAAGCTTAGCTTTCTTCATCTGAATTTCTTGTCTTTCTGCCGTGGTGAGCTCCGCGGCACGTTTCCCGGCTGCCACACCATCATCTCCGGCTACCGTTGATGATTCTCCAATCACCTTATTGCGATTACTATTGTTATTTCCAATACCCTTCTTTGACAATTCACTTTTATTATCAATCCCACTATAGTTCACACTAACAACTTCATCAAGAAGCTCTTGAACAACCTTCAAGTACTTGGAGCTCAACAACACACTTTGCATACCGGAAACCCCGTTAGTAACTCCCGAACCCGACGATGCGGACCCTCCGGAAACCCTAATAGCTTCACCGGAAACTGCGAAGCCGGGCTGATGCTGGGAGGAAAGACTCAGAGACAAACCCTGCTTGGCGCGTGGGGTGTCACGCTCGGGTGGACTAGGGTAACTGGGGCTGTACAAGTTATAGTGTACACGAGGTAGGAGTCCATGCAGAGAGGAGATGGTGTCATCCTGATGATTGGTGGTGGTGGGGATGCCGACAAAGTGTTGAGGGTGGGGAGGTGGCGGCGCGTGAGGGGAAAGTGATGAGGAGTTGAGGAAAATGAGGTTGTTGTGAGGCTGCTGCGGCTGTTGTGCCGGAGCAGTTGTGTCGGAGAATTGTTGTTGTTGAACGTAAGTTGTAGGGTTCATAAGGATGAGGGTTTGAAGACCATCAGGTGCTTGAAGTTCAGCTGGGTTCCCATGAAAGTACGTTGCCATAACTGAAACTGAAACTGAAACTGAAACTGAAAATGAAAATGAAAAGTTAAAGAGACTACGTACTTTAGTCATGCATATATCAATATCAGTGTTCATGTCACATGTTTATTTGAAACAACACAATATTTTTTTTTTAATTACCTTATATTTTTGCTGATTTGAATCTTAATTTCAGCAATCGATCAACCCATTTGCTTGTTATTGCTGAATTATGAATATTGAATTGTTAAATCGATGGATAAATCTTCTCAAGTAGTGGAAATAAACCCAAAACCTGTAAAAAAGGAAAAAGGATTGAAATAAGAAGGCATGTAGGTTATATATAGAGCAAAAGAAAGAGACAGGGAGAATTGAATATAGTATTTGTTAATAATAAAAATTACCAAGTGAGATGGAAAATTGAGTGTGCACGTGCAGCTTCATGATCAATAATATTATGAACTGTAAATTGAAGGAAACAATTGAAAGAGAGAGAGAGAGAGGGTTTTTTTTTTCACTTAAAATGACTTGAAATAAACAAAAACCCCATGGATCTTTATTCACTTACAGGTGAAAGCACTTTGTCAGACTCAAAATCTCTGCAACTTGTATGCTGAAAAGGAAAAATAATACAAGTAAAGAGAGAGATGATTGATGTATGTGTTATAATAATAATAAAAAAATAGGCTGAGAAAGAAGAAAGAGACCCATCTTTATTCACTCATTATCCCCATATATATATATATATATATATACACACACATACATACACACACTTTATATTTTCTTTTCTATCAAAAGTATCTAGTACACAAGACTTGTTATAAGTAAGATTTTAAAAAGATCTTAATATATGCAAATTTATCTATGTTTTTCATAGAAAAATTATTTTCGCAATTCGTATTTGAGACTAAATAGATAACAAATTAATATTTAACCGACCTTCATTTCAATAGAATCCAAAAATTTAAGAAAAAAACTGGAAAAATCGAAATTATGGGAATGTGAAGACTGAAGTGTTGTTAATACTCTTTATTACCCTAATGGTTATTTTTAGTGGTTTTTGTTTCATGGCTTTTGACAGTGTACCTGCGAATGGATCAAAACAAGGGAACCTTAGTGATAAGACTCTTCTGCTTTTGCTCTGATTTGCTTTTCAAATCATATGATGAGCCAAATAATAAATAAATTCAGAGAGAAAGGGAGATGTGTATGTTTGTGTACTGATAAAATAATTATTATTATGAGTGTTATATGTATAAATAATATAATATGATAAAAATGAAATTTCATGAGCTTACAAACAACTGAAATTAAAACGAGGAAACGTCTCCTTCTCAGAAAGTTTGCAATTAAAAATTATAAACGAACAAATATTTACATACTGAAAAGCAAGATTATATATGATAATTATAAAGAGAATAGGGTTGAATTTGGAGGGGGTGTCCCTATTTATTGAATTTCATATTGAATATCTCTGTCTTTTCTCATACTTCTATTTTTCTATTTTTTTTTTCTTTTTCTTTGTGGTTGGATGCCTGAGTTTGAAGATAAGGAAAGTAATTTGCCAAGGAAAAGCAAACCAACCACCATAGGCGTCCTCGTCTTGTCCCTATTTGGAATATATTTTTACGTCTCGATTTGAAAATAACAACAAAAAAATATATCTTAAAATTTTAAGCGGGACAAGATTTAATAAGATATAAGATGGGATGGGATGGGACGAGACTTTTTTTTATCCTGAAAAAATAATTATATGGGGTCAAAAAAAAATTATACCGGTTATATACACAAGACGGGGACCGAAATTGATTAATTATATATATATATATATATATATATATATATATATATATATTTGTTTATCTTTATTTATGATACAATTAATTTCCATTGAATATATACACCATGCATAAATGCATGAAAGCATGAAAATTGAAATTTCAAAATTAAACAATTTAAGATTTAAAAGATCTATTGACATGTGATTCAATGCTGTATTGCTGTCACTAACAACTGTATATGAAAGTATATTTTTCTTCTCTATTTTTTTTATTAGTATTAGTTATAAATTTTGATATTGTTGAAGAAAAGCAAAAAATCAAGGGGAAATTTTTTTTACCTCATATTAAATACATCTTAGATGTGCATCATATAAGGTCCCCATAAGGTTCTAGTACAATTTTTTTTTTTTTTTTTAAAAAAATCTTTGGAAATCCAATCGTCAAACCACGATTCTTACAAGAAACGCACTTTCTGTATTCGAACTCATGACCTGATGGTGAGATTCGGAGCTCTACACCATCAAATCACACCCCTTGAGGATATGTTTTAATACATGAAACCTACTATAGACAAAACTATAGAAGATCGTATGGAGTGAAATTATAAATAAATAAATTTATATATATCAAGAGCCAGGAGGGATATGTTTTATAGGCAATAAAAATACTAATGAAAATTTATATATATTAAACAAGAAGGAACGGCAGAGCTAATTAATTATTTAATCGATTAAATCTGAATATCTGAAACAATAATTTTCAAAAACTTTTCAATCAACATCAGTAACAATGATGGTGCAAAGAATGCCACTGACAAAAGCTTTTGAGTTAATGATGTTACTAGGATCTTTTTATTTTATATAGTTAATACAATTTTGTTGCGGAAGTAGGCACTGTAATAATTAATATAGCCATGCTCTTAATTAATTCTCTGAACCATCTATAATTTATATATTATATGATAATAACTCATAGGATTCTGATTTGACCAATAACTTTCAATAATTTCAGGAGATTTTTTTGTGATATTTTAATTATATTTTCATTTTAAACAGTTTATATTTTAATCTTTCTAAAATACATAACTTTTTAAAACAAAAATGTCATTAAAAAATATATCATAAGAGTGTGCTATAACTTTTTAGTTTTATTTCTGTTGCAGACTTTTGCTAGGATTGATTTCACTTCCAGTGAAAGCTATTGCCATGATTTTTTTTAAACATGTTTCCTTTTTGAGTGTTGTGGCACTTTCTACTTTTATGGGTTTTACTGTTTATTCTTTTTGACAAAATTTGACTCTATATTCAGTGCATCAGATCAATTTTAGGATTTATATGAATTGAGCTGTTATTAACTTTTAATTTACAGTTAGGTGTGATAAAATGAATTATCGAATCGAATTTGTATCAAAATTTACATGAATTAAATTAAAATGTGATAGATTCGTATTCAATATGTTTAATAAACAAATCCTAAAATTAGGATTCGTATTCGATTCATTTAATATATAAATATTCGTTTGACATGATTCAATTACATAATAATTTATTTATATTAATTCCTTATAAACGTAGATATATGAAATATATAATTAATGAAATTACTAAAAATAACCCACCAAATCTAGGTAACATTATTTTTATGTGATAATTGAAAATAATTTCGTGAACATAATTAAAACAAAAAAAAAAAAAACTAGTAAAAAGAAAACAATAAACTAATAAACGAATCAGTAAATTCAAATTTATATTCGATTGGTTTAATAAACGAATTAAATCTAATTGATCAATTTAATAAACAAATCAATTTTTCCAAATTCATATCATCTTTAATGCAAATCGATCCGAATGAATAAACGAATCATAATCCAAAAATGAGAATTATCATCTTCATTTCATGCATGTGTCCAATTTAACCGAGAATAATGTACAATAATCACTGTTACTATCAATTATCTATTTGCTAATATATATTCTTAGAGCTTAGCACACAAATCTTCATCCACAATATACAATATGGGTAGTGCCCTAGACAAATTCTCACACTAATACTTGTTTTCTTAGCAGTATTTGCTGCTTTCAAACATGTTAAGTTTTAGATGTGTATATGGATTCATGCTGGTTACGAGAAACACATAATACATAAATTATTTTATTTATTAGGCTTTATCCGAATTTTAGCTTGAGTCTTATATATTTTTGTAATGTTTTCTTATGAATGAATTTTCATCTTAAAAAAAATATATATATATATATGTTAAGTGCACATCAGATCAAGAAAATAATCCTTAACTTTTTTTTTTCTTTTGAGCTCGAGCCACTATATTGAATATTCTCCCCCATACAAAAAATAATAATTATGTCTTAATTTCTTTTCAAATCCATATTTAATTTCACAAGGAAATGACTAAAAAAATTAAGGGGGGAAAAAGGCTTTATGCTTAAACAAATCAAATATTTCACAAAGATAAAAGTGGGTATGTGGAAATATAAGCACATTCTACACGTGTGCCAATCACCAAATCATACACTACTTGCTTCATCGTCACCATCAAGACTATAATTGAATCATGGAGTAAATAAAAATTATATTTTTAGTTTTTTCGTATGGATCGCAATACGAAAATGATGTGAGCAAATTTTTGTTATAAAAGGAAAAAATAACATACCCCACTTCTAAATCCTCACCACATGGGTTGGTGAACTATAGGGCATAACCCAACTTCACATTGATCAAATTATTAACAACCTAACCAATTTTATTATCTTCTAATAATTTCTCTTTTTTTTTTATGTCACGAAGTGTCCGAACCAATTTTTACGCACCACGATTAATTCTCATTCGCGGTTGAAGACCACCAAGAAATTTTTGTAACCACTGAGACTCAAACTAGTGAACATACCAATTAGTTTATCGATTCTTCAAAATGCATTACATGTTATCTTAAATTATTCTATTAATTAACTATAAAGTTGATTGCTCATCTTCCTCTCATCACTTAGCTTTAATTCTAAGAACCAAAAAGATTATTATTCCACACTTTTTAAGTTTTATCATAACAATCTGATTAAGATACTTCACAAACACAAATGGTATAATTTATGTCATTTTTTTTTATATGAAAACAACACCAAAAATTATTATATTTATCCATATCACTTCCTTTTAGCCGAAACCAACATTCATTCTTACTTACAATAATATTTAAAAGTTTCCATTTGTTGCCGGCTGTGGAACACAGAAATCGGCGACGCTGTCCGGGCTCGCGGCCCGGTCGGGAGTACGAAGTAGCTCGCGGGGATTAAATCGGAGAAATAAAATGGAGTCGTCACCCAGTATGAACTGGGAAATGATTTAAGGCCGCACTCACCCCTCGCAAGGGAAGACCTCAAACCGTTGGGTTCGGAATGATCCATTACTTATGCCAATTGTAATGAAAGGATTTATGCAATAGTATAACCAAGTCTTATGCAGCACATGCAAGATAATTCAAATGACATACAAGTTTGCACACTCATAAACATAAATAAAAATGAAGGCAAATGCATAATTCATAAACGTATTAAACGATGAAGCGCAATAGTGTAACTAGTAAAAACTGTAAAAGCATTAATAATAAAAGCGGATAATTAAGCACGTAATGTAAAAGAAATAACTAAAAGAGGCAAGCATGCATGGAAGTAAACGTGAAGCGATGCAGCAGAATGAATAGAGATAACTAGTATGATGAATACGAAGCGATAAATAACAAACAAAAAAGGTGAATAACTAAATTAGAAGAAAAAATGGTGCGACCCGGCGCGGCAAAACATCGTGATAAAGGTAGCCTTTAGGCATTTCTCTCGAATAGATGACCTTTAATCCATCATGATTAGCCCATGCGCACTAAATTGACACTACATAAATAAATAAAGCGATAACGTGCAGAAAGTAAATAACATAAGAATAAAAGAGATGCGACCAAGACCGACATCTATATGGGACTTCGTATGCCTGACTGAACATATTTCACATTCAATCAAACATACTTCGTCAGGCGCGGTAAAACATCGTGGTAAAGGTAGCTCTTAGGCTTTTCCCTCAAATGGAGGACCTTTAATCCATCGTGATTAGCTCATGCGCACTAAATTAACACTACATAAATAAATAAAGCGATAACGTGCGGAATGTAAATAACATAAGAATAAAAGAGATGCGACTAAGGCCGACATCTATATGGGACCTCGTATGCCCGATTGAACGTATTTCACATTCAATCAAGCATACTTCGTCCGGCGCGGCAAAACATCGTGGTAAAGGTAGCCTTTAGGTATTTTCCTCGAATAGAGGACCTTTAATCCATCTTGATTAGCCCATGCGCACTAAATTGACAATGCGTAAATAAAGAAATAATACATAGAAAATAAATAGTTGAATAATAAACGCAAAATTAAACAACAAGATGAGACACATGCTTGAAAGTTTCTCAAGCGATACGTGGAATTGTATCCCAAGTATAAACCGCATGATCGTCCATTCGGATTCGGCTACGGAATTTACGTCTGGGTTTCCATCCGATATACCGCAAGAGATAGCATGCAATCATTAACCCAATAGAAATAAAACTAATAAACATGAACCATAAAGATGCATGCGAAGAAATAATAATAGATAACTGAAAAGATGAATGAAAAAATGGGAAATGGTGCCCTCAGGTCTTACCTTTTAAGTAATTTCTCGGAAGTGTGTTACACCGTCACCGGAAGGGTCGTTTTCGTTGTTTTTCTGGTTTGCCGCTATTTTGGGCTGATGTTTCCATTGTTTTCTTCACTATTTTATGTTGTTTTTCTGTTGTTTTGGACTGTAATTTTCTTCACTGTTTTGGACTGATGTTTTCTGCGGTTTTGACTTAGTGTGGTTCACGTTGGTGAGTTAGGCGAGAGAGAATGGGTTGAGTTGTTGGCAGTTTGATGAGGGGCTGTTAATGGTTTGTTGTTGTTTGTGAGGACGCTGAGCGTGAGGAGTGAGAAGGGCATGTGTAGGCTGCTAGGGTTTATTTGTTATGGCGTTCGTCGGTTATGGCATTTTGTGTGCAAGGTTTATGTGAGGGCTGCGTGGATAGTGCTTGGCTTATGTGAGGGTTGCGCGTGAAAGAGGTTTTAACGTGTTTATTGTTTGGTCGTGAATGGCTTTTTGTGAGTGGCAGTTTGCTGAATATAAGAGAGAGCCTTTAAAGGCTGCTCACGTTGATGAGGGGCAAGATGGCTGTCTATGGGGTCTGCGTGAGGGAGAGTTATTAGGGTTTGTTGTGTGTTTTTGTTGAGGGATGCCGAGAGAGATGATGGTTTTATTTGGTTTTGTGGAGAAGGGTGTGGATGTTTGATGCTTTGCTGTGTGTTTTGAGAGAGAATGAAGAGAGATTTGTGGTTATTAGTTTAGGGTTTATTTTTCTTTTTGTTTGTCACTGTTTGAAGGGGGTGATATGTGGACTGTTTTTTAGAGTGGACCGAGAGTGGATAGAGAGAGGTGAGGCGGGAATGAGAGCCAAGGGGGAGGAAGAGAGTGAAGAAACGTTTAGGTTTTTTGGTTATTTGTTTTGTGATTTTTCGTGAAGTGTCGTGAGGATTCAGAAGGGAGAGAAGGGCGTGAGTTGTGAGAGCCAAGGGGGAGTGTCCAAGAGAAGAATATGGTTTAGTTTATGTCCTTTTTTATAAGAGTGCACTAGGGTTTCCGTGTGCATGGGATCTTCAAAACAAGGAAACAAAAATCATGCAATTAAGTGTATTTGTTTAAGGAAATGATATTTATATTTTTGGTGGGGGAATTTCTTTAATTTGGGAGGTGATTTGATTAAATTAGGAAGGAGATTTATTTAAATTAGGAAGGGTATTTATTTGGATTTGATTTAATTTGTGACATGTGTTTTAAATATTTTGGATTGGGCTTGGGTGTGTGGGCCTTGTGTGATGTGGGCGTGTGGCTTGGATAAATGGGCTTTGGATGGGTTGCGAGGGTTTTGAGCCGAGGCTAAAATTTTAAAACAGAGGTTAATCGAGCGATCCCGAGGCTAATTAGCAGGTTAAATTTGTTGATGTATTTATTTTTAAATTTTTCCCTTCCGACGTCTGTTTCCCGTGACTTCCGCAACTTATCGGGTAGTGCCTCCATACGAGGCTCATCATTGGGCTTTATGCAAAAATGCAGTGTCTACACCGGCATAATTCTTTTCAATCCACTAATTGCCTCTAAATTTCTTCCGTAGACGGTTGTTTTTCATTTCAGGAGTAATTCAAGAAATATATTCCTCGAACAAACCTCTTTCAAGCAGTGAATTTGTTTGGTTAGTTGGGAACCAAAACAAACTTAACAGGCAAACAGAAAAATCACAGATAAAATAAAGGATTAACGTGGTTCGGTGGAGAGTGACTCTAACTTACGTCCACGGGAGCAAAGAAATGAAATTTTATTATAATCTCGGGTCAAGACCGACCAGCTTTCTCTCTCTATCACTAAACTTTTTAAAGCTCTTTTACAAGAGGTGGAATGTAAAAAAAAAAAAAAATACTAACCCTTAAATATGAGCTTTCAGCCCCCTTATATAGGCTTCTAAATCTACCGTTACACCAACTCGTGACGTCAGCTCACGTCAGCCTGTCATTGTCGTCCATGCTCATTTTCCCCAACTGTTCTACAAACAGTAGCTCTGCTCTTATGACTCAACCACCTCCTATCAGCAAAAAGCCATCATTCCCAAATTTATCATCTGCTACATGTTTTGCCCATGTGACAGCCTACAATTCAACCACTCTCACGTTGTTCCGTGTGTCAGAATGGAAGTTTCTGACCAAATTTTATCATGTCAGCCTTCTGGAGGCTCAAACTTTCATGTAGGGCTTACGTCATTTATATGTAAGCACATGATGTTACGACTCTGACCTATGGTCAGTGTGTCGGGGTGAATGATGTCGAGTCGATTCTCTTCTTTTCTTCTTTTACCATGTCTGACATGCTGAGTCGATTTTGATTTCAGAGGCTGATAGTGTGTTTGGTTCAGAGTCTGATTCTTTCAGAGTTTGGGGTTGAAAGCTTCTGAATTCAGAGCATGATCTACTAACGTTCTGACTTGGGAGTATAATGTTGGGTCTGATTTCAGAGTCTGATACTAATATTCTGGTTTCAGAGTCCGAAACTGATATTCTTCCTAAGACCGAATATGACCTATCTCCTTTTATCAGGTCGGGTCGGTAGTCACAGACCACATCAGATCGGCCTTTACAGATGCTCAAGTACAACCGGATTTGATATCTTTTCATCAGTTCGGGTCAATATCTCAACCTATCCTCCTCAACTGGTTCTGCCCTTGAGTGTTCCTTAGCAATACGGACTGAGGCCATTCATTTGATCTCTCATCCTCGTAAGGACATTGGACCATTTGTTAAGTGCAAACCTCATTATACTCCTCTTCAAGCTTCAGAGTTCCTCAGATATATTATCAATCTATAATTATAACTCAAACTTAAATAGCAACGTATAAAGTAATGGTGTCAAATTTTGTTGTAAATAAATTTTAATGATGGCTTTTTTTATTCAAAAAATAATTGAATTTGATCAATGTATTCGAGGTGCAATTGGCGCGCAACATTACACAGTATTAGAACATCGTCCTTGTATAACATTAATTTAATACAATATAATATTTGACGACAATCATACTGATTTCGTACTGTATTATTTAATATTGTCCACACTGTATTAATGAATAATCGGGAGAATGGTGGAATTATAATACATTGCACTAAAAATTAAAAAAAAAAAATTATTCTTTAATCATCAATATGATTTTATTTATATTAAAATATAAAGATTAAAAAATATTATTAAAATTTTAAAATATTTATAATTAATATTAATAAAATATTTATAAAATTTTAATTAATATTAATAAAATATTATTAGAATATTAATATTAAAATAGTATTAAAAATTTAAATATTAATATTAATATATTAAAATAAATATAAAAAAATATTTTCATACAATAAAATGTTGTACCAAATATTATGCAATATTAATATAATACAATACTATTGCAATGCACCTTAATAAAATACATCATACATTAAAGAATACAATGCAATGTGCCAAACGCACCATCGGTATACTATGAATGTCCAGTAATTTAATGTCCCCAAGATAAATTTGGGCATGTGAGTTCAAGGTCTTACGATCCTTAAATACCAACGTATAAAGAGAGGGTGTCGATTTTGTTATAAATAAAATGATTGATGGCCTTTTTTATTCATAAATAATTGAATTTGATCAATGTATTCGATGTACTGAATGTCCGGTGATGTATTATGAATGTCCGGGATCTCATATCTCCAAAGTAAATTTAGGTATGTGAGTTTGAGTCCCTACGAGGACTCATGAGGGTATGAATTTAAAAATTTTAATAATTAAAAAAAAAGTTTTGGAAAAGAATAACACATCATTAATCAATTAATTTTATGGATAATAATCTGTTCTCAATTTCACTCGTTGTTGATCTATAACATTTTATGAATTATATTATATCTAGTTCAACATTTATATATGAAAAGTTTAAAGAAATATGGTGAGATGATAAATTGTATTTTTGTTAAAATATAATTTTTAAGTGTTTGATTAATGAATAAAAAATATAATTATTAATCGTGATTTCTTTTTGAAATTGAGTTTTGAAAAAAAAAAAAAAAATATTTTAAATCTTTTTCATCATCAAAATATTAAAAAAAGTGCGACACAATTAGTTTTTTTATATAAACCAAAATTACTTAACAAATAGAGTATAGGTGAAAATTAACTGATCCTTAATTCATATATAATATCATAGATTATCTTTATTACTTAACTAAAAGTCCCCCAGGGGTGTGGCTTGGTGGTGTAGGGTCCAGGATCTCACCTTGAGGTTCTGGGTTCGAATCCAAGGGGTGCACTTCTTGTAAGAGCCTGGGATAACCGGTGGTTTTACCTGCGCCGCGGCCCAAAATAGGTGGTTTGGTGACGGGTTTCCATCGTTTCCAAAATAAAAAAAAATAAAAAAAATAAAATATAATATCATAGTGATCAAATTTTAATGTATATAAAAAGCCAATTGTTTACCAACTTCGTTAGTGAATATTCAAATGCATTTTGGTCAAAATTTGAGAATTTGACAGATTAAATTTTCCCAACATTTCGGCAATCTCAAAATTCATCATTTCGTAATCAATCTATAATTATTGATAGAGAAATTGTACAACTAATTAATAAATATTCACTAACAAAAACTAACAACAATTAACATCCAAATTATCCTTAATGACGATATCATAACCCTTCAATTTAATAATTAAATCATAACTATAAGAGTTAAGGGATGTCTAATTAGTAATTTATTCACAGCACATCCATGCCACATATTTATTTAAATGATCGCAAGATAATTACACCTAGGGATGATAATGGATCTGATATGATACGATAATGTCAATATCCGTATATAATCTGTTCAATTAATATATACGAAAATTTCATCCATATTCGATCTTGACGTACTAGGCCCCATATGGTTTCCCATTGATACGAAAATTTAAATCTATTTGAACATGATTATCAATATCTATATCCGTCTTGTCAAACAAACGAGTATAAAAAATTATATCGTTACTTCCCAAAAGAATTGGGCCCGACAAGACCCCAACAATGTATAGATTTTTATCATCTATAATTACCCATCATAAAAAATAAATAGTAATAATACTTCCATCATATCTTTACATTACCGACAAATTTACATTAACAAACAAATTTTGAAAATAATACTTTTGAAAGTGTCACTTGTATTGATGCAACTTACAACTATCATGAATGTCAGACCTAATCACGGTTCAATTCGGTTCCATAATCGAATCGAACTGTCCGATTCTAGGGTTCCAGTTTTTTGGAATCTTAGAATCGGACCGAACTGAACTGAAATCGAACCAGAAAAATCGATTTGGTCCTTTATTTTTTAGGGAAAATTTTGATTTGGTTCCGGTTCTAAACCGAACCAAATCGGAACCAGATTGAACCTTAAAATTATGGTTCCGAATTATGTGAAATCGTAACCGAATCGAAATGAATTTCCGTTTTGAATTGGAACCGTTACCGGGTCTAATGAATATGGCTTGAAATGTTATTTTCACAAAAGGTTGATAGAGAGAAGCTATGAGAATTCACATCTTTATCATATGTTTTGTAAAAGTGATATCACTATGTGTAGCATTATCATTTGCTTAAATGAGTTGGAGTTCAATATATAAAATGGCATAGCTATCACTCATATAAAATTATTATCTCGATCTAATATTTTATTAATATTAGATTCTGTTTATTTTGACCAAAAATATTTTTAGTGAAAATTATTTTTGAAAATTAAAGTGTTTTTTATTGTATGACTATCGGCTGAAAATAATTTTCAAAAAGCGTTTTCAAACATTTGGCAGTCTACAATTTTATTAAATTTATATAAATATAGTTGAAATATTTTTTTTTTAAAAAGATTTCTGGATCCTGACAATATATACTTGGATCATATCGACACGTGTCTAAATTTCTGAAACTCATATTCATATTTTTTTTATTAATTTTATATAAATATAAATGATTTTTTTTTTTTTAAAAATGAGGATTTACGGGACTTGGGTTGGATTTCCAGGATCCAAGTCTAGAATTTTATTAATTTTTACACAAATAGAATCGAAAAAGATTTAAAAAAAAAATCAAATTTTTGAATTCGATCTGGGTAAGCACGGATTCAAATCCACGCGGGTTAAGAATTTTGAGACCTCAGTCTAGAATTTTATTAATTTTATACAAATATAATTAAAAAATCTGGATTTTCGAATCCAGTTCAGGTATACCTAGATTTGAATCCACGTGGATCCGATATTTCGGGACCCGAGTCATTAATTTTATACAAATATAATTGAAAAATGATTAAAAAATATTGATTTTGGATCTGGGTAATCATGGATCCATATTATTGCGGGTCCAAAATTCTGAGACTCGAGTCTAATATTTTATTAATTTTATACAAATATAATATAATTAAAAAGATTTGAAAATCCATATTTTCGGATCCATTTCGGGTATATATGAATTCAGACTGAGTATATCCGCATATGAGTTTGAATATTTTTTCCATATTTGGATAGTGGATACAGACTCGGATTCATGAAAACACATCTAGATCCGGATCTAAGTTCGGATTTTGTCATTCCTTGAAGTGGGCTATGAAAATTTTGGACAAGAGGAAAAAAAAACCTTAAAATAACTTACGAATTTGTATTTCGTAAGTGATTTTTTGGAAAATGACCGAATTTTTTAATTGATTGGAAAATATTTTGCATTGATCAAATTATCTATAAGTATCCCCAAACACCATAAAATGAGAAAAATATTTTCCGTCAATCATTTTACTGCAAAACAAACAGAGTTGTAATCATATTATTAGGATTTTAATATGGAATCATTTATATTATTTTCACGCATTCAATTTTTAAAAAATTAAGAATTAAGTTTTATCTACACCATAAAAAGAAAAAAAAAAAGAAAAAAGTGTATGAATTCATTAATTATATGTGACCGTTAATTCTCATGGAGGGCCAAATAACAAGCTCTTTCAACAAAATTGGTAGAATTATTTCCAATTTTCCCCATGGACCAATTTTTATTTAAAAATTTTGAAATAGAAATACAAAGATTCATGTCGAAGGGCCTAACCCAAGACTCGCCACGTCATACTGGCGCACTAAATGCTCGAGTTAGGTAGGGCTGACAATGGATAGAGACGAAATGAAATTTATCAGTCCTGATTCCGTTCTATTTATAAAATCGATGGGAAAAATCATCTCAATCCCGTTATATTTTTCGGGTCAAAAATTGTCTCGGTTCATTTATGTATCTTGTTAAATCGTTTATTCTCGCATCTCGTTAAATCTTGTCTCATCTCTCTAAATCTCATCCCATTTAAGTTTTCAGGATAAATTCGTTTTTAAAATGAGACTTAAAAATATATTTCAAATCTCGTCTCAAATAAGACCGGGAAAATTACCATCTCTAGAGTTAGGCATGCACACGTACACCCGCGACACTCTGGTTACCGTAGATCCGCCAACTAGTTGTTTAATGTTTATATTTTATATAAAGTCAGGAAAAATATCAAGCTTATTAAAAAGATATATTTTTTATAAGTCCATAAATTATGAAAAACAAATTTTGTACACTTAAAATTTTGATTTTTTTGGTATAAAATATTTGTTATTATTAGTTCTTAGGTATAAGATGTCTATTTTTTTATAATTTGTGATAGATAGATAAAAAAATTTAAAAATTGATATTTTGGGAAATTTAATTTAATTTTGAGTTGATGATGATGATATTTTTCTTTTCTTTTCTTTTTTATATATATAAAAAAAAAAACTTTTTATTAATATCAGAGGAAAAAACAAGAGTTGAGTTTGGAATTTTGCTAACACAAAGTGACTATACTCGCTTTAAAACAACGAAGACTCGTCTCCCCTTCCCATGTGGACCCCACTATCCAATCAAAACCTCCCAACCCAAAAGGAAAGAAAACAAATAAAAACACTTTGCTTAATTTTCTTCCGAGGGCGTGAAGTTCCACGAATCAACGGGGCCCACGTATTCACAAAGGTCAAGAAAGCAACCAATCAGAGGTGAGATGGGTCTCCCCGTAACTGCCTTTTTTTAAAGAAAATTTAATGTGGATACATCTTGAAGCTTATCGTCGCTGTTCGACACGTGTCACGTAGTTATTGCATATGAGAGACTGCACGCTGCAACCACGGCACACGTGCTCAAGGTTTGTCGGTCTCGTTAAGAGAAGATGACCGTTTTAGCCTCCTCCAACTTTTTGCACAAATTTATATGAATATTTATACCCGTCTGAATTTTGTCCCCTCCCTTCACACTGACACTTAAAAGTTACACGTATGTTCTTACCTTTTAAAAATTCAGTCACCAGTTGATTTGGCCAATTAATCACCGTTAATCAGAGGGTGTAGAATGGCTGATTGTATTTAACATATATGTGGGTGATCCAGATAATAATATTTTAGTTGCCCAGGTGACGTAAGCAGTACGTAGAATCTAGCATCTTTTGTGATATCATTCAGTTTTTGAAGTGCTAAGTCCACTTATTATCTTCGCACGTGGCAGTCACGATCCAATAGGAAGAAAACAGAAGTTGCGGTGTCATAGGAAGTGAAAGTCGAGCGATTGGCCTGGGAATGTTGTTTGCAAATGGGAGATGTTTTTCACCCTTGTAATGATAAAAGAGGCAGAAAATCGGAATGATTTTTTATCACAATTTTTTGAATAAAAAGAAATTAATATCATTAAATTCTCATTCGTCTCTGCCTATTGTCAATTCTATCCAACTCCAACATTTATTGCACTGTGGCGGGTATTGGATTTGAATTTCTATTTCTAAAATTTGATCCGGGGGGAAATTGGAAATAATTCTACCAATTTTGTTGAAAGAGCTTCTTATTTGGCCCTCCATGACAATTAACCGTCACATATAGACCCGGCCAGCGGTTTCGGCCAACATAAACCGAACCGGAATCGAACCGGTCGGTTCCGGTTCGGTTATCGGTTTTTTTTTTTTTTAATTTTAATAATAAATTTTAAAAAATAGAAAAAAATTCTATAATCGTAATGTTTTTTCAAACCATCACATCATTTTTATAGATATCTTTTTATAAAATTCTTTTAACATATAATCCTTTTTATAGACAACTCTTAGCTAGTGCTTTCTTTATATAAGCGATGTGGGATATTTGTTATTTGGCTATTGTGTCCCACATCGCTTATATGAAGAAGTCAATAACCAAGAGTTTGTTATAAAAAGGATGTGGACATTCATGTTTTAGTATTGCAATTTTAAACTTCATTATTATTAATGAAAAAAAAATTGAGATTTATTTGTGGAACTTACGGTTCCAAGTAATTTTTTTTTTTACTTCGGTTCCAACCGGAACCGTACGGTTCCAACCGGTTCGGTCAGGGTGAGAACCCTAACCGAACCGGTCAAGTTCCGGGATCGGAATCGGTTGGAACCGGAACCTTGGCCGGGTCTAGTCACATATAATTAATGAATTCATACATTTTTTTTTTATGGTGTAGATAAAACTTAATTCTTAATTTTTTAAATAATTGAATATGTTTAGTAGAGAGTATTGATTAAATGTATAATATAATTTATTAAATGTATAATATAATTTATTAATTAGATTTAAACCCTAACCCTAAACCCTAATTAATAAATTATAAGATGAGTGTGAAAAGTACCCTTAGGTCTAACCTTTTAAGCCGTCTCTCAGACTCGCGTTTCACGAAGATCGGAAGGGGTAAAGCTCCGCAACTTTTCTGGTTCACTGGTTTGCCTTTTCCTTCGCTATTTTGCCGCTCAAGCCTACTGTTTCGAGTCCGTTTTGCTGCTGTTTCCTTGTGGTTTCGCTGCCGTTCCTCTGTGTGTTTTTCTGCTTACTGTTTTTGGGTGTGTTCTTCCTGTAATTTTCCTGTGTGTTGTGTATCTTATGTGTATGAGCTAGCTAGCTAGGGTTGAGAAGGTTGGTGAAGGGTTCTTTTTATAGGCAAAGGGTTAGGCTTGACAAGGAAAGGATTTGATTTGGTGTTGGATTAGGGAAGTCAAAGATTGAGGGGGGACAAATCTTGCTAGATAGGAAGGTTGAATATTTAGTTTATGTTGATTAGACATACAATATTTTAAGTTGGGAATAATATATTGGTTGATTGATTTTAACTTGGTATGATTATATTTGATTGGTTTAGATTAAGTATGATTATATTTTATGTTTTTATTTAATTGGTAAATGGTTTAAATATTTTATTTATTTACTTTTAATTTAATTTAATTATTTTGATATATTTATTTGGGATGTGTTTTTATGGGTTTTGGGAGCTAGCTAGGGCTGGGTTGTGATGCTAGCAGCAAAACCAGAATTACCGACACCGTTCGAACGCTTCCTCGAACGCGACACGAACGCCGCCGCAATCTGTTTGACGTTCGAACGAAGTAACGAACGCAGCACTAACGAAGACAGTGAGCTTGTTTATTCTGAATTTTCCCTTCCGATATCCGTTTCCCGCGGCTTCCGTGACTCAAAAGGTAAGTGCCTCCAAATGAGACTCATCATCGGGTTTCACATGCAAAAATACAATGCCTACAGTCGCCCCAACTTTGATGGGACTTGTGCAGTGTGTGACTTTGAACAATCCTATCAAAGTTATGCAATGCATTTTCACTTACCTGGCTCGCCAGCTGCCACTTGACTTACCATTTGTTGAGTTGATTTGGGGTGGTGAGGTGCTGCGACCCCTGGTTCATTCCCGAACCGTGTTGTGATTGGTCCATTCCCGGACCGTTGTCGTAAGGTGGTCCATTCCCGAACCGTTACTGTGAGTTGGCCCATTCCCAAACCGTACTGTGAGGTGTTCATTCCCGAACTGTTATCATGAGGTGGTCCATTCCCGAACCGTTACTGTGAGGTGTCCATTCCCGAACTGTTACTGTGAGGTGGTCCATTCCCGAACCGTTACTGTGAGATGTCCATTCCCGAACTGTTACTGTGAGGTGGTCCATTCCCGAACCGTTACTGTGAGGTGGTTCATTCCCGAACTGTTACTGTGAGGTGGTTCATTCCCGAACCGTTACTGTGTGAAGTGGTCCATTCCCGAACCGTATTTCCATTCTTGGAGTGCCATTACCAGCTTGTTCATTCCTGAACTGCATTTCCATTCTTGGAGTGCCATTCCCGGCTTGTTCATTCTTGAACTGTATTTCCATTCTTGGAGTGCCATTCCCGTCTTGTTCATTCTCGAACTGTGTTTCCATTCTTGGAGTGCCATTCCCGGCTAAACTGATACTGATGCTGGTGTGGGCCTGGCCCCTGAACTGATACTGATGTGGGCCTCGACCCTGGGACTCATCCCCAAAACTGATGCTAAAGTGGGCCTCGGCCCTAACTGCTACTGATATGGGCCTCGCCCCCAGATTGATACTGATATGGGCCTCGCCCCTAGACTGATGCTGATATGGGCCTCGCCCCCAGACTGATACTGATATGGGCCTCGCCCCCAGACTGATACAGCTGATATGGGCCTCGCCCATGTGATTCATTCCTGAAGACTGCTGACATTGTACTGTTACTGCTTCTGGTTGGCTTGCATTCAGCGCTTTTTTTTCCCCTTTGAAACCTGTTATTACAAAACAGAACAAACACAAAAAGGATGCAAAAATGTTACGTGTATGCATGCATGCATGATGTTCCTATCCCGTCGGGTTAGGTCTTCCATCAATCCTCTTGGTGACTGCTTAGTCTTCTTTTCCTCAGGTAAACCACTGCTTCAATCTGTCTATGTTGATCGGCTCGGTGAACTATTCCCTTCCAAGTCTGATAGTTTCACTGCTCTATTTCCCAATTTTGAATGTCTATCTTATTTTTTCTGTTTGCTTATTTCGAAGGTTCCCCGTGTTCATTACTGGATTCCATAGTACCAATGTTGAATACTTTCTCAAATATAACTCATATTGCAGAAGAGTTTCAGCGAAATGAACGTCTTTATTATTGTTGAGGAAAAGAGTTCAAACAAGTAACAAAATCAATGTCATTTTAAAAAAAAAAAAAAAAAACTGGATCAAATAGACTAGGAGTAACATCTCCATCATCCGTAACACTGCCTTCTTCCTCGGCCTATGGTTCTTCACTGTCATCCATGTAAGAAGCTTGGTGGTTGAGGGTTTCTTTTCATGGGTTGGTGTAGACAACAGAAACTGGACGACGCATGCTGTTCTAGGCTCGCGGCACTAGTTGGGAGTACGGAGTAGCCACGGGGACTAAACCGGCGAGAATGATGGAGTCGCCACCCGGTGTGAACCGGGGAAAAAAGATTTAAGGCCGCACTCACCCCTCGCAAGGGAAGACCTAAAACCGTTGGGTTCGGAATGGTCCCTTACTTATGTCACTTGTAATAAGAGGATTTATGTAATAACTTAATCATGCTTGAGTAACACTCATTTCCAAGGGGTATCATGCTTCTAAATTCACATGCATATCAATAAAAAAAACTTACACTTAAATTTCCATATACAAATTCCATGTATAAGTTTACATTTAACATATTTTTCATATTTGCATGCAACCTATTCATATATAATCTATGTCCAATTCAAGCATGAAGACAAATTAACATACCAAAAGCATACAACTTCACAAAAGCATAAAGAACACTCTTACAAACATGCATACTAAGAGAAGGTATTCAAGTGCATAACAGAAATAGATGACTAAGGAAGTGATACAAATGCATAAAGTTCAAGGAGATAACTATATGTTAAGATAGACATGTCATGATGTGATACAGTAAGACCGTGACCGTTCGCGTTGCATTCGTAAACGCGTTCGAACGGTGAAGACAGAATGCTCTCGTTCGTGTGGCGTCCGAGACGCGTTCGAACAGAAATGAGACAGTAGGTTCTCGTTCGTAGGGCGTCCGAAAACGCGTTCGAACATAATGAGACCTGATGCTACAGATGTGTGCGCGTTCGAGTAGCGTTTGATAACGCATTCGAACGGTAGAGACAGAAGGTTCTCGTTCGTGATGCGTTCGATGACGCGTTCGAACGGGAACTGGCAGATTACATACATTCATACATTTTTGGATGCGTCATTCAAACAAGATCATCACAACGACATATCTAATCACATAGATCCTTAAATCATGCATAAGGCTTAACATACTAAACAATTAAATCATGCTCCAATACAACCAACTAATCATGCTCAAAGCTATAACATGTTAAATATCCTAATCATGCATAAGAAAACAAATCACACACTAATCTAAATCATGCTCAAACACAAATTTGGATGACACGGAATACGTGTGTCTTTCAAGTGGTACGTGGCATTGTATCCCGAGTACAAACCGCATTACCGTCCATTCGGATTCGGCTACGGAATTTATGTCCGAGTTTCCATCCGATATACACAAGAAATAACACATATTCCGTCCATCCGGAATCACAATCACCAATTAACATGCTTTTTGAATCATGCATACTTAAATATCATAATTAACATGCTTTCTAAATTATCAAATCATGCGAAGAAGATAAGTATCATATGCCCTCAGGTCTAACCTTTTTCCGTCGTCTTTTGGAAGCACGTTTCACGGCCGTCGGAAGGGTTGATGCTCCGCAACTTTTCTGGTTCACTGGTTCCCCTTTTCCTTGGTTGTCCTGCTGATGTGCTCGCTGTTTTCCCCTACTTTGCTGCTGGTTGTTGCTGTCTTTCAGGCCACTGTTCTGGTTGCTTCGGCTACTGCTTCGTAGTATTTTTGGGCTGCTGTTTTGGGGGTGTTTCTGTCACGGTTTTTGGGTCAAATTTCACGTACGCATGTCACATGCATGGAGGGCTTTTTACGTGTGTACTGCAAGGGTTTCAAGGGGTTATTTGGGCTCAGTTTTTACGTGGGTTTGGAGGGCAGTTTTAGAGTTTGTTACGTTAAGGTAGTGTGTTGAGTGCATGGCTACTGTTACATGAGGGTTTGTCTGGGTACAAAGAAGTTGGTTACGTATGGTTGATGTTGAAGGTGGTAAGCTTGAAATGGTGATGGTGCCGAGAGCAATGGGTTTCTGTGAAGGTGTGGCTGTGTGTATATTAGTCTCGGCAGTGAGGGTTTGGTCTTGGTAGTAGGCAATGGCTAGGGTTCTTCACGTGGCTCTTGTTGTGTGCCTAGAGGGGTGGTGAGCTGTGTGTTTCTGCTCGTTGAAGGCAGAATGAAGGAGCTGTGTTCGTAGACTGTGAGGTGAGTTTGGCCTGCTGGTTCACGTGAAGTTGATGGGCAGTTGATGATTGATGATGAGTTGAAAAATGATAGAGGAGGGCTGGGAAGAAGATCCTCCAGCCGAGAAGATGAAGATCAAGAGAAACCGTGAGTTATGGGATCATCCAAGGGGTGCCGAGCTGCTCGGCATTTTCAGGGTTTGGTTGAGGCAGGAAGGGGGCTCTCGGCAGTGCAGAGGGCGTGAACAAGGCTGTGGGCGAGCTGTGTTGTTGTGTTCAGGTTTTCAAGGGCTGTGAGTGTTATGGTCGTGGAGGAGAACTGTTGCCGAGGCAGTCCAGGGCTGGTGTTTGTGAGGGCTGTGGGCGTCTGTTACCTGTGAGAAGAGCAGCTGGTGATGAAGTGGGCTGTTGAGAGGTGTGATGGAGTTGCTTGGCTGACTCAATCAATGGTAACGGGCGTGTGTGTGTGTGGCTTACGTCTCCTGGAGAGGCAGTGGCTGAATCATGCAAGTGCAGAAGTCCTCTTCGGATCGTGGCTGTGATGTGTTTTTATTGTTTAAGGGGCGTAGGTGCGTGGGCAGTGGCTGCCAGTTGATGGGCTGAATGAAGAGTGGTCAGGGTGTCCCTGGATAGGGTATGGGTAGTGGTGCTTTGTAATTGATCAAATGGAGGAAAAAGACAAGTGAAGAATCGGTGGAGATGATGGGTCTCTGAAAATGGGTGTGGTGATTTCTTTTTTTTGTATTGGTTTTGTGGTGGCAGGAGTTTGGTTTCACGTGAAAGGGTATGGGGCTTCTTGTTAGGTTATTGATTTTTTGTTTGTTTGTTGTTTGGTTGGTTAGGGATGTGAAGGTGGAGGAATGGGGTATTGTTGTTTGATTTGTTTGTTGTTTGAATAAAGAAAAGAAAGAAAGGTAAAGTGGGGAGCATGGGTGTTTGTTGCCTTGTGGTTTGGAAAGGTGGCAAGGTGTGGGCGTGGGGCATGGGTTTGGTTCTTTTTGGTGGGCTTGGGTATATGGGCTTGGTGTATGATTTGGTAAGTGGCTTATGGGTTCTTGGGCCGAGCATAAGCAGAGATTCAACGAGCAAATCGAAGCTAGACAACCAAGTTAAATCCAACAATAATTTCAATTTCCAACTTTACCCTTCCGACGTCCGTTTCCTGCAACTTCCATGACATGAAAAGGTAGTGCCTCCTTACGAGACTCGTCATTGGACATGATATGCAAAAATGCAGTGTCTACAGTTGGGCATTTTATGGGAATCTATGAGATCTTGAATTTCATGCCTGAGGCGGGTGCAGTTGTCGGTGTCATGGCCATGTAGCTGGTGGGAGTGACAATAAAGGTTCACATTTATGTGTGGTGGTGGGGGGTGTGGAAGTGGCTTGCCTTTTAAGGGTTTCAAGATTCCTTGTCCCTGTAACTTTTCAAATACCTTCGACAAAGGTCTACCAAGGTTGGAGAATTGCCGGTTCCTGATGGCAGCAACCTCGACAGTAGCGGGCTTAGTCTCAGAATGCCCCCCAAAAGTCCGCCTATTCTGGTCATAGAACTTTCTGTTTTCAGCCTCCTCTTCCTCAATATCCATGACAGTTTCCCTCAATTTTTGAAAATCAGAAATCATTGAAGTCATCCTCCTCAGCTTACTATAAATAGAGGGCTTGGTGCCCTTGATGATCATTTTGATTTGGTCATTCTCTGAGGCCGAGTCTGCATTTTCAGAAGCTGGCTTCTCCAGCGGTCTACATACTCCTTGAAGCTTTCTTCCGGCTTCTGCTTAGTGTTCTCCAAATCACGGAGTGACAATCAATTTTAAGTCTGTAACACTGCTTCAGAAAAGCATCAGCTAGTTCATTCCAATCTTCCTTAACCTTCTTCTCAAGGCTATGATACCAAACCACAAGTGCCCCCTCGAGTGACATCCCAAACATCTTTTGGACTTGGCGCTGTGATAGGCCCATTGAACTCATGACTGAGACACATATTGCTGCAGATGGACTCTCGGGTCTCCATTCCCATTAAACTTGGCCATGTCGGGCAATTTAAACTGAGCTGGCAGCTGTTCTCCGAACGTCATTGCCTCATAATCCAGCAGATCATCATTCTTACCCCTCATCTTGCGGGTAACCGACTCAACCTGATCCCGAAGTTTCTGTAACTCTGCATGAGACCCAGATACTCTGCCTGCTGCATACTCTGCCATATCATCATCAAAAGTGGGGGTATCATCCCCCAATCTGTTCGGAGATTCCTCTTGCCTAACATCCCCGGAATTAACGCCGGCACGAGACCCAGCTATACCAGCCATAGTAGTAGTCAAAGCCTGCAGCTGTTCAGTGATCTTGGCGAGATCGTTCTCTAACTGATCCATACGGGACACCTCATTATCGGATTCACTCATACTTGTTCTTTTTGTGAGTCTTGTCCCTTTCTCTAACCCAAACAGTATCTATGATGTCTTTTTGAGACATAGATAGTGTTAACATGATATATGTATGTATGAGGTGCATGAGATGCTAAATCAATTATATCTCTCAAGCAAATCGGCCCGTTATCATTTTAGAATCTTTCGGGCTAATTGTCATAGGAGTGAACCCATCCTAGTTTAAATGGCCCAATGAGTTCACATCTCATGACAAGGTACCCGACTAAACCCAAATGATAACGTTCCGAACACAATCACAAAGTGGCCCCTCAATCACTTAGAAGCCTTTGGCCCAATAGTCATGAAATACGTTCTTGTCCCAGTTTAAATGGACCAACAAGCCCATATCCCATGACAAATGGTCCAACTGGATCCAAACGACGATGTTCCCAAACACAAGCATAGAAGAAAGATGATGCAAACATGACATAATAATTTCTACACAATGGCCCATCGACATTTCAGAAGCTTTGGGCCTAATAGTCATAAGGTGCAAACTTGCCCCAGTTTAAATGGCCCAGCAAGCCCGCATTTCTGACAATAGTCCAACTGCATCCAAATGAGGATGGTCCACAAGCACATATTCAAGGAAATAATTGTTACTTTAGCCAACTCGGTCTATGGGTGGGTTAGCAAGAGTATAGACAAAGGCTCTCACAGGCGAAGGATGGCCCACAACTAGGTCTCCCCAGTCAAGGGTTCGAGCAACCAAGTGAGCGCACCCTTTTTTATACGCTAAGGTACGTGCCAATGAGCTATGGTGTGTGACGGACTGTCAAATGGATTTCCCGTTGTAGATTCCCCAGAGGGAAGGTGGAGCGAGGCTCACTTAAATACCCAAGCCTCTTAGGCTCTTATCGCTTGTTGTCAGGAATAAACAACGAGTCCTCCAAATTAGTCCATCATAATAGGCTATTAGTAGATGGCTATCTAGGTGCCTTCACAGCTTTTCCTTCTAGAAAGGTAGTGAATGAAGGAAGACACCAAACCATTACCTAGCCTCAAAATGCCTTTGATTAAACCCTCACTTTATCCACTATAGACACGGTCAATTAAAACATAAATCCAAACATCACAAGACAATATTTCGGGGCCGATTCTCTATCCCCAGTGGAGTCGCCAGACTGTGGGAACACAGGAACTGGGCGACGCATGCTGTCCCGGGCTCGCGGCCCGGTTGGGAGTACGGAGTAGCCACGGGGGACTAAACCGGAGAATAATGGAGTCGCCACCCGGTGTGAACCGGGAAAATGAGATTTAAGGCCGCACCCACCCCTCGCAAGGGAAGACCTCAAACCGTTGGGTTCGGAATGGTCCCTTACTTATGCCATTTGTAATGAAAGGATTTACATAATAATTTAATCAGGCTTAAGTAACACTTATTCCTAAGAATATCATGCTTCTATATTCACAGGTACAAAATAACACTTACACATACATTTCACATATATCTCATATCTAAGAACACATGCCTAAAATACCTCAAAGTAACAATGAACATACAACTTCATTCAGCATATCATGTTCATGAAAAACACAAGCATACATAATAACAGCACAAGCATACATGTGGGCACTTTTCCAAGTGATACGTGGAATTGTATCCCAAGTACAGACCGCATTACCGTCCATTCGGAATCGGCTACGGAATTTATGTCTGGGTTTCCATCCGATATATCACAAGAAATAATACTCCAAAGTCATCATGGCATAGGTATATGAATTGTAATACGTTAAATCAAGACTAAGGCAATGACGCAACTAATGGAATAAACATGCTTTTCATTATTATGTGCACAAAGATAAGAATGACTATGTGTGGTTCCATAAGAAATCACATACGAAACAATTATACATGGCATGTGATGAATATGTCTCAGTTCAGTGTGTTCGTGTTCGTGTAGCATTCGTAAACGCGTTCGAACGGAAATGAAACAGAATGCTCACGTTCGTATGGCGTTTGATAACGCGTTCGAACGGAAATGAAACGGAATGCTCGCGTTCATGTGGCGTTTGTTAACGCGTTCGAACGAAAATGAAACATGATGCATGATAAGGCAAAATGCGTGCGCGTTCGAGTTGCGTTCGTAAATGCGTTCGAACGGGAACAAACCTGATGCATGAAATGGGACGCAATACATAAACAACACAATAAAGGGGCGTGGCGAAGTACTGCCGTAAAGGTGGCCTTTTGGGGCTCTTGGTCTCTCAAAGAGAGGACCTTTAGACCAACATACTAAGCCCATGCGCGTCACATCACACATACAAAAATAGAGCCAATCATATCAAAACCAAGTATGCCCGATTGAACACATCTTACATCCAATCCGAACACACATCAACCGGCGCGGCAAAGCATCGTGGTAAAGGGTTTTAACCCCTCCCCATAGGGGATCTTTCATTCCACTTACTAAGCCCATGCGCTTGATGAACCATGCATAAAAAGATAAAGACACTAATATCAAATTAAGTATGCCTGATTGAACGTATCTTGCATCCAACCGAACATACATCAACCAGCGCGGCAAAGCATCGTGGTAAAGGGCTTTAGCCCCTCCCCATAGGGGATCTTTCATCCACTTACTAAGCCCATGCGCTCGATTGAATCATGCATAAATAAACAACATACATAATTCAAGTGACGAAAAATAAATAAACAAAAGCAACACAAAACAAAAGAGGGTGTCGTTTACTCAAGCGGTACGTGGAGTTGTGTCCCTAGTACAGATCACCATTCGGAATCGGCTATGAAATTTATGTTCGGGTTTCCATCCGATATACCGCGAGAGTTGACACGTCTCTCATTCATCCAATACCCACAACACACATCATACACAAGCAAGATTTAACAAACAAGTAAAATACAATCCAAATAAATAACAAAGATCAAGTAAAGATGAGTGTGAAAAGTACCCTCAGGTCTAACCTTTTAAGCCGTCTCTCGGACTCGCGTTTCACGAAGATCGGAAGGGGTAAAGCTCCGCAACTTTTCTGGTTCACTGGTTTGCCTTTTCCTTCGCTATTTTGCCTCTCAAGCTACTGTTTCGAGTCCGTTTTGCTGCTGTTTCCTTGTGGTTTCGCTGCCGTTTCCTCTGTGTTTTCTGCTTACTATTTTTTGGGTGTGTTCTTCCTGTAATTTTCCTGTGTGTTGTGTATCTTATGTGTATGAGCTAGCTAGCTAGGGTTGAGAAGGTTGGTGAAGGGTTCTTTTTATAGGCAAAAGGTTAGGCTTGACAAGGAAAGGGATTTGATTTGATGTTGGATTAGGGAAGTCAAAGATTGAGGGGGGACAAATCTTGGCTAGATAGGGAAGGTTGAATATTTAGTTTATGTTGATTAGGCATACAATATTTTAAGTTTGGGAATAATATATTGGTTGATTGATTTTAACTTGGTATGATTATATTTGATTGGTTTAGATTAGGTATGGTTATATTTTATGTTTTATTTAATTGGTAAATGGTTTAAATATTTTATTTAATTGACTTTTATTTAATTAATATTTGATTATTTATTTGGGATGTGTTTTATGGGCTTTGGGGAGCTAAATGGGCTGGGGTGTGAGGCTAGCAACAAAACCAGAATTACCGACACCGTTCGAACGCTTCCTCGAACGCGACACGAACGCCCGCAATCTGTTTGACGTTCGAACGAAGTAACGAACGCAGCACTAACGAAGACAGTGAGCTTGTTTATTCTGAATTTCCCCTTCCGATATCCGTTTCCCGCGGCTTCCGTGACTCAAAAGGTAGTGCCTCCAAATGAGACTCATCATCGGGTTTCACATGCAAAAATGCAATGCCTACACTTTAGTAGAAAATAAGCTACCTATCATGCCAAGTTACAAACCATATAAACAACCTCCCAGGAAATTCGCGCCAAATACCTTGCCATTAAGAAGAAAGTTGACCGTCTATTAAAGGCAAAATTCATTAGAACGACCAGATATGTAGAATGGTTGTCAAATATTATCCCAGTTATGAAGAAAAATGGAAAATTAAGAATCTGCATAGATTTTCGAAACTTAAACTTCGCAACTCCAAAAGATCAATACCTTATGCCTACGGTAGATTCATTAGTAGACTCCACTACAGGATACCAAATATATTCCTTCATGGATGGGTACGCGGGGTATAACCAGATTTACATTGCCAAGGAAGACGTTCACAAAATGGTTTTCGATGCCCAGGGTCATTGGGATGTTATGAGTGGGTAGTAATGCCATTCGGTCTGAAAAATACTGGGCCACTTACCAACGAGCTATGAACTTGATCTTCATTACATGATTAACAATTTTATAGAAGTTTATGTGGACGATATAGTGGCAAACTCTATGGAAGTAGACAAATATTTCAACCACCTAAGAATGGTTTTTGAGCGGATGAGGAAGTTCAAACTAAAATTAAACCCTGTCAAGTGCATTTTCGGGGTTAGCGCCGGTAATTTTCTGTTTGGGTAGTTGTAAAACCCTTAGGGTCGGATTGGTGTCCCATGCAGCGGAAATGAGTCTAACCCATGGATATCAAGTATGGATGTAATTATAAAATATTTAATGAAATACTATATTCCATTACGAGTGTATAGGAAAAAATCGGGGCTGAATCGGAGTCCGAAAACTCAAAAACGATCTCAAATAAAATCAGCGCGCTACAGTGTGTGTGTCGCTGTAGCACGCAGCAACACTTCATTTTTTTGTTTTCAATTATTTTTACAAATGAAATCTTTAGCTCTCTGGAAAATTTCTAGAGAGCTGAATGTTGGGTTTCTAGGTTAGTCCCAAGATCAATTTAAGCAATGAAACATGTGTGAATACTCAAAAGAAGAATGGCGGAAACATACTCACTTTGATCGGTTTTGCGATGCGTCGAACACAAAACTTTTGGCTCCTCCTTGGAAGCTCTCGGCAATGGGCTGTTTTTGTGCTCCTCCAAAATTCGGTCAACTCCATGGATGGATCTCCAAGCTCCAAGCTTTGTGTTGTGATTCCATACTGAAGGGTTTGTTTCCCTATCACCTTGGATGACTCTTCATGTGCTAGCATTGGATAGATTTGCCACAAATCTTCCATGTTTCTTCTTCTATGTCTCGGCCAAGCAAGAAATGAGAAGAAAATTGGCTTCAAAAGCCGAATGGGAAAGGAGGGAAAAATGGTTCCTAAAACCGTGTGTGTGTTGGAAAGAGAGAGAAGTGTGTTGGTTTGGTTTTGTTTCTAAAACTAATACCAAAATTTGATTTCCAAAATCTTGTAAATGGCTTTCAAAAAGTCAAAATAAATTTTGGAGCCAAAATGACAATTAATGCCTTCCAACAACTCACATCACTCATGAATAGTGACTGACATCACATCATTCAAAGTTACAAGACATTCATCACTTGAATGACTAAAGATGTGACGCTTGATGTGACTTGTGGGCCGCACTTGAATTCGAAATGCGAGTGGGCCCGCAAACACTCTCGGGCTCGGGTTCGCTAATTTCGAATTAACGAATTTTCCGTTGCGACGTAATTAAATCAAATTTAATTAAATAATAATGCCTAGTAAAATTACTATTCACGTCGCTAACGAATTAATTATAAATTAACTCGATCACCCGAATTAAAATCTAATTTTAATTCCGCGTCGAAATCCAATTTCGTTTAATATATCGAATATATTATTTTATCGATTAATTCCAAATTAATCGTTCTATCTCTTTAAATAATATTTTATCCCAAATAAAATATCTCCGTAATTAATCATAGATTAATTTTCTCTCTCATCTAATTAATCTCAGATTAATAATGTTCGAATCATACGTCATCGGTGAATCTTCGGGAAGCGACCCATGAGATCCCCGGATATGTTGGTAGTAAATTCGGTCGTCGGACTATTCAAACACGTACGTACCTAGTACTACGTTTTTACCGATTTACAAGACATGGTTGGCTTCTAGCAAAGCACTGTGCCTACCAAATTCTCCAGAAATATTCTTAAAGGAATATGTGATCTATATCAGGCGTAGTATACGTAGTATTGCGTATTACGATCCAGCATCGAAAGTCACGTGCAAGGCCTGGGGCTGGAATTGTGTCTGCCCCGTACGAAGCACATATCGGATCTATGGTAACTAGTTTCTATAATCGGATAAACATGATCTAGTCATAATATCCCGATAGCTGCAGTATATAAGAGCACCAGTTCCGTATCCTACGTGATCATCATCTCCATTATGACTGGAGTGATACTTCCATCTTGACATCACACCCAATACACTACGATTCTCAATATACCCAGAAGAGGCGTACACAGAACCTGTTAAAGCCCTGGACGATCAAAACCAAAGTATATTGATTGTCGCAAGTATTAGCAGTGCAAGTCTCAGGTTAAGACCAAATACATCTACCCTGATTCGAACTTCCATAGACACATAGTCATACTACCAATGGAATTACGAGGGGTCTATCCAGAGCGAAGCTGTTTCCGTACCATCGGTAAACACAACCTCCTATTACACTTGCATGAGTATCCTATACCCAGATAAATGAGAACTATGTTGTTATGCTCCCACAACGCGCACAAGTGTAATACTAGTCTTTTACGCATTATCGATGTCCAATCTCGATAATACTCCGACTAGGGATATTTAATGATTAAACCTTCGTGGATTGATACTGTCTCATATCATCTCAATCCGGAACTAATCATATGGACCTTTTACCATTTATACATCTAGGTAATCCAATTATAAATGATAAAAGGGCAATTTCCTTTGTCACATAGTTAATTTGTACAACAACACTATGATCTGTACAAATAGTGATGATATGGGTCATAATTGTCCAACACTGAAGCAATTAGGGCCTATTACTCTAATTTCTTTCGGTCTTCCCTAAACACTTCAAAAACACCCAAAATTAATTTTTAACATAAAAAACAACATCAACACATGTTATAGAATAAAAATTAAAATTTTCAAAATATCAAATATTTTTGCAAAAACATAAATTTATTCTAAATACGCACTTGCGTAAATTTTGAATCCAAAACACAAACCAAATTAGGATCCCAATTAGAAATGTCTCATGAACAATTCTAGTTCACCTAAAAGTAGCAAGTGAATCTAGAATGGTAGCCATAACTCTAAGCTTTAATCTAGAGTTCCAAACTCTTATTAATTGTTCAATGTCCATCATGAATATTTTTGACCTATTACATAAGCATGTTGTGTTTATACTTCTAAAGTACCCTAACACAATTGATTAGCCTTATTTCAACATTAAGCTATGTGATCATGCATCTAATACACAAAGAAATATAGCTTATGAGAAGATCAAACATTACCTAGTAAGCTTGATGCAAGATCCAATCTACTTCTCCTTTGTTAAAATGGTTGGAGAATCTCCAAGGTGTGCAAGCTTGACTTCAAGATCCAACCTTGATTTCCAATGCTAGCAAGCTTCACTTCAAGATCTAATCTTGATTTCTCCTAGATGAAATGTTGTAGAGACCTCACAATCTTCTCTAAACACTTCTCTAACTTAGGCTAATTTCTCTAAGAATTTGCTTGTACTTGTACTTATTATTAAAACCTTCATAAAGCTTGCTATTTATAGCAAAACTTAGGTAATTTTTAATTAATAAAATTTGTAATCAACTTTTAAGTGAGCTTAATCTAATTTATCCAAATATGTATAATTAGGTGTGACTAATCTCCATTGTCTCCCACTTTAATTTAATCCAATTAAATCAAGCCAATGATTAGGAAATGGATTAGTTAAATGTTTGCCACCTTGATTTAATCCAATTAAATTAAGCCAAAACTACATATTATTACATACTTACAATTACCATAATATCCTCAAATGATAGAGATAACTATGATTTTACAATTAAGCCATTTGTAATTATTGAATTAAACCAATTAATCCAATTAGGTCAAAGTGAATAATCAATGTTATCCAATAACACTTGATTATCTTAATTGATAATTATAATATCGAATATTATCTTTTATCAAAAATAATCGGCTACCCAAGTGCTCGACGAGTACACTTCATATTGAGACTCTCTAAGTTCAGACATGTTTGTCATATAAGCCTAGCTAATAAGTACGCAATTCAGTTACCTCCGAATTTGTGAAAAACACGAACGATCTTTCTGAACTATACAAGTCGAGGTCATCACATATGTTTAACAATCCCTTCATCGTAGGCTATCCGAGTTGTGCTTAGGAAACATAGAATATACCGTCAAGTTTCCGAGACGCACATCTCATGTCGATATGTCCACGATTCTTCATAACTGATGAGATCCACCCTAGGTGATCGACTTTGGCCAAAGATTTAAGAATAGTGACTTTACTAACATGGATACCTAAACCCTTTTATGGTACACATTCGGGCCGACAGATCCTATCTTGCTTTACACTTGATCACTGAGTGCATCGGTCCACACCCAACGAACATCTAGAGGTCAGACCATGAAAGGTTTCTGACATACATGGCATTAAAGTGTGGAGGATCTCATACAAAATCAATGTTATCCTATAGTCAAAGGATTACATATTCTACTCGACTCAAGTAGATTCCTATTGACGGTGGTGGGTATTTTCAACTGTTAGGAATCATCTATGAGTCATTCAGTATTCGCTTCAACGAATACCGACATGTCTATATGAGTTTTCAAAACTCATGGTACATCAGGTTAAATCATTTGAACTCCAATTCCAATTTACGACAAGTGCTAGTCTTATAGGTTATAGGAATTCGACCGTATTCCAAAACCAACGACTATGAATATTTACTTTAAGAATAGTTTACACCTAGTGTCAAGACTATTCTAAGGTCGATTTCATTCTTAGCATATCTATACATCAATCTAATACGCATAATGATAATACCATTAATAAAGTATGAAATGAAAATGTAGTTATTTTATTAATAAATAATAAAATATACAATTCGGATTGACACTCCAAGCACCAACTTCATCATTTTCTAGGTTTTCTAGTCCATCAGAGGGGAATTGAAATTGATGGAAATAAATCTCGAGCAATTATAGAAGCCAAACCCCCATAAAATAAGAAAGAGTTGCAAAGGTTCATATGGCAAATTAATTTTTTAAGAAGATTTATTTCTAATTGTACAGGTAAAACTAAAGCCTTCTCATCTCTATTAAGGCTAAAAGAAAATGAAGATTTCGTCTGGAAAGAAGAGCATCAAAATGCCTTCGAAAGCCAAAAAAATTATTTAGCAAAGTCGTCGGTAATGGTGCCTTATGTGCCAGAACGACCGATGAAGTTGTACATCTATGTCGAGGAATAGTCTCTAGCTGGAATGATTGCGCATGATGATAACATTGGTGTAGAAAGAGCCATTTATTATCTCAGTAGACATTTGCTGAAATATGAATGTAATTATTCTCTAATAGAGAACTTGTGTTTGGCTTTGTATTTTACATGTACTAAATTACGAGCCTATCTTATGCCGACTACCGTGTATCTAGTTACAAAGATCAATATAGTAAAATACATGTTATCTCGCCCAATTTTGCATAAAATGTTAGATTTTTGGTCTATTTCACTGTCAAAATTTGACATACGGCACGAACCCCAAAAGGCCATAAAAAACCAAGCCCTTGCTGATTTTTTAGCTGATCACCCTTGCTTAAGCATAACTAAATAAATTAAAATGGAAATATGCGAATATGGATTAAAACCGTGGATAGTGTACTTTGATGGGTCTAGCACGTCGAATGGGGCATGAATTGGAATCGTCCTTGTCAGTCCTTTAGGAGAAAGGTTTCATTTCATTGTCACATTAGACGAATGTTGTACCAATAATCAGGCCGAATACGAGGCTTTAACATTTGGATTGGAAATACTACTTGACATGAGAGTGAAAAATATGTCCATTAAGGGAGATTCACAACTAGTGGTCCAATAGCTGATGGGTTCCTTTAGATGCCAGAGTTCATCAGTCATGAAATTATTAGAAATAACTCAAGGACTATTAGATCAATTCGATTACGTAAAGTTAGAACATGTCCCACGGATGAGGAACGAGGTAGCTAATGAACTGGCCCAAGCGGATTCAGGATATAAAAATATAGGAATTGACAGTGTGTGTGGAAGAGGAAAGACTAAGCCAGCTCTAGTTAGATGAAGGAATGAGGTTGACGTTTTAGACATTGAAAATTGGGACATAAATGATTGGAGGATAGAGATCAAGGGTTTCTTAAAGAATCCAGAGAATGGAGGAGATCGAAAGCTAAAATTGAAGGCTTTGAACTTTGTAGTATCAATGGATGTATTGTACAAGAAGCGCCAAGATGGTTTGATATTAAGGTGTGTAGGGTCTTCAGAGGCCAAGACCATTATGGCCGAGGTTCATGAAGGGGTATGTGGGGCCCATCAAGCTGGGGTAAAAATGAAGTGGTTGATCATAAAGAATGGGTATTATTGGCCAAAAATGGGAGAATCTAGCATATAATACGTAAAGGGATGCATAGCGTGTCAAAAACACGGGTCCATACAACGAGCGTCGGTAATAGAAATGGTCCCCATCATAAAGCCATGGCCGTTCAAAGGATGGGCGATTGATTTGATAGGAAAAATCTATCCTACATCAAGCAAAAAGCACGCGTTCATCATTGTCGCTACAAATTTCTTTACCAAGTGGGCGGAAGCAATACCGGTAGTGAAAATTTCTCAAGAGTGAAATATCAAATTCATTAAAGAACATATTATTCATAGATTCAATATCCCCCAAACACTGATGGTAGATCTATTAGGGTTTGTGCTCTTAGCACCAATTTCTCTTATATTTCCTTGTAAATACTTGTATAAATATTTTATTATGAATAAAAATAAACAGTTTTATAATATGAATTCTTTTATTATATGGTAAAGACGTAAATGACCATAGAATGATTGGTTATAATACTGTTACAAAAGCGTCATAACTGACATTGAGTTGTATCGTAACAACATCATTCTTGAACAGTTTCTGGTCAATGTTTACATTACTTGGTCAGTTAAGTAAACCCGTTGAGACTGGTACATGTCGTATATTAGGATATTGGATTCCAATGATTTCTTAATTAATCATGAGTCTTGGAGAAGCGTATAGACATGTATGTATTTATATCGGATAAACATTGAACGACTCACCGAAAATTCTTAATAGCTGGTAAACCAACGTCAATAAGAATCTTCTCGGGTCGAGTGAGTATAGTGGTCCTTCGACTTGAGATACCTGATGAGTGATAAATGTATCACTATTTCCCAATCATTAACTTAATATTTAGTTTCTTGAGTTTTGTGAATATTTTGATGTGTTTTGTGTTATTTTGTAGATAAATAAAGTTTGAGGACATTCTGGAGGTGATTTGGAGCAAAACTATGAAATTTGGTGAAATTTGGCCAAAAGGGTTTTTGGTAATTTTGGGCGTCCCGACACAAAGGGTATTTTGGTAATTTTGGACATCCCGACACCGAAATAAAGTTTCAAGATATTCTGGAGGTGATTTGGAGCAAAACTGTGAAATTTGACGAAAATGGTATTTTGGTAATTTTGGCGTCCCGACACCGAGGGTATTTTGGTAATTGCACCACCATGCCACGTGTCAAAAATTCAACGAGCCGTCTTTTTTAGCACACCATGCCACGTGTCGAAAATTCAGCGATCCAAAAAAATAATAATAAAATAATAAATAATTAATATAAAAATCAGAAAATAATAATAAAAAATTAGATTTTTTTTTGCCTATAAATAGATTTCGAATTTTTAGTTTCAAATGTACCAAATCCTCTGTAAATACTTATATAATAGAGAGTTCTTCATATTTTCTTCGTATATTCAGTTTTATTTACGCTTTGTAGTAGTAATTCTATTCAACCATGAGGGAGTAACCTCACCATGCTGAGGTAATAAGGTAATTCTTTTACTTTTGCTTTTTAGATTAATCTCCCTTAAAATATAATATATAAACTATTTAAAATCTGAATTAATAAAAAGATACCGCCATTCTAGGTCGGTTGGTTATTCAATTCAAACTGGTTAAACCTGACTTAATGAGGATACCGCCATTCTAGGTCGGTTGGTTTAAGTTTATATTTCTGCTCCGCCTTATGGCTGGTATATTTGAATTTGACTTAATCAGGATACCGCCATTCCGGACGGTTGGTTTAAAATATCACAAGATTATATATATATTATTGGGAGATATCTAAATAGTAAATAGTAGAAGTTAATTCCTTTTACCTTAGCATTTCTTTTTATTACTTTTCAGTAATTTCATTTTATGTCTTTTAAGTTTTTATTAGTTTTAGCTATGTATTGTAACTAAATTAAATATCTAGGGTTGTGATAAAATCTAATATAACCGTTTTTAAAAGGGTTAGATTATAGTTTGAGTAATTTAAAAGAGTTATTTATTGAGTCATAATCTTAATGCCTTTTTATTAATTGGCCATTAATAAAATTGATTTAGATAAACTTAAAATGAACTAGACATAGAGATTTTAAGTTAAAGACCACAGACTCAATAACCCACGATCTTCCTTAAGGATAGATAACCATTTTATAGATTTCCTTACAGGATAGGAATATACCTGTTGGGCGGGGGTAGTCATAATTGGAACTCAATCTTAATGAATCTAGGTAATTTAATTGACATAGACATATGGTTCAATTGGATTATACTAGGTATTTGTAAATGATCATTCGGAAGAGGCTTTTACATAATTTAGTGTTCCAGATTAATAATTCAATAATTTACCCAACTATGATATAACTACTTCATCTTTAATTAATATTGGAAGAATTCACAACCCTATATAGTTTTAATCTTCATTAATCTTCTTTCAATTTCTTTTACTTGTTTTTAGAATCATCATCCTTTCAAATCAATCAATCATCTTATTAGATATTTGTAAATAAATAGTATCAACAATTAATAACAACAGTAGGAATTAAGTCCTCGTGGGATCGATATTTTTATACTACTTGAACGATACGTGCGCTTGCGTTATACGTGTGTGTTTACGCCGGTCAAGTTTTTGGCGCCGTTGCCGGGGACTTATTTTTCTTGAGTTATTAATTTTGAAGCTGTCTAATTTACTTATATCTAATTTTCTTTATTATTATCTGTAATTTTTATTTCTTTCTTTTGTTTTCAGGTGATTAAAAAATGGAACATTTTGAAAAATTACAAGCTTTACTAGAAGAAGATACACCCCAAATCCAGGAGCAACAGTCTAGTTTTCTGAGGCCTGTTGTCCAACACAACATTATCACTGGAATTCAGAATCAAGCAATTCTACATTTGCTCAACAGAATGAAATGGGGAGATGTGTAATTGTGATGGCAACCATCCGAGCGATCAATGTATATACCTTTCAGAGTGGTTGAATTATTGGAATAATTCAAGGTACGAAGAATCATCACATTTTCCATCTTATCCACCTTCTACCTACGATTTTCATCAACAATCAGAACCATCAGAGGAAGATCAGAGGGTTGACATGTTCATAAATTTATTCATGGAACGAGAAGCTCAATTTGATGCACAAATTCAGAGTCAAGTTGCGTCTATACAAATGATGACATATCAAGTTAGACAATTAACAGATAACCTGAATCACATATCTCACGGAGCAAATTCAAATACTACTGAAGAAGCCTTCGAATATCCTGAGACTCATCATGACATCATAACAGAGGATGAGGCTGAGCAGTATCAAGAATCTGAGATATCGGTTCAGGAGCCCAAACCAACAAAGTCTCAATTTGATTTTTATTATTCAGACTCTGACGAGGATGAAGCTGAGTTGTTTGTACCAACTGCAATAACAATTGAGGATGGAATTCTGTATCCTCAAAATGAAGATCTTGGAGATTCCATTGCACAAATGTTTGAAGAAGATCTACCTGAGCCAATCATTTCACCAATCAGAGGATGAAGACCTAAAATCTAACATTTCTTTTCATCCTCAGGTTGAAAATTTTAAAGCATGTATTTCACAAATGACAGATGAAGAACTGAACGAGGAATTTTGAAATTCATCTGTGAAGAAAAGGTGGAGCAAGAAGCAAAACAAATGTCTGAACTTATTAAAGATCCAGAACATTCAGGAAAACATCGTTGTTTTGGGGAGTACAATTTAAAGATATCACACAGAAGTTTGACAGAATGAAACTTCCATTCCAAGTCAAGCACCATACAAGACCTCCTGATTTTTTTTTTTTTTTTTCAGTAACCACTGGAGCAACAAAGATTAAAAAGGTGGCACAAGCACTGAATGAGACAAAACTCTTTTTTCACTTTACCGTTGGAAGAGACCTTTCAAAAGGCACGCTCATGAAATGTCTTTAATCGGACATCCAAAACGACGCTGAAACCTCTTTGACAGATAGATTTCAGTCACGTCTGGCTGAAGACGAAAAATTTAGCGCTAGTAGGGAGGCAACCCATGCACTCTGTTATAATTTATGTTTTCATATTTTGTGTATACATGTTGTAGAATATTTTTTATTGTGTTGTTATTTTTGTAGGGAAAAGCTCAAACAAGCATTTTAAGACAGAAGAGAGGTGTTTGGAAAGAAAAGAGATAATTCATTAGGGATGGCTAGTTAAGAATGAATTTTCGAGACGTATCCTAATGAATTTATACTAAGCGAGTGGCGTATTGCATACACAATTCTGTTGCCTTAATCATTGCTTTGATTCACTTTTCTGTTGAAATTATCTTTATTTTCGTAGACAGGATCCAGACTTTTTGACCTTTCACGATTTCTTTTATTGTTTAGCTAACAAACGTCCTTTGGAAGATATTAGTGCTATTATTACTCCCTCTTTTCAGGTACTATAAATTCAGCTCATCATGCACTTTTGAAGGCATCCAGAGTTGAGAAAGAATTACATAAGAAATGGAAGCCACTTCAAGAAGACGAGCTGAAAACATTTGTGTGTTTTGCGGTACTAGTATTGGTACTAAGCCACAATACATAGAGGCAGCACAGGAATTGGGTCGAGTCTTAGCTGCAAGGAATATGCACTTAATATATGGCGGAGGCAATCTTGGACTAATGGGGATCGTTTCAAAGGCCGTACAAGAAGGAGGCAGTCATGTTTTGGGAATCATCCCAAAACCCTTGGCAGAGGCTAATCTTATTGGATCATCAAACGGAGAGGAACTGATCGTGCCAGGTATGTCTGAACGACTGGTTGAAATGATTAACCGTGCTGACGCTTTTATTGCTTTGCCAGGTGGCTTGGGCACATTGGAGGAAATTTTTATAATACTATCTTGGGCGAACCTGAACATACACCAGAAATCTCTTGGACTGCTCAACGTTGATGGATTTTATGATTTTCTTTGTGTGTTTCTTGATGATGCTCGGAGAAATGGGTTCGTATCAAAACCTATGAAAGACCTCCTCTTTACTGCCAGAACTGCTCCAGATCTACTTGACCAACTCGTAGCCTATGAACCACAAGTTGACCCTATCATTTCAAAGATAAAATGGTCTGATGATGATCGTGGTAAGAGACGTCGTGTTAATCTGGATCTTAACCTTTAATTTGCTTGTAGTAATTCAGCCAACCAGGTACTATCTTCTAAACTCTTCTTCTACTGTTTAAGACATTGGGGACAATGTCTCATTTAGGTTTGGGGGTGAGGAATAGTTAATAGTACTTGTTTGTATTGTGTTTTTATTTTTAGTCCAAAATTTTTCGAAAAATACAAAAAAATTAAAAATTAATAAAAACAAATGGCATATTTAAAGCTAGGTGATGGTTTGGTGTCTTCCTTCACTCACTACCTTTTATAAGGAAAAGCTGTGAAGGCACCTAGATAATCATTCACTTGTAGCGTGTTGTGACAGACTAGTTTGGAGGACTCGTTGTTTATTCCTGACAACAAGCGATAAGAGCCTAAGGGGCTTGGGTATTTAAGTGAGCCTCGCTCCACCTTCCCTCTGGGGAATCTACAACGGGAAGTCCATTCGACAGTTAGTCACACACCATAAATTCGTTGGCACGTACCATAAGGTATAAAAAAGGTGCGTTCACTTGGTCGCTTGAACCCTTGAGTGGGGAGTCCTAGTTGTGAACAATCCTTCCTCAGCGAGAGCCTTTGAAAAAAAAAATGTAAATTATAGTTTTATGACTAGTAGAAATATGTGGTTGTTATGTTGACTAAAAAGATGAAATTGGTAAGAAATAGCTGTGTAAGGAATTCCACTCCTGAGACGTATTTCAAACCTAATTCAAAACAAGTTAATTTTTGTTTATTCACTTTTGAATTATTTAATCTGTAAATTCTCCATTAAACTGACTAAAATGGATCTTCATATACTTAGTTGGCAGATATTATCAACATACATGGTAACATACGGACATAGGATAAAATTGAAAAGATTGTAATATTCAGTGCTATAGTTTAATTGGAGAAGCATCTCAAAAAAAAAAAGTAATGGAATAATAATAAAAAAAATGTCTGAGATCCGAGTTATTAAGTCTGTAAGGGTATTTTAATACCTAGTGCCCTAAAACCAACTGGTTTGGGAGTCACTGGCCCAACACTCGCTACATGGATCAAAAAGATGATAGAAAATAAATAAATATATATATATATATATATATATATATATATATAGATATATATATATATATCTGAAGTCTGAGTAATTAAGTCCTTAGGGGTGTCTTAACACCTGATGCCCTAAAGCCAACTGGTTTGGGAGTCACCGACCTAAAGTTCGCTACATAGATGGAAGATATTGTATATAATAAAAAATAGAAAAAAGAAAAAAATTAAAGAAAAAATCAGAAAATTCAGAAAAATTATTCCATTGCTACAACAAGGTGTGAAATCTGATAAAACTTTAAGACAAAAATATTACTCTCTTAACAACTGCACTTATGACCGGTTGTGAGCAAAAATGAGTTGTCTAATATTTTGTTGGCTGTGTATATGAAGAATGGTAAAAATAATCGGAGAATTTACTTATTTAGTAATTTAGAATGAAACAAAACAACTAATAACTTGGAGTAGAAGTTTCACATGATTAGTCACTAACTTCTTTATTTCTCTTGTCTTTTTGCTTTTGTGTGCATTAGTTTCACTACCTTTTTACTTTTATAAAATGTTTGTGGGTATCATTGCTGTAAACCCTCACGAGACTACAACTCGTCCACTAGGGACACCTATGGGTTTAAAGGCTTGTTGCATATGTTAAATGCAATCGTGATCCCTACGAAAGTGGCTTAGTTAAATTTTATTATGTATTTTGCTCGAGGACTAGCAAAATGTTAGGTTTGGGGGTGTGATGAGTGATAAATGTATCACTATTTCCCACTCATTTAACTTAATATTTTGTATAGTTTCTTGAGTTTTGTGAATATTTTGATGTGTTTTGTGTTATTTTGTAGATAAATAAAGTTTGAGGACATTCTGGAGGTGATTTGGAGCAAAACTATGAAATTTGGTGAAATTTGGCCAAAAGGGTATTTTGGTAATTTTGGGCGTCCCGACACAAAGGGTATTTTGGTAATTTTGGACATCCCGACACCGAAATAAAGTTTCAAGATATTCTGGAGGTGATTTGGAGCAAAACTGTGAAATTTGACGAAAATGGTATTTTGGTAATTTTGGGCGTCCCGACACCGAGGGTATTTTGGTAATTGCACCACCATGCCACATGTCAAAAATTCAACGAGCCGTCTTTTTTAGCACACCATGCCACGTGTCGAAAATTCAGCGATCCGAAAAAATAATAATAAAATAATTAAATAATTAAATAATAAAAATCAGAAAATAATAATAAAAAATTAGATTTTTTTTTGCCTATAAATAGATTTCGAATTTTTAGTTTCAAATGTATCAAATCCTCTGTAAATACTTATATAATAGAGAGTTCTTCATATTTTCTTCGTATATTCAGTTTTATTTACGCTTTGTAGTAGTAATTCTATTCAACCATGAGGGAGTAACCTCACCATGCTGAGGTAATAAGGTAATTCTTTTACTTTTGCTTTTTAGATTAATCTCCCTTAAAATATAATATAAAACTATTAAAATCTGAATTAATAAAAAAATACCGCCATTCTAGGTCGGTTGGTTATTCAATTCAAACTGGTTAAACCTAACTTAATGAGGATACCGCCATTCTAGGTCGGTTGGTTTAAGTTTATATTTCTGCTCCGCCTTATGGCTGGTATATTTGAATTTGACTTAATCAGGATACCGCCATTCCGGACGGTTGGTTTAAAATATCACAAGATTATATATTATATTATTGGGAGATATCTAAATAGTAAATAGTAGAAGTTAATTCCTTTTACCTTAGCATTTCTTTTTATTACTTTTCAGTAATTTCATTTTATGTCTTTTAAGTTTTTATTAGTTTTAGCTATGTATTGTAACTAAATTAAATATCTAGGGTTGTGATAAAATCTAATATAACCGGTTTTAAAAGGGTTAGATTATAGTTTGAGTAATTTAAAAGAGTTATTTATTGAGTCATAATCTTAATGCCTTTTATTAATTGGCCATTAATAAAATTGATTTAGATAAACTTAAAATGAACTAGACATAGAGATTTTAAGTTAAAGACCACAGACTCAATAACCCACGATCTTCCTTAAGGATAGATAACCCTTTTAATAGATTTCCTTACAGGATAGGAATATACCTGTTGGGCGGGGTAGTTATAATTGGAACTCAATCTTAATGAATCTAGGTAATTTAATTGACATAGACATATGGTTCAATTGGATTATACTAGGTATTTGTAAATGATCATTCGGAAAAGGCTTTTACATAATTTAGTGTTCCAGATTAATAATTCAATAATTTACCCAACTATGATATAACTACTTCATCTTTTAATTAATATTGGAAGAATTCACAACCCTATATAGTTTTAATCTTCATTAATCTTCTTTCAATTTCTTTTACTTGTTTTTAGAATCATCATCCTTTCAAATCAATCAATCATCTTATTAGATATTTGTAAATAAATAGTATCAACAATTAATAACAACAGTAGGAATTAAGTCCTCGTGGGATCGATATTTTTATACTACTTGAACGATACGTGCGCTTGCGTTATACGTGTGTGTTTACGCCGGTCAATACCACTGTGGATGTATGAGGTATCTTCTACACTTTGATGGAAGTCACGCCACCGATTTATTTAGATCAGACCTCCGTCTGTTCGTTGGTGTGGACTGATCCTCAGGACATCCTGTGTTTATCAAGAGAGAATCTGTCAGTTCTGTGTACAAAACATAGGTATCCATTATGGAATTAGCAATATGTTAAATCCAAGGGCATGTGGTACACTGTAGAAGTGAGTTCTGAGTGCTATTGAGAGATTTCTAATATAATCATTAACGAGATTATACGTATAGAGATTTGACGTTTATATCTATATCTCTGGAATAATCTGGATATCTGTGAATTGAGGATTATACGTATGTAGTGACCTCGACCTGTATGATTCAGCGAGTTTATTCGTGGTCGTCATAATTTATGGGTGGGTAGATTATGGACATGAAATTGAAATTCGTGACGGATATGCCTAAATCTAGAGATTATCACTAATGAAATATAATCGTAGAGCACTAGGACAACTTTTATAAATAATATTGATTATTTATAAATCGATTAACGGTTAAACGAAAAAATATATGCTTAAAGGGTTATTCGGTCGTTTTCTAGTTAGTGTGTATTTAGATTAAATAATTGATTTTATTAAATACATATTAATATTTTATCTAATTATTTTTTTGACATGTGTTCTAAATATATGTATTATGAAATATTTAATGTAAATATGATACATGTATTCAGATATTTATATTAAGTAATTGTCTAATTATTTTATTTTTAAATAATTATAATTATTTAATACATTTATCATTATCATTATTAAGTCTTTAAATGGCTAATTTTGTTTGGTGCACATATATGTATAATTATGGAATTGGTAGTCAATTTGGATTTGAATTCTTTTAATTCTTGATTAAAAATTGAAAAATTCAAATTACCTATTACGCCCTTGGAAGTCGGCCAACCCTAAGTATAAAAGTTTTAATTTTTCATTTGCTTCAATTGATAAGCCAAGTCTCCAAAAATATTACAAAGAAAAGTTGAGAGAAAAAGAAAGGAATAATAAGAAGATTTGAAGAAAACTTGAATCAAAGTAAGTTTTTTCAATTCATTTTCAACTAGAAAAATATTTATAGGGTTCCAAGCTTTAACATATGATGTTTGAATTTTTTTTCTCTACTATTTTTAGTGTGTAATATTGATGTTGGAAGCTTAGATGAAAGATGTTAGCATGCATGTTAAGAAAGAGTGCTTATAAAATGTTATTAAGCTTTCTTTTAGTCATTAGATGACTTGGTTGCCATTCTAGAGTTGTTAGGCCACTCAATGATGACATAAAATTGTTCTTGAGATGTTTCAAATTGGTGAGACATGTTTGGTGTTGTAGAGATTAGATTAAAGTGTTGGATTGTATTAATTTGATGTAATTTGTTCAATTTGTTGAATTTGTAAAATTAGGGTTTATACCCTTTCCAAATTTACGGCTTTACATATATGTGTTGTGTAATGATGTATATATGATGTACATTTAATTTGGTGTTGATTGGATTTGATCTTGACTTGTTTTGAACAAAATTGGATTAAAATGCACAAAATTGAAACTATAAAGACAATATTGAAGAAAATAGGGTATTTTCGGTTGCTAATGTATTTTGATATGTAGGACATGTTAAAATCATTTGGATATTGATTTGGAATCACTCAAAATTGTAATTGACAATAAATGCAAAGTTAAGGGGTATTTCGGTAATATTGAAAAATTCTGATTTTTTGGGTAAAAAATACGTTTTGTTGAGTATTGAGTGATTAAAATAAATTAGTTTATTTCAATTACCCAAGAAAAATAAAAGAAATCGGAAAAATTGATTTTCTGGCATTCTGTTGCGTTACCTGGAAATACTGCCTAAAACCCCAACAAAATGGTATCAGAGCAAGTCTGATTCTAGGCCCATGATATGATTAGCCCTTTAAATTCAATGTTTAATCTATTCTTTTCTTTATGCATGCAAGTATCTTGAATTTATCATTAACAAGTTTAACCTTGATACGCCTCCTTGTGAACGTGCCAAAGCTGTCACAATGAGAAACGACCAGGTTCGGAACCTAGGAGTCACTGATGAGTGATTTATAATGAGTTGTCTACCTAATGAATATACGTAGGCGAGAACGCGCCAAAGCTGTGAGCTGAAATATATTAATGGGATCCACATTTCACTATTATATTTAATTTGATTAATTATTCATTTGCATTTTATTTGGAGATTACAACATTGCATATAATAGTGGGAGGGGAATTTTTAGATTAAAAATCCATGATATATTTATTCTTTGTTTATTTTATATTATATGAAACTATTTAATCTGCTAATCGTTTTTCGATATCTATATGATAGATTTGCGATGACGACACCTACTTCTAATCCTTTTACTCGTTTACTTGATACGAACAAGCTTAAAGGTGCCGAAAACTATGCAGATTGGGACTTGGATCTAAGGATTGTCCTTGGGTCTAAGAAACTAGAATATATGTTAGAAGGTCTGTTGCCACTTACCATATCAGATGATACAACACAAGAGGAACATGAGACTCTCGAGAGGTAGAGAGATGATGATAGAAGGGTCAAATTATATATTCTCAGTTCCTTGGCACCAGAGCTTAAAATGCAATACTTTGGTTTGCCTAACGCATATACTATGATGATGCGACTTCACGAGTCCTTTATGAACCAAGAACAGGTCTCGGTGCATAAAATTTCGATGTAATTGTTCCATTCAAAACTTGAGGATGGACAAGTTGTGAGCCTTCAAGTGCTTCATATGATTGATCAGATCGAATAGTTGAGGCGCTTTAACTTCCATTTGAATGACACTTTGGGACGAAGTGTCATACTTGGATCACTCCCGGCATCATATCGCCAATTTGTGATATATTTCAATATGAATGAGACTAGCTATTCTTATCAAGAGTTGCATAAGATGCTACAAACTGTGGATGAGGATTTGAGGAAGGGAGTTCCGACTCGCCCTCATAAACCCACTGCTCTTCTTGCTTCCTCCCAATCTAAACAGAAAAGGAATAAGAAGAAAGAAAAGAAAAAGAAGGGTTCAAATGTTCCATCACAAGGTAAGATAGCTAACCCAACAGAGCTGTCGAAGATAAATACCACCATTGTAGCAAGATCGGCCATTGGAAGAGGAATTGTCCTGATTACCTTACCCAGATCAGAAAGAATAGAGCATCTACTTCAGGTACATTTATTTTTCCTGTTTTTGATATCTCTATAGCTTGTGAAGCTATGACATTTAGTTGGATTTTAGATTCTGCTTGTCCTGTTCACATTTGCAATTCATTGCATGTGTTGAAGGAAAATAGAAATCTAAAGCCCAGAGAGATGCAGTTGCGTTTTGGGAGTAGTGACTCTCTGGATGCAGTTGTAGTGGGAGTATGCGAGATCCCCCTGTCTAGTGAGAGTCTTTTGTTGCATGACTGCTATTTTATTCCTGGACGTGTTGCGAATATTATATCACTTTTTGTATTAGATATAGAAGGTTATCATGTAAATATTAAGAACTGTTCCTTGTATTTATATGATAGAAATAATGTTCAGATCCTTGAGTGTCCAAATGAGCATGGTCATTACATATTGCACACTTCTCGAGATATTTTGAATACTGGGATCAATAAACGTAAATTACCTGAAATAAATAATATTGAACTCTGACATATGAGATTATGACATATAGGCGTTAGACGTTTAACCTAGTTGGTTAGGAACAGTTTGATTGAGGATCTCACCATTGAACCTTATCTAACATGTGAATCTTGTATTCATGGTAAAATGACCAAAGTCCAATTTTATGGTATAGGACACCGTGCCATTAACTTACTAGAACTCATACATTCTGATGTATGTGATCCTATGAGTCAAACTGCTCACAATGGTTTTTCATACTTTGTTACCTTTACCGATGATATGTCACAGTTTGGTTATGTTTATTTGATGAGATATAAATCAGAAACTTTTGAACGAAGTTGAAAAATAAATTGGTAAATATATTAAATGTCTTTGATCTGATCGAGGCGGTGAATATATGAGTGGTGATTTCATTGATTATTTGAAGGAGAATGAGATTCTTGCTCAATATACTCCTCTGGGTACTCTACATCACAATGAAGTCTATGAAAGGAGAAATCAAACTTTATTAGATATGGTCTGATCTATGTTGAGTTTTACATATTTGCCCTATTACTTATGGGGATATGCTCTCTTAACTGCTGCTCATCTTTTGAATAAGATTCATTCCAAGGTTATTCCTATAACTCCATATGAGATATGGACTGGTAGGAAACCGAATCTTAATTATGTTAAGGTTTGGGGCTGTCATGCCTATGTCAAGTTGCCACAGCAAAACAAGCTTTTGCCTCGTGGGCAAAAGTTTAGGTTTGTTGGATATCCTTCAAATTCGAAATGATATTTGTTCTATGATACCGAGCATCGAAATGTATTCGTAGCTCGCTTCACAAAATTTCTAGAAATAGAATTTTTATTTGAATGAGGTAATTATAGACGTGTTGAACTTGATGAAGTTCAACCTAATACTAACGAACCTATGGAGGAACCTGAGATTCAAGTAGATGGAGAACCTTCTTCACACACACTCCGTAGGTCTGAAAGGGTATGAAGACCTCATGAACGCTTGTATTTGATATAAGAAAAGAGTCTTGATGTTCTCTTAGTTGAAGAGACTGATCTTTATACCTATAGAGAAACGATATTGGACATCAACTCGTGTGAAATGGCAAGAGGCCATGAAATCAGAGTTAGACTCTATGCACCAGAATCAAGTTTGGGACTTGGTTCCGCATCCTGAAGGAATTATTCCTATTGGTTGTAAATGTGTTTACAAGAGGAAGCGAGGGCCCGATGAAAATGTTGAAACCTTTAAGGCCCGACTGGTAGCTAAAGGTTACACACAGCGACCTGAAGTCAACTACGATGAAACCTTTTCGCCAGTTGCGATGCTAAAGTCTATTATGATTTTATTGTTTATTGCTGCTTACCATTATTACGAGATTTGGCAAATAGATGTCAAAACGGCTTTTCTGAATGGATTTCTTGATGAAGAAATCTATATGGAACAACCGGAGGATTTTGTATCCAGCGAGAACTCGGGCATGGTGTGTAAGCTTAAAAAGTCCATTTATGGACTTAAACAAGCTTCACGGAGTTGGAATCTACGATTCGATGAGATAATCAGATTGTCTGGTTTTCATAAGAATTCGTAAGAATCCCGTGTGTATAAGAAAGTCAGTGGAAGTATGGTGTTATTTTTAGTTCTCTATGTTGATGATATCCTAATCAGTGGGAATTATATGAGGATGATGCAAGGCGTCAAAGCTTACATCTGTAAGAATTTCTCCATAAAAACCTGGGAGAAGCCTCTTATATCTTAGGGATAAAGCTCTATAAAGATAGAGAAAATAGGCTTATTGGATTATCTCAGTAATTGTACATAGATAAGATCTTGGAACGGTACAATTTTTGTAACTGTAAGACATCAAATATATCGTTCAGACATGACATTCATCTTTCGAAGAAGATGTGTCCGAAAAATAGAAGATGAGAATATTAGAATGTCTAATCAACCTTATGCTTCGTGTTTGGGTAGCATCATGTATTCAATGTTATGTACAAGGCCTGATATCAACTACGCGGTTAGTGTAACAAGTATTTTTGTAACTGTAAGACATCAAATATATCGTTCAGACATGACATTCATCTTTCGAAGAAGATGTGTCCGAAAAACAGAAGATGAGAATATTAGAATGTCTAATCAACCTTATACTTCGTGTTTGGGTAGCATCATGTATTCCATGTTATGTACAATGCCTGATATCAGCTACACGGTTAGTGTAACAAGTAGATATCAGTTTAATCCAGGTAATGACCATTAGATGGCCGTTAAACATATCCTAAAATATCTCAAGAGTACTAAGGATAAGTTCCTGATTTATAGAGGAAATGAACTGCAAGTTAATGGGTATACGGATTCAGATTTCCAATCTGATCCTGATGATAGAAAGTCTACATCAGGATTCGTATTTACCTTTAACAGAGGTGCAGTGAGTTGGAAAAGTTCCAAACATGGGTCAACAACTGATTCCAACACAGAGGCGGAATATATTACGGTTTCGGAAGCTGCAAAAGAAGCTGTTTGGGTTAGAAATTTTATCACAGAATTTGAAGTTGTCCCAAGTATCGAGAATCCGATTCCGTTATACTGCGATAATAATGGAGCCATTACACAAGCAAATGAACCAATGACGCAACAGAAATCGAAGCATATGGAACAAAAGTATCACATTATTTGAGAGATTGTGTCACGATGGGACATTGTCGTATGCAAAGTTTCAAGTGAAGATAATGTAGCAGACCCACTTACCAAGGCCATTACTCCCAAGTTATTTGATAAACATGTAGAGTCGATGAGTATGAAATACAATCGATATTGGCACTAGAGCAAGTGGGAGATTTTGTTAGGGTTGGTGCTCTGAGCACCAATTTCTCTTGTATTTCCTTGTAAATACTTGTATAAATATTTTATTATGAATAAAATAAACATTTTCTATAATATGAATTCTTTTATTATATGGTAAAGACGTAAATGACCCTAGAATGATTGGTTATTATACTGTTGTAAAAACGTCGCAACTGACATTGAGTTGTATCGTAACAGCATCATTCTTGAATAGTTCTGGGTCAAGGTTTACATTACTTGGTCAGTTAAGTAAACCCGCTGACACTGGTACATGTAGTATACTGGAATCTTGGAATCTAATGGTTTCTCAATGAACCATAAGTCTTGGAGACACATATAGACATGTACGTGTTTATATCAGATAAACACTAAAAAACTCACCGAAGATTCTTAATAGCCGGTACACCAACGTCAATAAGAATCTTCTCGGGTCGAGTGAGCATAATGGTCCTTCGACTTGAGATACCACTGTGGATGTATGTGGTATCATCCACACTTTGATGACAGTCACGTCACCGATCTATTTAGATCAGACCTCCGCTTGTTCGTTGGGTGTGGACTGATCCTCAAGATATCATGTGTGTATCAAAAGATGATCTGTCAGTTCTGTGTACAAAACATAGGTATCCATTATGGAATTAGAAATCTGTTAAATCCATGGGTCTGTGGTATACTGTAGAAGTGAGTTATGAGTGTTATTGAGAGATTGATAATCGAATCGTCGACGGGATTATACCTATAGAGATTTGACATTTATATCTATATCTCTGGAATAATTTGGATACCTGTAACGGTGGGATTATATGTATGCAGTGAGCTGGACCTATATGATTCAGCGAGTTTATCTGTGGTCGTCATAATTTACGGGTGGGTATATTATGGACACGAAATTAAATTTCATGTCGGATATGCCTGAATCTAGAGAGTCTCACTGATGAAATATACTTGTAGAGCACTAGGGCAACTTTTATAAATAATATTGATTATTTATAAATCGATTAACGGTTAAACAAAAAAATACATGCTTAAAGGGTTATTCAACCGTTTTCTAATAGTGTGTATTTAGATTAAATACTTGATTTTATTAAATACGCATTAATATTTTGTCTAATTATATTTTTTTGACATGTGTTCTAAATATATGTATTATGGAATATTTAATGTAAATATGATACATGTATTTAGATATTTATATTAAGTGATTGTCTAATTATTTAATTGTTAAATTTTAGAATTATTTAATACATTTATCATTATCATTATTAAGTCTTTAAATGGCTAATTTTGATTGGTGCACCGTGCACATGTATGTATAATTATGGATTTGATAGTCAATTTGGATTTGAATTCTTTTAATTCTTGATTAAAAATTGGAAAATTCAAATTATTAATTATGCCTTTGGAATTCGACCAACCCTAGGTATAAAAGTTTTAATTTTTCATTTGCTTCAATTGATAAGCTAAGTCTCCAAAAATATTACAAAGAAAAGTTGAGAGAAAAAGAAAGGAATAATAAGAAGATTTGAAAAACTTGAATCAAAGTAAGTTTTTCAATTCCTTTTCAACTAGAAAAATATTTCTAGGGTTCCAAGTTTTAACATATGATGTTTGAATTTTTTTCCTCTACTACTTTTAGTGTGTAATATTGATGTTGGAAGCTTAGATGAAAGATGTTAGCATGTATGTTAAGAAAATGCTGATAAAGTGTTATTAAGCTTTCTTTTAGTCATTAGATGACTTGGTTGCCATTCTATAGTTGTTAGGCCACTCAATGATGGCATAAAATTATTCTTGAGTTGTTTCAAAGTGTTGAGACGTGTTTGGTGTTGTAGAGATTATATTAAAGTGTTGGATTGCATTAATTTGATGTAATTTGTTCAATTTGTTGAATTTATAAAATTAGGGTTTATACCCTTTCCAAATTTGTGGCTTTACATAGATGTGTTGTGTAATGATGTATATATGATGTACATTTAATTTGGTGTTGATTGGATTTGATCTTGACTTGTTTTGAACAAGATTGGACTAAAATGCACAAAATTGAAACTATAAGGACAATATTGAAGAAAATAGGGTATTTTCGGTTGCTAATGTATTTTGATATGTAGGGCATCTTAAAATCATTTGGACATTGATTTATAATCATTCAAAATTGTAATTGACAATATATGGACTAAAATGATCAAAATGCAAAGTTAATGGGTATTTCGGTAATATTGAAATATTCTGAATTTTTGGGTAAAAAATCTTTTTGGTTGAGTATTGAGTGATTAAAATAAATTAGTTTATTTTAATTACCCAAAAAAAAAAAAAAAAATCGGAAAAATTGATTTTCTAGCATTCCATTGCGTTACCTGGAAATACTGCCTAAAACCCCAACAAAATGATATAAGAGCAAGTCTGATTCTAGGCCCATGATATGATTAGCCCTTTAAATTCAATGTTTAATCTATTCTTTGCTTTATGCATGCATGTATGATTTAATTTGATTAAATGTTGCGTATAACATCTTTTGCAAAAAATCCCTAATTTATAAGGTTAAAAGTAATATGTATTGGATGCATGTTTCTTGGTCCGTCTTGTCAATACAGTTTATGGATACTTATTCTATGACTGCATCTGAGAACGTGCCAAAGCAGTGAGGGTGTAGCCGATAGAAATTTATCTATACCTGATGTATATATGATACTAGGTAAATTCAAACGAAAGCGGAAATTCTGAACGTGCCAAAGCTGTCAGGACTACGCAAGTATCTTGAATTTATCATTAACAAGTTTAACCTTGGTACACCTCCTTGTGAACGTGCCAAAGCTGTCACAATGAGAAACGACCAGGACCGGAACCTAGGAGTCACTAATGAGTGATTTACAATGAGTTGTCTACCTCATGAATATACGTAGGCGAGAACGCGCCAAAGCTGTGAGCTGAAATATATTAATGGGATCCATCTTTCACTATTATATTTAATTTGATTATTTACATTCTGTTTGGATATTACAACATTGCATGTAATAGTGGGATGATATTTTTTAGATTAAAAATCCATGATATATTTATTCTTTGTTTATTTATATTATATGAAACTGTTTAATCTGTTAATCGTTTTTCGCTATCTCTATGATAGATTTGCGATGACGGCACCCACTTCTAATCCTTTTGCTCGTTTACTTGATACGAACAAGCTTAAAGGTGCCGAAAACTTTGCAGATTGGGACTTGGATCTAAGAATTGTCCTTGGGTCTAAGAAACTAGAATATGTGTTAGAATGTCTGTTGGCACTTACCATATCAGATGATACAACACAAGAGGAACATGAGACTCTCGAGAGGTAGAGAGATGATGATAGAAGGGTCAAATTATATATTCTCAGTTCCTTGGCACCAGAGCTTAAAATGCAATACTTTGGTTTGCCTAATGCATATACTATGATGATGCAACTTCGCGAGTCCTTTATGAACTAAGAACAGGTCTCGGTTCATAAAATTTTGATGGAATTGTTCCATTCAAAACTTGAGGAGGGACAAGCTGTGAGCCTTCAAGTGCTTCATATGATTGATCTGATCAAACAGTTGAGGCGCTTTAACTTCCATTTGAATGACACTTTGCGACAAAGTGTCATACTTGGATCACTACCGGCATCATATCGCCATTTGTGATGTATTTCAATATGAATGGGACTAGCTGTTCTTATCAAGAGTTGCATAATATGCTATAAACTGTGGATGATGATTTGAGGAAAGGAGTTCCGACTCGCCCTCCTAAACCCACTGATCTTCTTGCTTCCTCACAATCTAAACAAAAGGGAAGAAGAATAAAGAAAGAAAAGAAAAAAGAAGGGTTCAAATGTTTCACCACAAGGTAAGATAGCTAAACCCAACAGAGATGCCGAAGATAAATACCACCACTGCAGCAAGATCGGCTATTGGAAGAGGAATTGTCATTATTACCTTGCCCAAATTAGAAAGAATAGAGCATCTACTTCAGGTACATTTATTTTTCCTGTTATTGATATCTCTATAGCTTGTGAAGCTATGACATTTATTCCGAGAGAGATGCAGTTACGTTTTGGGAGTGGTGACTCTCTGGATGCAGTTGTAGTTGGAGTATGCGAGATCCCCCTGTCTAGTGGGAGTCTTTTGTTGCATGACTGCTATTTTATTCCTGGACGTGTTGCGAATATTACATCACTTTTTGTATTAGATACAGAAGGTTATCATGTAAATATTAAGAATTGTTCCTTATATTTATATGATAGAAATAATGTTCAGATCATTGAGTGTCCAAATGAGCATGGTTATTACATATTGCATACTTCTCGAGATATTTTGAATATTGGGATTAATAAACGTAAATTACCTGAAATAAATAATATTGAACTCTGACATATGAGATTATGACATATAGGCGTTAAACGCTTAACCTAGTTGGTTAGGAACAGTTTGATTCAGGATCTCACTATTGAACCTTATCCAACCTGTGAATCTTGTATTCAGGGTAAAATGACCAAAGCCCAATTTTCTGGTATAGGACTCCGTGCCATTAACTTACTAGAACTCATACATTCTGATGTATGTGATCCTATGAGTCAAACTGCTTACAATGGTTTTTCATACTTTGTTACCTTTACCGATGATATGTCACGGTTTGGTTATGTTTATTTGATGAGACATAAATCAGAAACTTTTGAACGAAGTTGAAAAACAAATTGGTAAATATATTAAATGTCTTCGATCTGATCGAGGCGGTGAATTTATGAATGGTGATTTCATTGATTATTTGAAGGAGAATGAGATTCTTGCTCAATATACTACTTCGGTTACTCTACAGCACAATAAAGTATCTGAAAGGAGAAATCAAACTTTATTAGATATGGTTCGATCTATGTTGAGTTTTACAAATTTTCCCTATTACTTATGGGGATATGCTCTCTTAACTGCTGCTCATCTTTTGAATAAGATTCTTTCCAAGGTTGTTCCTATAACTCAATATGAGATATGGACTGGTAGGAAACCGAATCTTAATTATGTTAAGATTTGGGGCTGTCATGCCTATGTCAGGACGCCACAGCAAAATAAGATTTTCCTTGTGGGTAAAAGTTTAGGTTTGTTGGATATCTTTCAAATTCGAAAGGATATTTGTTATATGATACCGAGCATCGAAATGTTATTCGTAGCTCAATTTGCAAAATTTCTAGATTTAGAATTTTTGTCTGAATGAGGTAATTATAGACGTGTTGAACTTGATGAAGTTCAACCTAATACTAACGAACCTATGGAGGAACCTGAGATTCAAGTAGATGGAGAACCTTCTTCACACACACTCCGTAGGTCTGAAAGGGTATGAAGACCTCTTGAACGCTTGTATTTGATATAAGAAAAGAGTCTTGATGTTCTCTTAGTTGAAGAGACTGATCCTTATACCTATAGAGAAAAGATATTGGACATCGACTCCGTGAAATGGCAAGAGGCAATGAAATCAGAGTTAGACTCTATGCATCAGAATCAAGTTTGGGACTTGGTTCCGCTTCCTGAAGGAATTATTCCTATTGGTTATAAATGGGTTTACAAGAGGAAGCGAGGGCCCGATGGAAAGGTTGAAACCTTTAAGGCCCGACTGGTAGCTAAAGGTTAGACGCAGCGACCTGAAGTCAACTATGATGAAACCTTTTCGCCAGTTGCGATGCTAAAGTCTATTATGATTTTATTGTTTATTGCTGCTTACCATTATTACGAGATTTGGCAAATGGATGTCAAAACGGCTTTTCTGAATGGATTTCTTGATGAAGAAATCTATATGGAACAACCAGAGGATTTTGTATCCAACGAGAACGCGGGCATGATGTGTAAGCTTAAAAAATCCATTTATGGACTTAAACAAGCTTCACGGAGTTTGAATCTACGATTCGATGAGATAATCAGATTGTCTGGTTTTCTTAAGAATTCGTAAGAATCCCGTGTGTATAAGAATGTCAGTGGAAGTATGGTGTTATTTTTAGTTCTCTATGTTGATGATATCCTGATCATTGGGAATGATATGAGGATGATGCAAGGCGTCAAAGCTTACCTCTGAGAATTTCTCATGAAAAAACTGGGAGAAGCCTCTTATATCTTAGGGATAAAGCTGTATAGAGATAGAGAAAATATGCTTATTGGATTATCTCAGTCATTGTACGTAGATAAGATCTTAGAACAATACAATTTTTGTAACTGTAAGACATCAAATATACCGTTCAGACATGGCATTCATCTTTCGAAGAAGATGTGTACGAAAACAGAAGATGAGAAGATTAGAATGTCTAATCAACCTTATGCTTCGTGTTTGGGTAGCATAATGTATTCCATGTTATGTACAATGCCTGATATCAGCTACGTGGTTAGTGTAACAAGTAGATATCAGTCCAATCCAGGTAATGACCATCAAATGACCGTTAAACATATCCTAAAGTATCTCAAGAGTACTAAGGATAAGTTTCTGATTTATAGAGGAAATGAACTGCATGTTAATGGGTAACGGATTCAGATTTCCAATTGATCCTGATGATAGAAAGTCTACATCAGGATTCGTATTTACCCTTAACAAAGGTGCAGTGAGTTGGTAAAGTTCCAAACATGGGTCAACAGCTGATTCCACCACAGAGGCGGAATATATTACGGCTTCAGAAGCTGCAAAAGAAGCTGTTTGGGTTAGAAATTTTATCACAGAATTGGAAATTGTCCCAAATATCGAGAATCTGATTCTGTTATACTGTGATAATAATGGAGCCATTACACAAGCAAAGGAACCAATGGCGCATCAGAAATCAAAGCATCTGGAATAAAAGTATCACATTATTCGAGGGTTTGTGTCGCGAGGACATTGTCGTATGCAAAGTTTCAAGTGAAGATAATGTAGCAGACCCACTTACCAATGCCATTACTCCCAATTTATTTGATAAACATGTGGATTCGATGGGTATGAAATACAATCGAGATTGGCACTAGAGTAAGTGGGAGATTTTGTTAGGGTTGGAGCTCTGAGCACCAATTTCTCTTGTATTTCCTTGTAAATACTTGTATAAATATTTTATTATGAATAAAAATAAAAATTTTCTATAATATGAATTCTTTTATTATATGGTAAAGACGTAAATGACCCTAGAATGATTGGTTATGATACTGTTGTAAAAACGCCGCAACTGACATTGAGTTGTATCGTAACAGCATCATTCTTGAACAGTTCCGGGTCAAGATTTACATTACTTGGTCACTTAAGTAACCCGTTGACACTGGTACATATCGTATACTAGAATCTTGAATTCTAATGGTTTCTCAATGAAACCATAAGTCTTGGAGACGCATATAGACATGTACGTGTTTATATCAGATAAACACTAAAAAACTCACCAAAGATTCTTAATAGCTGGTACACCAACGTCAATAAGAATCTTCTCGGGTCGAGTGAGCATAGTGGTCCTTCGACTTGAGATACCACTTTGGATGTATGTGGTATCATCCACACTTTGATGGCAGTCACGTCAACGATCTATTTAGATCAGACCTCCGCCTGTTCGTTGGGAGTGGACTGTGTTGGGGTTGGTGCTCAGAGCGCCAATTCCCGGTTGTATTTATGTTAAATACTTATGTAAAAACATTATTATTATGAATAATAAATGCAGTTTCTATAATATAATCTATCTTTCAATATGGTAAAGACGTAATGACCCTAGAATGATTAGTCATGATACAGTTGCAAAAGCGTCGCAACGGACATTGAGAAGTATCATGACGTTGTCATTCTCAGACAGTTCCTAGTCAAGGTTTACACTACTTGGTCAGTAGAGTAAACCCGTTGAGACCGGTACATATCGTATACTGGAATATATGATTCCAATGGTTTCTCAATGAACCATTAGTCTTGGAGACTAGTATAGACGTGTAGGTGTTTATAGCGGATAAACACTGAACGACTCACCGAAGATTCTTAATGGATGGTACACCAGCGTCAATAAGAATCTTCTTGGGTTGAGTAGCACTTGTGATTCTTAGACTTGAGATGCCATTGTGGGCACATGAGACATCTTCTACACTTAGACGGCAGTCACGTCACCGATCTATTTAGATCAAACCTCCGCCTGTTCGTTGGGTGTAGATAGATCCTCAGGGTGTCCTATGTGTATCAAGATAGGATCCGTCAGTTCTGTGTATCAGAGCATAGGTAGTCCATATGATTAGCAATCAGATAAAACCATGGGCCCGTGGTAAAGTTTATAAGCTAGTTCTAAACATTCTTTTAGAGATTGCTAATAGAATAGTCGACTGGATAATACCGATAGAGATTTGACGTTTACATCTATATCTCTGGGATTTATCCGGATACCTGTGACGGAGGAATTATACATTTGCCATGACCTCGACCTGTATGGTTCAGCGAGATTATCCGTGATCGTCATAATCTACGGGTGGATAGATTATGGACACGAAATTAGATTTCGTGACGGATATACCTGAATCTAGAGAGTCTCAATAATGAAACATACTCGTAGAGCACTAGAGCAACATTAATAAATAATATTGATTATTTATAAAGTCGTTTAAAGGTTAAACGCAATATACGTGCTAAAGGGACTAGATAGTCATTTGCTTAATTATTGTGTATTTACTTTTAATACTTGATTAATTTAAATACACATTAATTAATAGTCAAAATGAGTTATTTGACTTATATGCTAAATGAATATATGTTTTTAATATTTAATGTAAATATTATACATATATTTAATATATTTGTATTTGATTAATTAATTAATTATTTAATTGTTAAATGATTAAATTAAATAAAATATAAATATCTTACATTAGGATATTTAAAGTAAATGATATTAGTTGCCTTTGTTGACTTAATTAAATATCTAATAAAGTTGTATTTAGATATTTATGCAAGTTGACTAAATAAATTTGAAATGAAATTGAAATTACATGACTTATATTTGTATATGTGAAATTCGGCCAAGGCTTAATTGTTTCATGTATATATTGATTTTTATTTCACTTTAAACTTAAACTAATACACTTTACAAAAGAAAACTCCATTGAAGAAACTAAGGAAAGCTTGAGAAAAGAAAGATAAATCAAAGAAAGCTTGGAATTTTAGTAAGTTTTTCAAACTTGCTATTAGAGAGGAAAATGTTCCTTAGGTTCTAGGCTTCAACATGTGATGTTCTTAGATTATTTCTTTCTTTATTTCTTTGTGTTTTTGTTGATGGAAGTTTGATAGAAGTGTTGAGCATGTATGGTGAAGGAAGGTTGTGACTATTGTAGTTGTAAACTTTCTTTTAAGATTTTTGAAACCATGTTGCTAATCTAGAGTTATTGACCCACTCTTAAATGACCTAGATTTGATATTGAGTTGTTTCATTGTGTTGAGACTTGGATTGGATGGAAGAATGATGATTGAAGTAATTGATTTAATGTATTTGGTCTAATTTGTCCAATTTGTGGAAATTGTAAAATTAGGGTTCATGACCAATTCCAAATTTGGGGGTTTTCATATATGTTGTGTATTTGGATGTTTATATGATGCATATAAAGTTTCATGTTCATTGGATTGCATCTTGATGTGTTTTGATGCATGAAATCACAAAGTGCACAAGTGTGCTCCTTGGAGGGGCTCTCGGCTTTGGTAAAGAAATTTGGGGATTTTGGTGCTTTTGGTGTTTTGATGTTTTGAACATCATAAGTTCATCTTAGAAATGATTTAGAATCATTCAAAATTGATTTGATCAATTTCGGACTAAAATGGACAAAAATACAAAGTAAGGGTATTTCGGTAAATTCACTTAAATATGATTTATTGAATTTATTTTCATAATTTGATTATTGGAATGTTAAATAAATATGTTTATTTAATTAATCCGAGAAAAAGTTTTGAAATCTGAAAATCAGATTTTCACCGCTTCCGCTGCGTTACCGGATTCACCCCCTAAAAACCCCTACAAACTGATCCTCAGGACATCCTGTGTGTATCAAGAGAGGATCTGTCAGTTATGTGTACAAAACATAGGTATCCATTATAGAATTAGCAATCTGTTAAATCCATGGGCCTTTGGTATACTGTAGAAGTGAGTTCTGAGTGCTATTGAGAGATTTCTAATAGAATCATCGACAAGATTATACGTATAGAGATTTGATGTTTATATCTATATCTCTGAAATAATCTGGATATCTGTGACGGGGGGATTATACGTATGCAGTGATCTCGACCTGTATGATTCAGCGAGTTTATCCGTGGTCGTCATAATTTACGGGTGGGTAGATTATGGACACGAAATTGGATTTCGTGACGGATATGCCTAAATTTAGAGATTCTCACTAATGAAATATAATCGTAGAGCACTATGACAACTTTTATAAATAATATTGATTATTTATAAATCGATTAACGGTTAAACGAAAAAATACATGCTTAAAGGGTTATTCAACCGTTTTCTAATAGTGTGTATTTAGATTAAATACTTGATTTTATTAAATACACATTAATATTTTGTCTAATTATATTTTTTTGACATGTGTTCTAAATATATGTATTATGGAATATTTAATGTAAATATGATACATGTATTTAGATATTTATATTAAGTGATTGTCTAATTTTTTAATTGTTAAATTTTAGAATTATTTAATACATTTATCATTATCATTATTAAGTCTTTAAATGGCTAATTTTGATTGGTGCACCGTGCACATGTATGTATAATTATGGATTTGATAGTCAATTTGGATTTGAATTCTTTTAATTCTTGATTAAAAATTGGAAAATTCAAATTATCAATTATGCCATTGGAATTCAGCCAACCCTAGGTATAAAAGTTTTAATTTTTCATTTGCTTCAATTGATAAGCTAAGTCTCCAAAAATATTACAAAGAAAAGTTGAGAAGCGATGGGTGAAGAGTCGGATCATAGCTGTTTTTGGAGAACGGCCAGGCCCCGATAAACAACATCTAAAAGGAAGGAAGATAGATCCAAATGACGGCCGTTTGCAACGTCCGAAGAGATGGGGAGATAACCCGCCTTAGGTTTCTGACTGGGCACGCAAATGATATATTTACAAAGCCAGTAATCGATGAAAGCGGTACGTTCCAATACCATGATAGGACCGATCGACTCAAAAAATGTACGAAAGAAGGCGAAATAAGAGGAGAAAGACGAAGTGTCTATTTAGGGATGAGGAAACTGAAATTTGGTGCGGGCAGAGATAGCAGCACCCAATAGAGCCAATCTAGTCAAAGCACCAATATCGCGCAATGTGATGGTCAAATGACCGAGAGAAAAAAGGAAAACATTTTAATTAGAAGACCACAAAGAACGATTTGACTCAATAGAGTCAAAAAACAGGTAAATATGCCCTGAGCCACAGTTGGACGAGCCAAAAGGGGCCAGAAGCGATGGACGAAGAGCCGGATCGTAGCTGTTTTTGGAGAACGGCCAGGCCCCGATAAACAACAGCTAAAATGAAGGAAGATAGATCCAAATGACGGTCGTTTGCAACGTCCGAAGAGATGGGGAGATAACCCTATTTAGGTTTCTGACTGGGCACGCAAATGATATATTTACAAAGCCAGTAATCGATGAAAGCAGTACGTTCTAATACCATGATAGGACCGATCGACTCAAAAAATGTACGAAAGAATGCGAAATATGAGAAGAAAGACGAAGTGTCCATTTAGGGATGAGGAAACTGAAATTTGGTGCGGGCAGATATAGCAGCACCCAATGGAGCCAATCCAGTCAAGGCACCAATATCGCGCAATGTGATGGTCAAATGACCGAGAGAAAAAATGAAAACATTGTAATCAGAAGACCATAAAAGCAGTGACATGAGGAAGAGGTTATGATCGAAAGAAGGCAGTACAAGGGAAAGTTATATGAGATGGAGTATACCAATGTTTTCGAAAAGGGTGCAGGTATCTGGATGCGACCTCATGCGTTGAAATCAGGTTTCGAATGAAGAATCGGATTTGGGCCAAGTATGAATGGGGTTATGTTGATTCAACGAAGAAACGGGCAGAGGCTCTGAAAATGGCATGTCACATGACAAAAGGGAACAGTTGGGCCAGTTGAGTTGTGGCAATGGTTTCGTCATCAATAAAAATGGGTCCAATGGAGCACAAACCGTGGATTTCGTCAAGAGTATGGACCCCAAAGACACTAACAAAATGATCATCTAAGGCGGCCTGATAATCTCTGAAGGTCGAGGCAGTGTTCTCTTTGGAAGCAGAGGAAGAAGACGCCATAACAAATTAATTGAAGAATTACATAAATAAGAAAGCAGTGAAAATGATGAGAAAAAGAGAAACGGTTGAAAGATAGGATTTGGACTTATATAGCCAGGGAGTAAAAGTCGCCCTAGGACAAGTGGCGCAATCCAATTTGAGGTAGACAAAAGAGCGGGAAAAATGAAAAGGAAGTATTACATGCAATGTGATAGGGAAAATGGAGATATGCAGGGAAAAACGGCACATTAATTAACGCAATGATGGTTTCCAGATAGGATGTGACAGAAGAAGTTGCACCTTAATTAGGGAAATGATGGGTTCACATGGGAAATGAAAACAACAGGTCTCGGGACGTACAAATGGCAGCGAGGAATGAAAGCGAACAGTCAGATACCCGAACCATTAAGGCGGTATGTAATACGACCTCAGCTTTACATGCTTATTTAAGAAATATTGCCTCAATCTCATCGTTCAATTCAATCAAGGCGTATTTGAGGGGCAAATGTTAACAGAAAAATAATTACTAAATGACGAATATGCAAGACGTCACTCAGGACGAAGAATGAAGAAAGAAACGACCAATGAGTAAAGAATCATGATGGACGATGGACGAAGAAAGAATTTCCCAACGAGTGAAGAACGATGGAATAAGAACGAATATGTGATTGATATAAGACGATTGTCACACGAACAAGTGTCTTACAGTAAGCCAGTTACGGATAGACCCACAACCTAACGATTATTGCACAACTTGGCAGTAACCCCCACGATCTAGCGGTTATCAGGGCGCACGACCCAGCAGTTGCACACGATCCAGCAGTTACACGCAAGCAGCAGACATGGGGATTTAACGGGCTGAAGAAAGCGAATTAATTGTTGGGTTTCTTTAAGGTCTCGGGATCAATTTCAAGCAAAGAAACATATATGTGAATACTCGTAAAAGCATGGCGGAATCATACTTACAACGATCGGCTTTTGCGATGTGAGGAACATCAAAATCTTCAAGCTTTTCCTTCGTTGAAGTCTCGGCTTTGGGCTGATTTTTGTCCTCCATTTTTGGTCCAAGCTCCAAGCTTTCGAACGGTGATTCCATGCTCACAAGTTGGTTTCCCTATCACCTTCGCAATACCCTTAAAGCGTGCTAGCACTCCGGAAATTTTACCGCAAAACTTCCTATGCTTCTCCTACAACTCACGGCATTTGCAGTGAAAATAGGGAAGAAAATGGCCTAAGCCGAGAGAGAGGAGAGAGTGAGAGAGATGAAGATGTGTTTTTGTGTGTTGGATAATTGATTTCCAAAATCAATTAAAACATATACCAAATTTTTGAATTTCAAAAAGTCAAAAAGGTACAAGCGTTAAAGCTCTCCAACTACCACCATCAATCACAAATGACAAGTTGTCACATCACTCAAAGTGACTAGACATCACATCAATTGATTGACTAGTGATTTGACGCTTGATGTGACTTGTGGGCCGTACTTAAATTCGCAATGCGAGTGCGCCCGCAAATACTCCCGGGATGGGGTTCGCTAATTCCAAATTAACGAATTTTCCGTTGCGACATAATTAAATAATCATGCCTAGTAAAATTATTATTCACGTCGCTTACGAATTAATTCTAAATTAACTCGTTCGCCCGAATTAAAATCTAATTTCAATTCCGCGTCGAAATCCAATTTCGTATAATATATCGAATATATTATTTTATCGATTAATTCCAAATTAATCGTTCTCTCTCTTTTATTAATATTTTATCCCAGATAAAATATCTCCGTAATTAATCCCAGATTAATTTTCTCTCTCATCTAATTAATCCCAGATTAATAAAGTGCGAGTCATACGTCATCGGTGAATCTTCGGGAAGCGACCCATGAGATCCCCGGATATGTTGGCAGTAAATCCGGTCGTCGGACTATCCGAACACGTACGTACCTAGTACTACGTTTTTACCGATTTACAAGACAAGGTTGGCTTCTAGCAAAGCGTCATGCCTACCCAATTCTCCAGAAATATCCTTACAGGAATATGTGATATATATCAGGCGTAGTATACGTAGTATTGCGTATTTCGATCCAGTATCGGATGTCACGTGCAAGGCCTGGGGCTGGAAATGTGTCTGCCCCGTAGGAAGCACATATCAGATCTCTGGTAACTAGTCTCTATAATCGGATAAACATGACCTAGTCATAATATCCTGATAGGTGCAACATATAAGAGAACGAGTTCTGTATCCTACGTGATCATCATCTCCACTATGACTGGAGTGATACTTCCATCTCGACATCACACCCAATACACTACGATTCTCAATATACCCAGAAAAGGCGTACACAGAACCTGTTAAATCCCTGGACGACCTAAACCAAAGTACATTGATTGTCGCAAGTATTAGCGGTGCAAGTCTCAGGTTAAGACCAAATACACCTACCCTGATTCGGACTTCCATAGACACATAGTCATACTACCAATGGAATTCTGAGGGGTCTATCAAGAGCGAAGCTGTTTTCCGTACCATCGGTAAAACACAACCTCCTATTACACTTGCATGAGTATCATATACCCAAATATATGAGAACTATGCCGTTATGCTCCCACAAAGCGCACAAGTGTAATACTAGTCTATTCCGCATTATCGATGTCCAATCTCGATAATACTACGACCAGTGAAATTTAATGATTAAACCTTCGTGGATTGATACTGTCTCATATCATCTCAATCCGGAACTAATCATATAGACCTTCTATCATTTATACATCTTGGTGATCTAATCACAAATGATAAAAGAGTAATTTCCTTTGTCACATAGTTAATTTGTACAACAACACCATGATCTGTACAAATAGTGACGCTATGGGTCATAACTCTCCAACAATCTCCCACTTGGCCTATAGCCAGTCACTCAAGTGTCCTACACCCGAACTATATACTGTTCGCTCAAACTTCTGCTGAGATAATGCTATCGTCAGCGGATTTGCATGACTATCATCTAATGCGATTTATTCGATCATCACATCGCCACGACGTATGATCCGAACGGATCAGATGAATAATCGAAGTATATATCTGGATCGTTGATGAGACCATTAATTCTTTAGCCTGTGTTGTAGCCTAGCTCAGCTGCTAACAGAATTATATCTAATCTAATTAGATTTATTATCAATCCAGAAGGCTTCTATTGTTGCCTCAACTGCAGCAATAACCCGCTTTTGTTGTTTATTCGGTAACAGTATCTTGCTTGGAAGATTTCCAGCTCACTGTTCCGTTATTCAAACTGTATAGTACCGTTGTTACGACTTACAGTAGTGAACCCAGTCACTTCAAGTTCTCATTCTCCATAGTATAAGAAAGCATCCTTAGTTTCTCTAAGATACTCAAGGATGTTCTTAACATCAATCCAGTGAATATCACTTGGATTGGCCTGATTGTGACTCCATATGCTCAAAGCGTATGAGACACCAGGTCGTGTACATTTTTCAATGCACGAGTTCTCGGAGAGTGCTAAGTGTTGGGGTTGGTGCTCAGAGCGCCAATTCCCGGTTGTATTTATTTTGAATACTTCTGTAAAACATAATTATTATGAATAATATATGCAGTTTCTATAATATAATCTATCTTATTAAATGGTAAAGACGTAATGACCTTAGAATGATTAGTCATGGTACTGTTGCAAAAGCGTCGCAACTGACATTGAGTAGTATCATGACGTTGTCATTCTCAGATTGTTCCTAGTCAAGGTTTACACTACTTGGTCAGTATAGTAAACCCGTTGAGACCAGTACATGTCTTATACTGGAATATATGATTCCAATGGTTTCTCAATGAACCATTAGTCTTGGAGACTAGTATAGACGTGTAGGTGTTTATAGCGGATAAACACTGAACGACTCACCGAAGATTCTTAATGGATGGTACACCAGCGTCAATAAGAATCTTCTCGGGTTGAGTAGCACTTGTGATTCTTAGACTTGAGATGCCATTGTGGGCACATGAGACATCTTCTACACTTAGATGACAGTCACGTCAACGATCTATTTAGATCAGACCTCCGCCTGTTCGTTGGGTGTAGATAGATCCTCAGGGTGTCCTATATGTATCAAGATAGGATCCGTCATTTTTGTGTACCAGAACATAGGTAGTCCATATGATTAGCAATCAGATAAAACCATGGGCCCGTGGTAAAGTTTAGAAGCTAGTTCTAAACATTCTTTTAGAGATTGCTATTAGTAGGGGTGGGCATTATCGGATTCGGATCGGATCGGACCGAATCCGAATCCGATCCGATCCAAAATGCCCACGATTGTTTGATTCGATCGGATCGAATCATGTTATCGAACTCGATCCGATCTGATCCGATAATTATCGGATCGGATCGGATTGGTTCGATCCGAATTCGAATCGGATCGAATCGGACCAATTCGATCTAAAATCATCATATTTCGGATCGGATTGGTCCGATCCGATCTGAATTCGGTGGGTTTGAGTCAAAAAAATCGAGCGGATGAAATTTTTTTTTTTAATATATAAGGACATCGTTTTGCATATTAAAAAAAAAAAATTCGATCAGATCGGATCGGATCAGATAAAATCTGATCCGATCCGAAATTCGTCGAACCGGACCAACATGATTCGATCGGATTTGCAAATCGGATCGGATCCGATCCGATCCGATGCCCACCCCTAGCTAATAGAATAGTCGACTGGATAATCCCCATAGAGATTTGACGTTTACATCTATATCTCTGGGATTAATCCGGATACCTGTGACGGAGGAATTATACATTTGCCATGACATCGACCTGTATGATTCAGCGAGATTATCTGTGATCGTCATAATTTATGGGTGGATAAATTATGGACACGAAATTTGATTTCGTGACGGATATACCTGAATCTAGAGAGTCTCAATAATGAAACATACTCATAGAGCACTAGAGCAACATTATTAAATAATATTGATTATTTATAAAGTCGTTTAAAGGTTAAACGCAAGATACGTGCTAAAGGGACCCGATAGTCATTTGATTAATTATTGTGTATTTACATTTAATACTTGATTAATTTAAATACACATTAATTAATAGTCAAATTGAGATATTTGACTTATATCCTAAATGAATGTATGTATTTGATATTTAATGTAAATATAATACATATATTTAATATATTTGTATTTAATTAATTATTTAATTGTTAAATGATTAAATTAATTAAAATATAAATATCTTAACATTTGGATATTTGGTTTAAATGATCAAGTTGCCTTTGTTGACTTAATATAAATATCTATAAAGTGTTATTTAGATATTTTATCAAGTTGATAAGATTTAAATCAAATGAAATTGAAATTACAACTCTTGTATTTGCTTGTTGAAATTCGGCCAAGGCCATTTGGTCAACAAGTATATATTGTTTTTCATTTCATTTGTTTTCTAACCTAATACACTTTACAGAGAAAAACTCCATTGAAGAAACAAAAGGAAGCTTGAGAAAAGAAAGGCAAAATCAAAGAAAGCTTGGATTTTAGTAAGTTTCTTCAACTTACTATTAGAAAGGAAAATGTTCCTTACGATCTAGGCTTTAACATATGATGTTCTTAGGTTATTTCTTTCTTTATTCCTTGTGTTTTTGTTGGTGGAAGTTTTGATGGAAGTGTTGAGCATGTGTGATGAAAGAAGATTGTGACTATTGTAGTTATAAGCTTTCTTTTAAGGTTTTGGAAACCATGTTGCTAATCTAGAGTTGTTGACCCACTCTTAGATGACCTAAATTTGATCTTGAGTTGTTTCATTGTGTTGAGACTTGGATTGGATGTAAGAATGATGGTTGAAGTAATTGATTTAACCAATTTGGTCTAATTTGTCCAATTTGATGAAATTGAAAAATTAGGGTTCATGACCAATTCCAAATTTGGGGCTTTTCATATATGTTGTGTATTTGGATGTGTATATGATGCATATAAAGTTTCATGTTGATTGGATTACATCTTGATGTGTTTTAAGACATGAAATGACCAAATGGACAAAATGCCCACCTAAGAAGGCTCACGGCCAAGAATTAGAATTTGGGGATTTTTGGTTGCCTTGGTGTTTTAATGTTTTGAACATGCTAAGTTCATCTTAGAAATGATTTAGAATCATTCAAAATTGATTTGATCAATTTCGGATTAAAATGGACAAAAATACCAAGTAAGGGTAATTTGGTAAATTCACTTAAATATGATTTATTGAATTTTATTTCATTATTTGACTATTGGAATATTAAATAAATATGTTTATTTAATTAATCCGAAAAAAAGTTTTGAAATCGGAAAATACGATTTTCAACCGCTTCCGCTGCGTTACCGGATTCAGCCCCTAAAAACCCCTACAAAATGGTATCAGAGCGAGTCTGATTCTAGGCCCCCTAAAATGATTAGCTTTAATTAAATCAATGTTTAATCATGTTTTCTTGACTTTATACATGCTTATTATAATCTAATTTGGTTAGATTTAGGGTGTATAACACTTAGCGGAAAATCCTTAATTAATAAGGTTTTAATGTAATTATGTATTTGATGCATGTTATTGTAGGGGTTTTAAGGGGGTGAATCCGGTAGCGCAGCGGAAGCGGTGAAAATCCGATTTTCAGATTTCAAAACTTTTTCTCGGATTAATTAAATAAACATATTTATTTAACATTCAAATAATCAAATTATGAAAATAAATTCAATAAATCATATTTAAGTGAATTTACCGAAATACCCTTACTTTGTATTTTTGTCCATTTTAGTCCGAAATTGATCTAATCAATTTTGAATGATTCTAAATCATTTCCAAGATGAACTTATGATGTTCAAAACATCAAAACACCAAAAGCAACAAAATCCCCAAAAATTCTTATTTGGCCGAGAGCCTCACTAATGTCCCATTTGGTGCACTTTGTCATTTCATGCTTCAAAATACATCAAGATGTAATCCAATGAACATGAAACTTTATATGCATCATATACATACACAAATACACAACATATATGAAAACCCCCAAATTTGGAATTGGTCATGAACCCTAATTTTTCAATTTCCACAAATTGGACAAATTAAACCAAATACATTAAATCAATTACTTCAATCATCATTCTGCCATCCAATCCAAGTCTCAAACAATGAAACAACTCAAGATCAAATCTAGGTCATTTAAGAGTGGGTCAATAACTCTAGATTAGCAACATGGTTTCAAAAACCTTAAAAGAATGATTATAACTACAATAGTTACAAGCTTTCTTCATCACACATGCTCAACACTTTCAACCAAATTTCCATCATCAAAAACACAAGAAATAATGAAAAGAATAACTTAAGAACATCACAAGATGTTGCCTAGATCCTAAGGAACAAATTCCTTTCTAATAGTAAGTTTGAAAAACTTACAAAATCCAAGCTTTTCTTTAAGTTTTTCCTTTTCTCCTTCACTTGCTTTCTTTGTTTTCTTTAATGGTGTTTCTTGTAAAGTGTATTAGGTTATTATGAAATGAAAAAATGAAAACAATATATACTTGTGCACAAATGGCCTTTGGCCGAAATTCACAAAAAATATATCAAGATTTTTCATTTCAATTTCATTTCAAAATTATGTAATCAATTTGCATAAATCTTAATACAACTTTATTAGATATTTATTTAGGTCAACAAAAGTAACTAACATCATTTACTTTAAATATCCTAATGTAAGATATTTATATTTTAATTAATTAAATCATTTAACAATTAAATAATCAATTAATTAATCAAATACAAATATATTAAATATATGTATAATATTTACATTAAATATAAAAACATATATTCATTTAGGATATAAGTCAAATAACTCATTTTGACTATTAATTAATGTGTATTTAAATTAATCAAGTATTAAATGTAAATACACAATAATTAGGAAAATGACTATCTAGTCCTTTTAGCACGTATCTTGCGTTTAACCTTTAAAACACTTTATAAATAATCAATATTTTTTATTAATGTTGCTCTAGTGCTCTACGAGTATGTTTCATTATTGAGACTCTCTAGATATCAGGTATATCCGTCACGAAATCAAATTTCGTGTCCATAATCTATCCACCCGTAGATTATGACGATCACGGATAATCACGCTGAACCATACAGGTCGAGGTCATGGCAAATGTATAATTCCTCCGTCACAGGTATCCGGATAAATCCCAGAGATATAGATGTAAACGTCAAATCTCTATCGGGATTATCCAGTCGACTATTCTATTAGCAATCTCATAAGAATGTTTAGAACTAGCTTCTAAACTTTACCACGGGCCCATGGTTTTATCTGATTGCTAATCATATGGACTACCTATGCTCTGATACACAGAACTGACGGATCCTATCTTGATACACATAGGACACCCCGAGGATCTGTCTACACCCAACGAACAGGCGGAGGTCTGATCTAAATAGATCGGTGACGTGACTGCCGTCTAAGTGTAGAAGATGTCTCATGTGCCCACAATGGCATCTCAAGTCTAAGAATCACAAGTGCTATTCAACCCAAGAAGATTCTTATTGACGCTGGTGTACCATCCATTAAGAATCTTCGGTGAGTCGTTCAGTGTTTCCGCTATAAACACCTACACGTCTATACTAGTCTCCAAGACTAATGGTTCATTGAGAAACCATTGGAATCATATATTCCAGTATACGACATGTACCGGTCTCAACGGGTTTACTATACTGACCAAGTAGTGTAAACCTTGACCAGGAATTGTCTGAGAATGACAACGTCATGATACTTCTCAATGTCTGTTGCGACGCTTTTGAAACTGTATCATGACTAATCATTCTCGGGTCATTACGTCTTTACTATATAGAAAGATAAATTATATTATAGAAACTGCATATATTATTCATAATAATAATGTTTTACAGAAGTATTTAACAGAAATACAACCGGGAATTGGCGCTCTGAGCACCAACCCCAACAGTTATGTGGTCCGTCTTTTCAATACGGTTTATGAATACTTCTCTGTGACTACATCTGAGACCGTGCCTCTGCTGTGAGTGTGTAGCCGATAGAGATTTATTTATACCGGATGTATATCAGATACTAGGTAAATTCAAGTAAAAGCGGAATTCTGAACGTGCCATACCTGTCAGGATTACGTAAGTAACTTGAGTTTATCATTGACGAGTTTAACCTTGGTACGTCTCCTTGTGGGCCTGCCTTCGCAGCGACAACGAGAAACGACCAGGACCGGAAACCTATGAGTCATTAGAGTATGATTGACAAATGAGTTGTCTACCTGATGAATATACGTAGGCGAGACCGTGGCTCTGCTATGAGCCGAAATATATTCACGGGTTCCACCTTTCACTATTAGTATTTAATTTAATTATTAAATCTTTGTATTCTGTTTGGGGATTACAGTATTGCATGATTTAGTGGGAGGGGCATTTTTTAGATTAAAAATCCATGATCTAGTTTATGCTTTTGATATTATATGAAACTGCTTATTTTCTGCTAACCGTTTTTCGTGATCTATATGATAGATTGGCGATGGCGGCACAATCCACAAATCAGTTTGCGCGTATGCTTGATGCGAACAAACTGAAAGGCGCTGAGAACTTCGCTGACTTGGAATTGGATTTGAGGATTGTCCTCGATTCCGAAAAGCTGGGATATGTTCTTGAGGGTCCGTTTCCCCTTGCTGTGGGTACGAATGCTTCGGAGGAGGAACGCCAAATTTTTGAAACTTGGAAGGATGATGATTTAAGGGTTAAATCATACATCCTTAGTTCACTGTCTCCGAAACTCAAGCAACATTACTATGGTATGCTAGATTCTTATAGTATGATGACGCGATTGAGACAATCGTTTGATTCTTATACCAAGAACAAGTGATTGTTCACAAAGTCACCATGGAACTGTTCCATGCGCGTCTGGATGAGGGGCAAAATGTTAGCCCACATGTTCTTCAGATGATCGATTTGATCGATCAATTGAGGCAACATAATCTCATCTTGAATGACGTTCTCGGTAGGAGTGTCATTCTTGGTTCACTTCCAGCTTCATTTCACCAGTTCGTGATGTACTTCAACATGAACGGGGCTGTCTGTACCTACCAGGAGCTACATAGGATGTTGCTCACGGCAGAAGAGGATCTTAAGAAGGGAGTACTGACTCGCCCACCTAGATCTACTTCTCTCTCTGCTTCTTCCCAATGATGGTCCAAGGGAAAGAAAAAGAAAGGGAAGAAGAAGAAGGCTTTCGGTCCTCAACAACAGACGAAGATTGCTAAGCCCAAAAGGGCTTCTGAAGACAAATCCCACCACTGCGGCAAAGTCGGGCATTGGAAAATGAACTGTCCTGATTACATCGCCCAGCTGAGGAGAGATAGAGCATCTACATCAGATACATTTATTTTTCCAATTATTGATTTATCTTTGGCTTGTGAAGCCGTTACATCCAACTGGATTTTAGATTCTGCTTGTCCCATTCACATTTGCAATTCGTTGCAGGTGCTGAAGGAAAGTAAGAGGCTGAAGCCTGGGGAGATGCAGTTGCGGTTCGGGAGTGGAGACTCTTTGGATGCAGTTGCAGTGGGAGTATGCGAGATCTCATTGCCGAATGGGATACTTTTGTTAAATGAATGCCATTTTGTACCTGGATGTGTAGCTAATATTATATCACTTTTTGTATTGGATACAGAAGGCTTTTGTATTAATATTAAGAACAGTTCTTTATATTTATATGATAATAATAATATTCAGATCCTTTGTTGTCCAACCAGCATGGTCATTATACATTGCAAACTTCAAAACATATATTAAATACTGGAGTTAATAAACGTAGTTTACCTGTAATTAATATACTGAACTTTGGCAAATGAGGCTTGGTCACATTGGCGTTAAACGCCTTACCCAATTGGTTAGGAATGGTTTGATACCAGATCTTACCATTGAATCCTATCCAACTTGTGAATCATGTATTCAGGGTAAAATGACCAAAGCCCCATTTTCTGGTGTTGGACACCGTGCCATTAACTTACTGGAACTCATACATTCTGATGTATGTGGTCCACTAAGTCAAACTACTCACAATGGTTATTCGTACTTCATTACCTTTACCGATGATCTGTCACGGTACGGTTATGTCTATTTGATGAGACATAAATCGAAAACCTTTGAAAAGTTCAAAGAGTTCTGAAATGAAGTAGAAAAACAAACTGGTAAATATATTAAATGCCTTCGATCAGATCGAGGCGGCGAATATATGACTGGTGAGTTCATGGATTATATGAAGGAGAATGTGATTCTCGCTCAATATACTCCTCCAGGTACTCCACATCACAATGGAGTGTCTGAGAGGAGAAATCAGAATTATTGGATATGGTCCGATCAATGTTGAGTTTCACAGATTTGCCCTATTATTTATGGGGCTACTCTCTCTTAACAGCCGCACATCTTTTGAACAAGATTCCTTCAAAAGCTGTTCCTACGACTCCGTATCAGATATGGTTCGGTAGGAGACCAAATCTTAATTATATTAAGGTTTGGGGTTGTTCTGCCTATGTCAGGGTGACTCAGTAAGATAAGCTTTCGCCTCGAGGGCAAAAGTTTAGGTTTGTTGGATATCCTTCGAATACGAGGTGATATCTGTTCTATGATACCGAGCATCGAAATGTGTTCGTAGCTCGCTTCGCAAAATTTCTAGAAGTAGAATTTTTGTCAGAAGGTGGTAATCATAGACAGGTTGAGCTTGATGAAGTCCAACCTGAAAACAACGAACCAACGGAGGAACCTGAAGTTCAAGTAGATGAAGGACCTTCAACACACACACTCCGTAGGTCGGAAAGGGTATCTAGACCTCCTGAACGCTTGTATTTGATACAAGAAAAGAGTCTGGATGTTCTCTTAGTTGAAGAGACAGATCCTTTCACCTATAGAGAATCGATGTTGGACATCGACTCCGTGAAATGGCAAAGTGCCATGAAATCCGAGATAGACTCAATGCATGAAATCAAGTTTGGGACTTGGTTCGCTTCCCGAAGGAATTGTTCCTATCGGTTGTAAATGGGTTTACAAGAGGAAGCGAGGGCCTGACGGTAAGGTTGAAACTTACAAGGCCCGACTGGTAGTGAAAGGTTACATGCAGCGACCTGGCGTCGACTACGATGAAACTTTTTCACCAGTAGCAATGCTTAAGTCTATTCGGATTTTGCTTTCTATAGCTGCGTATCACGACTACGAGATTTGGCAAATGGATGTCAAAACGGCTTTTCTAAATGGATTTCTTGATGAAGAAATCTATATGGAACAGCCGGAAGGTTTTGCGTCCAACGAAAACTCGGGTATGGTATGTAAGCTTAAGAAGTCCATTTATGGACTTAAACAAGCTTCACGAAGTTGGAATCTTCGATTCGACGAGATTATTAGATCGTCTGGTTTTCTCAAGAATTCGGAAGAATCCTGTGTGTATCAGAAGGCCAGTGGGAGCATGGTCGTATTTTTAGTCCTATATGTTGATGACATCCTAATCATTGGGAATGATTTAGGTATGTTACAAAGCGTCAAAGCATACCTCTGTAAGAATTTCTCCATGAAGGACCTGGGAGAAGCTTCCTATGTTTTAGGGATAAAACTCTATAGAGATAGACAAATGAGGCTGATTGGGTTATCCCAATCAACGTACATAGATAAGATCTTGGAACTGTATAGTTTTGGTAACTGTAAGACAACAAACATACCGTTCAGACATGAGATTCACCTTTCTAAGAAGATGTGTCCACAAACAGAAGATTAGAAGGTTAGAATGTCTAACCAACCTTATGCTTCGTGTTTGGGTAGCATAATGTATGCCATGTTATGTACGAGGCCTGATATCAGTTTCGCTGTTAGCGTAACTAGTCGATATCAGTCCAATCCAGGTAATGACAATTGGATGGCCATTAAACATATCCTAAAGTATCTGAAAGGTACCAATGATAAGTTAATAATTTATGGAGGAAACGAACTGCAGGTTAATGGGTATACAGACTCCGATTTCTAATCGGATCCCGATGATAGAAAGTCTACATCTGGATTTGTCTTTACCCTTAACGGAGGTGCAGTTTGTTGGAAGAGTTCCAAACAGGGATCGACAGCTGATTCCACCACTGAGGCGGAATATATTGCAGCTTCTGAAGCTGCAAAAGAGGCTGTGTGGATAAAGAACTTTATCACAGAATTGGGAGTTGTCCCAAGTATCGAGAATACGATTCCGTTATATTGTGATAATACTAGAGCCATTGCACAAGCAAAGGAACCGAGGGCGCATCAGAAGTCGAAGCATGTGGAACGCAAGTACCACATCATTCGAGAGATCGTGTCGCGAGGGGATATTGTCGTGTGCAAGGTACCAAGTGAAGATAATGTAGCAGACCCGCTGACGAAGGCCATACCTCCGAAGTTGTTTGATAAACACTTGGAGTCGATAGGTATTAGATACAATCGATATTGGCACTAGAGCAAGTGGGAGTTTTTGTTGGGGTTGGTGCTCAGAGCGCCAATTCCCGGTTGTATTTCTTTTGAATACTTCTGTAAAACATTATTATTATGAATAATATATGCAGTTTCTATAATATAATCTATCTTATTAAATGGTAAAGACATAATGACCTTAGAATGATTAGTCATGGTACTGTTGCAAAAGCGTCGCAACTGACATTGAGTAGTATCATGACGTTGTCATTCTCAGATTGTTCCTGGTCAAGGTTTACACTACTTGGTCAGTATAGTAAACCCGTTGAGACCAGTACATGTCTTATACTGGAATATATGATTCCAATGGTTTCTCAATGAACCATTAGTCTTGGAGACTAGTATAGACGTGTAGGTGTTTATAGCGGATAAACACTGAACGACTCACCGAAGATTCTTAATGGATGGTACACTAGCGTCAATAAAAATCTTCTCGGGTTGAGTAGCACTTGTGATTCTTAGACTTGAGATGCCATTGTGGGCACATGAGACATCTTCTACACTTAGATGACAGTCACGTCAACGATCTATTTAGATCAGACCTCCGCTTGTTCGTTGGGTGTAGATAGATCCTCAGGGTGTCCTATGTGTATCAAGATAGGATCCGTCAGTTCTGTGTACCAGAGCATAGGCAGTCCATATGATTAGCAATCAGATAAAACCATGGGCCCGTGGTAAAGTTTAGAAGCTAGTTCTAAACATTCTTTTAGAGATTGCTAATAGAATAGTCGACTGGATAATCCCCATAGAGATTTGACGTTTACATCTATATCTCTGGGATTAATCCGGATACCTGTGACGGAGGAATTATACATTTGCCATGACCTCGACCTGTATGATTCAGCGAGATTATCTGTGATCGTCATAATTTATGGGTGGATAAATTATGGACACGAAATTTGATTTCGTGACGGATATACCTGAATCTAAAGAGTCTCAATAATGAAACATACTCGTAGAGCACTAGAGCAACATTATTAAATAATATTGATTATTTATAAAGTCGTTTAAAGGTTAAACGCAAGATACGTGCTAAAGGGACCCGATAGTCATTTGATTAATTATTGTGTATTTACATTTAATACTTGATTAATTTAAATACACATTAATAATAGTCAAATTGAGATATTTGACTTATATCCTAAATGAATATATGTATTTGATATTTAATGTAAATATAATACATATATTTAATATATTTGTATTTAATTAATTAATTAATTAATTAATTGTTAAATGATTAAATTAATTAAAATATAAATATCTTAACATTTGGATATTTGGTTTAAATGATCAAGTTGCCTTTGTTGACTAATATAAATATCTATAAAGTGTTATTTAGATATTTTATCAAGTTGATAAGATTTAAATCAAATGAAATTGAAATTACAACTCTTGTATTTGCTTGTTGAAATTCGGCCAAGGCCATTTGGTCAACAAGTATATATTGTTTTTCATTTCATTTGTTTTCTAACCTAATACACTTTACAAAGAAAAACTCCATTGAAGAAACAAAAGGAAGCTTGAGAAAAGAAAGGCAAAATCAAAGAAAGCTTGGATTTTAGTAAGTTTCTTCAACTTACTATTAGAAAGGAAAATGTTCCTTAGGATCTAGGCTTTAACATATGATGTTCTTAGGTTATTTCTTTCTTTATTCCTTGTGTTTTTGTTGGTGGAAGTTTTGATGGAAGTGTTGAGCATGTGTGATGAAAGAAGATTGTGACTATTGTAGTTATAAGCTTTCTTTTAAGGTTTTGGAAACCATGTTGCTAATCTAGAGTTGTTGACTCACTCTTAGATGACCTAGATTTGATCTTGAGTTGTTTCATTGTGTTGAGACTTGGATTGGATGTAAGAATGATGGTTGAAGTAATTGATTTAACCAATTTGGTCTAATTTGTCCAATTTGATGAAATTGAAAAATTAGGGTTCATGACCAAATTTGGGGCTTTTCATATATGTTGTGTATTTGGATGTGTATATGATGCATATAAAGTTTCATGTTGATTGGATTACATCTTGATGTGTTTTAAGACATGAAATGACCAAATGGACAAAATGCCCACCTAAGGAGGCTCACGGCCAAGAATTAGAATTTGGGGATTTTTGGTTGTCTTGGTGTTTTAATGTTTTGAACATGCTAAGTTCATCTTAGAAATGATTTAGAATCATTCAAAATTGATTTGATCAATTTCAGATTAAAATGGACAAAAAAACCAAGTAAGGGTAATTTGGTAAATTCACTTAAATATGATTTATTGAATTTTATTTCATTATTTGATTATTGGAATATTAAATAAATATGTTTATTTAATTAATCCGAGAAAAATTTTTGAAATCGGAAAATACGATTTTCCACCGCTTCCGCTGCGTTACCGGATTCAGCCCCTAAAAACCCATACACTAACAACTTTAAATTTATCCTAGTAGATCTTTATTCCTAGAATAAAGGTTGTTTCTCCCAAGAATTTTATGGAGAATTTTCTTGAAAGCCAAGATTTCACCGATTGTATTATGAGAATATCATTTCTAAGAAATGATATGTTATCATTATATAGGACATTCATTGTCAGTGCGCTCCCACTAACCTTCTTATATACACAAGAATTATTTCCGTTTTGAATCAAATCATATACCATTATGATTACATCAAAATGATTGTTCCAAGAACGCAATGCTTGCTTCAATCCATCCATGGACCGAATAACCTGCAAACCTTGTTTGCTCGTTTTGGTACGACAAAACCGTCAGGATGTTATAAACATCCTCCAAAAGGTTTCCGTTAAGGAAAATGGTTTTGGCATTTAGCCGCCACATTTCATAAATGAAACATGCAACATTAGAAAGCATTATCCAAATGGATTTACCATGGCAACATGTAAAAGGTTTCGTCGTAATGGACACAATGTTGATAACGATACATTTTCGCTACAAGCCTAGCTTAGTACGTTGGTATGTTTCCTTCCATGTATGTCTTCCTTGAAGATTTATATAGTACCAATAGGCACAATGCCTTTCGGTATAACAACTAGTGTCCAAACTTGGTTGTTATACATGGAATCCATTTCGGACTTCATGGCACTTTGCCATAATAGAGAGTCGATACCTTGTATCACTTCCTCATACGTAGTGAGTTCGTATTCCTCAATAAGATTGACATCTTTATGAGGTGAGATCAGAAACCCATACCCCAGGTTTTTTCTGACTCTCTTCGATCTACGCGGTTCTTGTGTATTCGAAGATTACTGGTATAGTTTCATCATTGATGAACTATTTTGTGTCCTATTAGGAATTGGTGCCTGGAATAGTATTACTCCGATTTTCATCGAGTTTTACTTTCCTCACACTTACCACTGCATATCGGTATTCCTCTTAGGAAAACCGCATGGCGAGCAACAATTAAATTGTTCTCTAGTGAGTTGTATAAGTACTATACTTTGGTTTCCCTAGGATAACCAACAACTTGGGCACTTATCCGATTTGGGTTCTAGTTTGGTATCATCCAAACATATGCCTAGCATTCCCAAATCTTCAGGAATGAGAAAACCCAGTTTCTTTCCTGTTCATATCTAATATGAAATCTGTCTAACAGATTATATGGAACCTTATTCAAAATAAGTTTTACATTGTTTGAAGCTTATCCGTTGAAGGAAATGGTAGATCAGAGCGACTCATGATTTACCTTATCATGTCCAACAAAATTCGGTTTCTCCGTTCGGACACACCGTCAAAATGATGTGTTCCGGGAGGAGTCCTCATTGAAAGAATAATGTACTCTTTCAAGTATTGAGAAACTTATTGCTTAAGTATTTTCATCATGGTCCAACCGTGATGGTTTTAATACTATAGCCGATCTGTTTTGTCTTCTTCGTGTCGAAACTCTAAAAGTTTCTGATTTATGTTTCAAAGGAAACACATAACCATAACGCGATGCCACATCCGTAAAGGTCACGAAATATTCATATCCACCTCTAGCCTAGCTAGATATGGGCCCACTTACGTCACTATGAACGAGGGCTAACAGATCGGTGGCACTTACACTTTTACCAAGTAAAAGGTGTTTTAGGAACTTTGCCCAATAAACTAGATTCGTAGACATTATTTGAATAGAATCTAATCTGTCCTAGTATCCACTCTTCAAAAGTGTGGATATACGAGTCTTGTTTAATTGTGTCTCAGACAACAATGCCACATTTAAGTTTCAACTGATTTAATCAGTTTGAGCTATTTTTTTGTCATGTTATATGTTTGAGATTTATTTATATTCAAAATATAAATATTATTTTTCACATCTAATGTGTTTATCTCAATATCATCTTTATAAAATGAAACACTTTAGTATTCTAGAATATAAAGGTATATCCGCAACGGATTAAACCCTGATATAGAGATAATGTATCTAGTCAAACTAGTTACATTTTAACAGTTTCCTAATTTAAGTACACACCGGAAGGGTAGTTCCTAAACTTAGGTATCTACGGTTAAAACAACGACTTTCATCCATTTTCCGAGTCACAGATAAATCTCAACTGAAGTCAGCATCCTGCTCTCAGCAGATTCTGCACATCAGTACATATTTATGTACCACCTTTTAATATCTAAAATCTAATTTTAATACTAGTAGTAAACATGTTTATAACAAATATATTTGAAGTCAGAGCCTTGCCCGTTTTTCAATTCCTTCATGTCTGCCTTGTCCATACGCCAGTCACGCTTCCGTGTCCCCGTTTTCCACAATTTAGGCAGACATTTTTGGGATATGTCATTTGTCTTCCCATAAGATTATAATGATTTTGCCTTTGCCCTTTTCCACACTCCAGAAGCCTTTGGCCAAGCCTTGGCTTTCCGGAATGTCGAAGTAAGATGCGTCTTGCGCTTCTTGCCTTATTGCAAACTCTGGCTTTGTCTCATTGAGTATAATCATTAACTCTCCAAGAGTTTACTATTGCAATTTAGTACTTCTAAGATCTAAGGATAGATCTATGAAGATCCTTCAATTTCAATATCATACTATAAGGATCTAATCCTTAGTTCTGACTAAGAAATTAATGAGTCTATTTGGCAAGCTTAATGGATTAAGCACTAAAGTTATCATCACATGAATATTCCAAATATCATGTTCTACTATTTGCTTAACTCGGGACTTAGGCTCGAGACGTCACTATATCAAATAAAGTAACTTCTCGGTTACCAGGACTATCCTGAGATTATTCCCAATTTGAAAATTAAAGTCGTTTAAATACATTTTCACCCATGATTATGTTTTAAACACTAATCTTTCAATTATCTTGATTCTAATAGTCCAACTATTTAATCAACGATTTCGGGTACTATTTATTATATGAAATCTGTCTAACAGATTATATGGAACCTTATTCAAAATAAGTTTTACATTGTTTGAAGCTTATCCGTTGAAGGAAATGGTAGATCAGAGCGACTCATGATTTACCTTATCATGTCCAACAAAATTCGGTTTCTCCGTTCGGACACACCGTCAAAATGATGTGTTCCGGAAGGAGTCCTCATTGAAAGAATAATGTACTCTTTCAAGTATTGAGAAACTTATTGCTTAAGTATTTTCATCATGGTCCAACCGTGATGGTTTTAATACTATAGCCGATCTGTTTTGTCTTCTTCGTGTCGAAACTCTAAAAGTTTCTGATTTATGTTTCAAAGGAAACACATAACCATAACGCGATGCCACATCCGTAAAGGTCACGAAATATTCATATCCACCTCTAGCCTAGCTAGATATGGGCCCACTTACGTCACTATGAACGAGGGCTAACAGATCGGTGGCACTTACACTTTTACCAAGTAAAAGGTGTTTTAGGAACTTTGCCCAATAAACTAGATTCGTAGACATTATTTGAATAGAATCTAATCTGTCCTAGTATCCACTCTTCAAAAGTGTGGATATACGAGTCTTGTTTAATTGTGTCTCAGACAACAATGCCACATTTAAGTTTCAACTGATTTAATCAGTTTGAGCTATTTTTTGTCATGTTATATGTTTGAGATTTATTTATATTCAAAATATAAATATTATTTTTCACATCTAATGTGTTTATCTCAATATCATCTTTATAAAATGAAACACTTTAGTATTCTAGAATATAAAGGTATATCCGCAACGGATTAAACCCTGATATAGAGATAATGTATCTAGTCAAACTAGTTACATTTTAACAGTTCCTAATTTAAGTACACACCGGAAGGGTAGTTCCTAAACTTAGGTATCTACGGTTAAAACAACGACTTTCATCCATTTTCCGAGTCACAGATAAATCTCAACTGAAGTCAGCATCCTGCTCTCAGCAGATTCTGCACATCAGTACATATTTATGTACCACCTTTTAATATCTAAAATCTAATTTTAATACTAGTAGTAAACATGTTTATAACAAATATATTTGAAGTCAGAGCCTTGCCCGTTTTTCAATTCCTTCATGTCTGCCTTGTCCATACGCCAGTCACGCTTCCGTGTCCCCGTTTTCCACAATTTAGGCAGACATTTTTGGGATATGTCATTTGTCTTCCCATAAGATTATAATGATTTTGCCTTTGCCCTTTTCCACACTCCAGAAGCCTTTGGCCAAGCCTTGGCTTTCCGGAATGTCGAAGTAAGATGCGTCTTGCGCTTCTTGCCTTATTGCAAACTCTGGCTTTGTCTCATTGAGTATAATCATTAACTCTCCAAGAGTTTACTATTGCAATTTAGTACTTCTAAGATCTAAGGATAGATCTATGAAGATCCTTCATTTCAATATCATACTATAAGGATCTAATCCTTAGTTCTGACTAAGAAATTAATGAGTCTATTTGGCAAGCTTAATGGATTAAGCACTAAAGTTATCATCACATGAATATTCCAAATATCATGTTCTACTATTTGCTTAACTCGGGACTTAGGCTCGAGACGTCACTATATCAAATAAAGTAACTTCTCGGTTACCAGGACTATCCTGAGATTATTCCCAATTTGAAAATTAAAGTCGTTTAAATACATTTTCACCCATGATTATGTTTTAAACACTAATCTTTCAATTATCTTGATTCTAATAGTCCAACTATTTAATCAACGATTTCGGGTACTATTTATTATAATGATTATTATAGTCTAACTATAGAATCAATTATCATTTAATTAGTTTAAATTCAATTATATTGATTACTATAATCCAATTATAAAATCAACTATTAAATGAAATAGTTTGAATACAGTCCAATGTTTTATTAAAACAACATTAAATATTAGTCCAACTAATATATTAATTTATTTGACGAAATATTTGAAATGAGCGCGTATGGCAAGTAACTAAACGAATATTGTACATTTAATACTTGCCTCCCACTATTTTTCGGCGAGCCTCTAACCCTCTGTTGAGTACTCGGGAAACCTTGTTTCCTAGTGGGCTAGGATCCCGTTAAATAACACACAATCTTGACTTTGGCCAACAAATTGTATGATAATTAACTAGGTAGATCTCTAAGATCAATTGGATCCCATCCAATTCCTAGATCCAGTAGGTGGACATCCAAGTCTGAAACATATATCTTATATATGCCAATATATCCAGTAGATTTCCTAACTTTTTTCCTCTGAATCAACTAAGCATTGGCTTTGGCACAACAAACTTAGTGATCTCAGTTAAGCGGAACCCATTGACCTTGGAAAGCTTCGTAATCAATGTCGATGGACAATAAGTGATCTTGACTTTGGCCAACAAATCACAACTTGGACAAGACACCGATATGGAACAAAGCCGTCATGATTCAAACACATCCATGACGGACAAAGGTCTTGACTTTGGCCAACAAACCAGTGCTAGTCTTGGATCTTGAGTAAGAATCACTCAATGGAAGGAAAAACGCTTAATATGTTTTGAGGGTTTTTCGCGTAATTGGCAACCAATTAATTATCTTTGTTAAGGTCTCATCATCATACACCCTTAAACATGCATTCTAAACACATAATAAAGCGGGTAAGTAAATAAATATAATAATGATATGCAGATGGATACTTAACACATTGTTCCTAGAACAAATCTCTCACTTTCCTCTCTCCCGCTAACACAAGTATTACTTCTACCCGATTACATAACACTTCTAAATAAACCTCATTTACATTGAGGGGAATATGTGAGAAGAGAAATACAAAGAGTAAGGAGGTAATAGGCTGGACACGCATGTCCAATTAATAAATTCTAAATTTATTACAACAATTTCCAAAATTGCCCTCACCTATCTAATATCCATCTGATATACATTATTCATACATCGCATCCATGTATTCACACAAGCATGTTATCAATCAATCTAATCCAATTAATTAATCTGAATATTAATGACCATCCAATGTTCAAACAATGATTTGATTTTGCGCGAGTCAAATTCGTTTTGCGAATAAGTACTCAAAGTACGAATTCTTGAATTAAATTAAACTAGAACATTAAATCCAATTTAATTTGTATTTAATACTAATTCATTTATTTAATTTCAAATTAAATAATATACTTTTTAAAGTACTTTTACGACTTAGATTCTAAATCTAATCATTACGGGTCTCAAAGCCCGATTAACATCCAATGTCAATTTAATTAAAGTTCAATGGGCTTTTAATTAATTTCATAAGGCATGGACTTTTGGTCAATATGGGTCAAACCCAAATATCAAAGCCCATTTAAGGAATCACCTTTATTCGCCAAGAAACCAATTTTGGCCCATTAGGCCCAATTAATATTAAAAGTCCTTTAAATCATAATTGGACTTTATGGAAATGGTTTTGGGCCCAATTGGATCCAACCAATTTATCCTAAACCTAACTTGGTACAATCAAGCCCATTAAGCCCAATTACAACTTTTCAAGCCCAATTTCCAAAATAGGCCCAATTAATTAAATTACCAAATTCCAAATTTCATAACTTAATTAACCTAAAGTGTATGCCATAATTAATTACCCAAATTAACATTTCCAAAACACAAATTTGTACAATTAATTATGCTCATTATCATCAACTAATGTCCAACACAATTGAATCAAAAAATCACATCATTATACATGCTATAACTCACGGAATTCTAGGGTTTTCATGTCCAATTGTAAACCCAATCCAATTGAATCTTAAATCAACATTACCCAATTGTTTCAAGTCATCCAATGATCAAAGAAACAAAAAAAAAACACCATGACTTTAGGGCATATGCTAGTTTCGGCCAAGCCTAACCAATTGGGGAAAATTTGTACAATTCAAAATTCATCAAATTGACAATGCATAACACCATGTTATCATAATTTAAGCATACTCAAACAATCAATTTCACTCAAACATGCTCAAATCAATTTTGCCCAAATTTTACCCTAATCACGTTTCATGCTCAAAATGGCTCTGATACAATTGTTGGGTTTCTCTAAGGTCTCGGGATCAATTTCAAGCAAAGAAACATATATGTGAATACTCGTAAAAGCATGGCGGAATCATACTTACAACGATCGGCTTTTGCGATGTGAGGAACATCAAAATCTTCAAGCTTTTCCTTCGTTGAAGTCTCGGCTTTGGGCTGATTTTTGTCCTCCATTTTTGGTCCAAGCTCCAAGCTTTCGAACGGTGATTCCATGCTCACAAGTCGGTTTCCCTATCACCTTCGCAATACCCTTAAAGCGTGCTAGCACTCCGGAAATTTTGCCGCAAAACTTCCTATGCTTCTCCTACAACTCACGACATTTACAGTGGAAATATGGAAGAAAATGGCCTAAGCCGAGAGAGAGGAGAGAGTGAGAGAGATGAAGATGTGTTTTTGTGTGTTGGATAATTGATTTCCAAAATCAATTAAAACATATACCAAATTTTTGAATTTCAAAAAGTCAAAAAGGTACAAGCATTAAAGCTCTCCAACTACCACCATCAATCACAAATGACAAGTTGTCACATCACTCAAAGTGACTAGACATCACATCAATTGATTGACTAGTGATTTGACGCTTGATGTGACTTGTGGGCCGTACTTAAATTCGCAATGCGAGTGCGCCCGCAAATACTCCCAGGCTCGGGTTCGCTAATTCCAAATTAACGAATTTTTCGTTGCGACATAATTAAATAATCATGCCTAGTAAAATTACTATTCATGTCGCTTACGAATTAATTCTAAATTAACTCGTTCGCCCGAATTAAAATCTAATTTCAATTCCGCGTCGAAATCCAATTTCGTATTATATATCGAATATATTATTTTATCGATTAATTCCAAATTAATCGTTCTCTCTCTTTTATTAATATTTTATCCCAGATAAAATATCTCCGTAATTAATCCCAGATTAATTTTCTCTCTCATCTAATTAATCCCAGATTAATAAAGTGCGAGTCATACGTCATCGGTGAATCTTCGGGAAGCGACCCATGAGATCCCCGGATATGTTGGCAGTAAATCCGGTCGTCGGACTATCCGAACACGTACGTACCTAGTACTACGTTTTTACCGATTTACAAGACAAGGTTGGCTTCTAGCAAAGCGTCATGCCTACCCAATTCTCCAGAAATATCCTTACAGGAATATGTGATATATATCAGGCGTAGTATACGTAGTATTGCGTATTTCGATCCAGTATCGGATGTCACGTGCAAGGCCTGAGGCTGGAAATGTGTCTGCCCCGTACGAAGCACATATCAGATCTCTGGTAACTAGTCTCTATAATCGGATAAACATGACCTAGTCATAATATCCCGATAGCTGCAACATATAAGAGAACGAGTTCTGTATCCTACGTGATCATCATCTCCACTATGACTGTAGTGATACTTCCATCTCGACATCACACCCAATACACTACGATTCTCAATATACCCAGAAGAGGCGTACACAGAACCTGTTAAATCTCTGGACGACCTAAACCAAAGTACATTGATTGTCGCAAGTATTAGTGGTGCAAGTATCAGGTTAAGACCAAATACACATACCCTGATTTGGACTTCCATAGACACATAGTCATACTACCAATGGAATTCCGAGGGGTCTATCAAGAGCGAAGTTGTTTTCCGTACCATCGGTAAAACACAACCTCCTATTACACTTGCATGAGTATCCTAAACCCAAATATATGAGAACTATGCCGTTATGCTCCCACAAAGCGCACAAGTGTAATACTAGTCTATTCCGCATTATCGATGTCCAATCTCGATAATACTACGACCAGTGATATTTAATGATTAAACCTTCGTGGATTGATACTGTCTCATATCATCTCAATCCTGAACTAATCATATGGACCTTCTATCATTTATACATCTTGGTGATCTAATCACAAATGATAAAAGAGCAATTTCATTTGTCACATAGTTAATTTGTACAACAACACCATAATCTGTACAAATAGTGACGATATGGGTCATAATTGTCCAACATTAATCGCTCGAGCGGTTGACATGACTTTACACTATAAAAGGCCCAGGCGTAGAAGAAGAGGAGAAGAAAGAAGGAGCATTTATTGGAATCAAACACCCCTTTCAAGTTATTTTCTTTCATTTTTTTGACCTATCGATATTACCGTTATTACGTTTCAATTGGAAGAATACAGTAGTAGTGGAGGCGGTTGTGGTTGCTCTAATGGTGGTGCTCTTAAGTTTTGATGGTCATATGAGAACAATTGTTTGTGTGGGTTCTCGGGTAAATCTTTTTATAAGGGTGATTTCCAATGACGTACTTAGAAAGTTGATCAAATAAAGTGTAAAATTTGATTTTCATAAAAATAATAGATATTTTTAATTTTAAAAATGATAAATCAAAATTATTAATTTATTAGATGTATTTTAATAATTTTTTTTTTAATTAAGTGGGGGCAGTGATGTGGTTTCTCATTTTGTGATGTGTTAACATGCACTATGAAAATTTTTGTCCTCGATTTAAACAGGCATTTTCACATATAGCATTTGAGGAGGTGGATCGAGAAATACAAAGAATATGCCATGCCAAAAAAATTCCTCTTATATGATTATTAGGTCAAGAATATCAAGAAGTTTCGATAAACACCTATATATAGGAATAATTGTTTTTCTTTTCAGTTAAGATAAATTCATAATTAGAGAAGTTGGTTCTGTGATGTGCAACATGTTGGCATGCATCTTAGGCGGTCTCATAGGGGTGGGCAGAACCGATTTCAATTCGATTTCGGAGTGAATTGAACCGAATCGAAAACTTATCGTTTCAAAGTATTAAGAACTGACGTAAATCGAAGGGTTAAAATCGGTTCAGTTTTAATCAATTAACCCCCAAAACGATCGGTTCTGTTCAGTTTTAATCAATAACCCACACATTTTAATCAATTAACCTATGATTTGGTTCGATTCAGTTCATGATTTTACAAATAGATTGGTTTACCGGTCCAGTTCACGATTCGAACTGAAACAAACATATCGATTTAACTCAAACATAAATTGAAAATAAACTGAAAAATAGAACCGACCGATATTTTTGATTCGGCCGGTTCGGTTCCGGTTATTTACCCCTATTCTCATGTAGAATTTTGCTATTCTATTTTAGCCACTTGTGATTTATGATGTATTTTTGGTCCATTTTGATCTTGGGGCAATTTAATAGGAAATCACGATTTGCGATTAATCGAAAATAATGAGGGATTAATCAGACATTGTAAGGTTGATATTTTGAATGACTTATAGTTAAAAAAAAAAAAAAAAAAAAAAAAAAAAAAAAAAAAAAAAAAAAACTAAATTACCTCTTAAAATTATCCAAAAATCACTAAAAAATATTCATTAATTATTAAAATTACTAAACACTTAAAGAATTCTATTAACTCGGTAATAATTAATTTAAATTAAAACATTTTTTATTTTTAATCGTTTTAAAGAAAAATCATTCTCCTTTTCATATAAAATCATCAATTAAAATTTTAAAAATATATTGAAAATTTTAAAAATATATTAAAAAGTGAGATTGAACGATTTTTGGGAAATTTTAAGTCAACAATCGGCCAATTAATAGCTCAAAATCATCAGTATATTAGTGTCAATTTAAATCGACTAAAATCGATCGAGTCAAATCGCTCAAATAATAATTTACGATTAATTATCAATTAGTCTGCGATTAAGCAATCAAATGCATATATAGAAATGTCAATGGGAAAATCAATTTGTTGAATTAAAATTTAGGTTAACATAACTTCACAAAAAAAGGTATTTCGCAATAAAGTCACAACAATATCTTATTGTATTCCAAGTGATAATGAAAGTTGCAGTCCACTCCAATGGATAAAAATGGAATAAGATAAAATCATTTATTCATTTTTGGCTTCATAAGATTTTAAAATTTTTAATAAATTATTCCATTATTCAATTAATTCGGTTCGATTCAGCTTTTTAGTTAAAATTTTATTCTAATTCGGTTCATTTCGATTTTTTAATTAAAATATCGAACAATTATTTTTGAAAATAAAATAAAAATTATCATTTCGGATGTGTTTATTTCGGTTCGATTCGTTTTTTCAATTTTGATTTTTTTTTGTCCACGCCTATTATGAAGTGAGCTTAAACAATGGTGAATTTTGTGAATAAATATGATTAGCGACAACTCGTTTTTTTTTTTTTTTTTTTAAAGTTCGAAGCAACACCATTTGTAACTTTATATATTCGACATTCTATGTTATAGTTTAATTAGCAGTTAATTATAGAAATGCACATTCAAATTTTATACTAAAATCAACTTAGAAGGAATTTCTCAATGTTAAAAGAATTTAAATCTTGTGATAATAATTCAAAAACGCTAATTAAATAACATTCACACGAATTCTTAAAATTTAGTTTATAGAAATTAAATAGTGCTATCCTATTGTCATGGTAAATGCCTTGGTGCATCAATGAACAATAATGCCAAATGATTCATGCTTATGTCCCCAACAAAAACAAGAGCATGGACCACACCATAGCTACCATCCATGAGATAATATATATAGAGTTAGGTAATTTGCCTCTCTCCAATAATTATAACCTAACAAAATTTGTTTGGGACATTGGCTTGGTTGCATTTAATCACTCATTTTCTATTTAGCTTTTGAGATTATATGATCTTTGCAAATCTTATCACAATAATGCAATGCATATGGAGGAAATTAATCAATATTATGAATGATTTATCTTGTTCTAATTATCGATATTAGATGGTTTAACAAATAAAATCTTTTGCGATATTATTTGTATTTGTATTTAAAGACATAACGATATTTTTTTTAAGACAAAAAAGTACATCTATGGATTTGGTTGTATAAATTTTTGATCCTACCCAACAATTGTTTACATTGTAATCCAACAATGATTATTAGATCATCTCTAATCGAGCGGTAAAATACCCCGCTCGGTTGACAGAGTGACGCAAAATACCGTTCATTATTCCATTTTGTAATTATGAACTGTATTTGGTGTAACACTGTTCACTGCGGCAAGATTTTATTAATTAATTCGTGTGATTAAAAAGTAATAGAAATAGAATATTCTAAAGAATATTTTTTTTTATTGTAAAATTTGGAGTAATGAATCGAAGATGAGAATAATATTTGCGGTAAAAATTATACTAATTTAATGTAAAATTTACACCAAAATAAAATAATAGATTGGAGATACACTTAATTGGGTTAAAGTTGTTTGCATTTGTGAAAAAAGTTTCGCAATAATTGCAGAAAATATTATTGATTAGGTGACAATATCATATTGAATGGTTTTGACTTGAGACATTATCCTTGATAACAAAACGTGGCTTCTTTTAATCCACCTACTGTCAACAACTTGTTTGTTAGGCAAAGGCAAACACTGCTTTAAAAAGACTCATTTACCCCTTTCTTTTTAATTTAATTATGAATAGTAATTAGTTTTTTTTTTATGCTCTTAACGAAATTAGATTGTGAGTTTGTAACACTAAAGTTGCTTTCATAAAAAAAAAAATGGAACTTAGGATGAGAAATAATTATCAAATGAAAAGATCAAAGAATGACCAAAAAAGAATTGAAAAGATGGAAGTACACTTATACCATGCATACATAAAATAATTATTATTTTCCAAATGCAGTGGGTGATTAAATTTTGGTAAGCTGATTTGAGGCAACTCAAAAGTTATCTTCAAATATTAAATTGAATAACAACACAACACATAAAGATTTTCAAATCAACTTCTTGTACTAAGATATTGATTCATGGGCATGCCACTTATTATTCTTTGATAGATATGTTGAGGTTTTTGGACACTTAATTTAGTGCCTCACAAAGTATGGACAATGGGCTATGTCCTATGCATTAATTCTCTTCATTATCAAAATCATGCAATGTTATGTATCTTGGAGTCAATTTTGTTGTTGTGTTTCTTTGTAACATACATAAAATTAATATTTTAAATCAACTTTGCATACTCTTGTTCCTTGAGACTCAAGACTCTCAAAAAATGAGGGAAAAAAAAATCAAACTTTAGCTAATTTGAATACTTTAACCAAAATAGCCAATGAAATTGAACACCCAATGACCAAATGGGGACATATATAGTAATAATATGATCCAAATACTCAATTAAAAGTGAAAGCAGATGGCCCATAACACAACACAATGATATAAAGAGAAATGAGCCCTTTATTTATTTTTTTGCTTATATAAAAATTGTTTTGTGTTTTTAGCTCAATGATGAGATTCCCATTTTCATATTTAGGGTAGTAGTGGTATCCTACATGTTTTTAACTTTTTTGCTAAAACCCATTACATCATTTATTGTGCCCAATATATAGGGGTGAGTAAAACCGATTTCGGTTTCGGTTCCGGTTCCAGTTCCGCGTGGAATCGAAACTTACTCAGAAAAAATCAGTTCTTAATTAAGTGGAACCGGAACCTACCCGATTAAATATGGTACCCTATTAATCGGTTCCAAATTGGAACCGCGTGGAACCAGAACCTACCCAATTAAATAGGGTACCCTATTAATCGGTTCCAATTCAGTTCCGATATGGTTCTAATTTACCATATTTATTTTTTATTATCAAACTTTGAAAATACAATTATTTCTTACACCTGAATGTCACATTATATTTTTGACAACTGTTCATACATAAATAAAATAATAAATAAAACTGTATATTGCATAATATTTTTGACTCAATACATAATATTCTTGTAGGGAGTGCCTGAATTTAAATTGGGTTTTAATGGGGGTATGAAATTGAGTTATGAAATTGTGTTTAAATTGAGTTTTAAAACCGGTTATGAAATTGACTTTAAATTATGTTTTAATTTAGGTTATGAAATTGTGTTTAAATTGGGTTTTAAAATTGGTTATGAAATTGGGTTTTAATTTAGTTCCGAAATTGGTTATAAATTCGGTTCCCAAAACAGGTTCCGGTTCTGGAATTCGATTCCTAAAACAAGTTCTGGTTCTGAAATTCGGTTCAAAATAGATTCTGATTCCGTCCATAACAGAACCGAAACCGGATCGTTTAAATTCAGTTCTTCTATTTTGGAACCGGAACCAATTTGGTTCCAATCAATTCTGATTCCAAACTCGAAAAATCGGTCTGATTCCAACCGATTCCGGGTAGAACCGAAACCGATATTCAGCCATACCAGGCTACAAACACACAACAACATATATTCAGTCATTTTACACATTAATATTTATCACAAGATTGTGCTACAACTGAACTTAATTTTGAGGTAAATTCAAGAAGGCAAAGTTTGCACGAGTACAGTTGCAAAAATTCTGCCTTTCATATCGAAAGTTTAACGTTTCATATTATAAAATTTAGCGCAACATTTATTGGCCCTAGCTCTTCATTTTGTACATTTATCATTGTACTATTACTTGTGGGGCTGCAACTTTTATTTGATGCAACTTGTGCAAGTACTGAGTGAATGGCAGTGTTTTGAAAATGGAAGACCAGTTGATTCGGTCAAATCGAGAATTGATTGTGAATTCAGTTCGACTAAATATTAAATTGAATTTTTAAAAAATCGATTAAAATCAATGAGCCATTGAATTTTTTTAATTACAGATCCGAATTTTAAAACTGAATAGTCTGTTAATTTGTGGAAATTTTTACAAGTCCGTTTGCTTTTGTTACTAGCCTGAGAAAATGAACCGTAAAGGGAATTAGCCTAAGGCTGGCCGAGTATTACTCAAGATTTTATTAGTGTTGATTTTTGGGCCAGGTTGAAGCCCATGGGCCGCCCAAAAAGATTAAAATTCTGGCAAATAGATGTGTTAAAATTCATAAATATATAATTTATAAAGTTTTGTATATATATGATTAAAAAAACAAGAAGTAATAACTTGACTAATGATATAGTTCAAGCCTAAATTTCAAAAAAAAAAGGTAAAAACTAAAAGACCATAGCGAGTCCAAATCTTCTATCCCATCAATTGTGCTCCACTTCGTGCTCCACCAATTAAATTTGGACTACTAATATCTCTCATTAAATGAGAGAACAATTTGATTGGTGGAGTGTTAAAGTCAGAGTTCTCTCATTTAATGAGAGATATTAGTTGTCCAAATTTGACTGGTGGAGCACGAAGTGGAGCACAATTGATGAGACAGAAGATTTGGACTCGACCATAGCTAGCTGAAAACCGTGAGTGGGTTTTGATAGGGCCCATGGGCTGAAGGTCTATCAAAGGAGGTCAAGGGCTGCTGAGCTGCTAAGTGGAAGTATTTATTAAAGGAGGTCAAGGGCTGCTGATCTGCCAAATGGAAGCATCAGAGAGGGGGAGGAGCTGGACCAATGGGAGAAAGGAGACTGTTAGAGCAGCAGAAAATGGAGAAAAAGGACAGCAGCAGGTGTGTCTGATAGAGGAAAAATAGGGAGGTCATTTTGGGGGAATCATCATGAGAGTTACCAAAAAAAGTAGCAGATTGTTACTGTAATAGCCAGCTTTAATAGTATTTAGATTTGTTTTGTAATAGACATTTGGAGGAATGATATTTTGAGAAACAGTAGCCTAGAGGCTGTTTTATTAATGAAAAGTTGTTGTCTTACATTCATTTATATCATTGTTACATTGCTCAATCAATACAAATATTACTAAAAAAATATACATTGCTTGAATAGCTTGAGTTCTTGTTGGCCGGAACCGTTGTTGGAGTAGTTGTAAGGAGATTTCTGGAGTTGCAGTAGTACGAGCAGGTAGTTGCAGGTCGAGGGCTGGGGTGTGTTTTGCTAAACCTGCACCAAAACAGGGGAAGTTCCATTAATTGGTATCAGAGCAGGCGATAGTTAGTGGGGTTGTGGAAAGAATATGGTCTCAACACGTACATGGGAAAAATGGATTCTTGAGTTGAAAAAATAGACACCCGGGTGGAAAAAATGAGTGAGGCGATCGAAGGTTTACGCCAAGGGCAAGAATGGATCAACAGTACCATAGAGGAGTTGAATAAAGAGCAAGAAACCTTAATAATTATGATGAGGGAGATGAATGCTAGTCGGAGGCGCCAAGAAAAAGGAAATGAGTCAAAATAGGAGGGGCTTCACAGACCAGGGGTATGAAAGTGTTGATGAGGAAGAGGGATCAGAATGTTATGTGAGACGAGAGGGAAGAAGGTATCGAAGGCTCGAGTTACCCTTGTTTGACGGAACCAACTCACATGGGTGGATTTATCGTGTCGAACATTATTTTGAGGTTAATGAGATCATGAAGGCTGATAAAATTTCTTCTGCGATGGTGTGTTTTGAGAATATCACTCTAAATTGGTATAAATAGTTGGCGGCACGATGGCCACCACGTACCTGGACCAAGCTAAAGGAGGAGCTACTGGAACGATTTCGTTCTTCAACAGGACCGACGGGGTACCCAACATTGATTAATCTGAAACAAACGGGAAGCATCAGTGAGTACATTACTGCATTTGAGCTTGCTTCGAGCACGACGTCAGAGGCGAATGAAGAGTTACTCACACAATTTTTCACATGTGGACTAAAAGGGAAATTACAGGCCGAACTGAAGCCTTGGAGAATGCAGGGATTGAGGGCTGTAATGGGACTGGTACTTGAACTAGAAGAAAAAATGGAGGCTGGAACGAAGAAGGTGGAAGACAGTCAGGCTAGGTTTTGGAAAAGTAATAGTTGGGTCGGCCCACATTATCCCACTTATGCTGGGAAATCACAAGACTTTGGAATGGGCTTTAATAAGCCAAATGCTAATGGGAAAAACCCACATCATTCACCATCTTCAACTCACGAGTTCAGTACCCACCGAGCACCTGAGCAAAGCAAATCCACGCCGATCGCCAGAGAAGCTCTTATCGGTAACGTGGAGCGAGATTTCCGAGCAAATAATTCGGCGACGTCGACTCCTTATAGACCTCCATCGTTCCTACGACTTTCAGAGCAGGAAGAAAATTACAGGCGCATGAACAACATGTGTTTCAAGTGCAATGGCAAATTCTTCATTGGCCATGTATGTGCAAATAAGAACTTGAAGTTTATGTGAAAATAAGAACTTGAAGCTTTTGATTATAGAAGAAGAAGACATGGGTGAAGGATTAGAAGAGACTATGGGAAAAAGGGAAGAGAATCGAGAGGTCCAACAGCTTGAAGCAGAAAATCAATTCGGCCATATGAGTTTAGTGTCTATGGAACCATCTTTCCAAATTTAAACTTTTCGGCCCTTACCAGGAGCTTCAATGACAACAACTGGGAGGAGGGCAAACAATTCTAGAGACGAACAATGGAAAGCAGATGAGCAATTGTTGATAGTATCCATGAAGTCCTTGATAGGATTTGCTTCTGCCGGAAAAACCATGAGAATATTGGGGTCAGTGCAAGGTCGAGAGGTGGTAATATTGATCGACAGTGGGGCCTCTCACTCTTTCATCTCACCAATCCTGGTCCGCTGGTCGAAGAGCTACAGCTGTATGAGGATGAGTCCAAGTCGTTTTGGGTGGAACTAGGAGATGGGGGCCAAATGAGAAGGCGCGATTATTGTAAGGAGGTTCGTGTGAAGCTATCAGGGATATATATTGAGGAAGATTTTTTCGTGTTCGAAATTGGGTGTGCGTACATCATTTTAGGGGTCACATGGCTAGAAACTCTCAGAGATTTCTCTTCTAATTACCATGAATTGACCATGACAATCACCAAGGGTGGGAAAACAGTGAGGTTGCATGGAGAACCATCTTTGAGATGGTCGATGGTGTCGTACAAGGCCATTATCTGCACTCTCCAAAGAGATGATGTAGGGTTTGTAATTGAGTTGAAACAAAGTTGGCTGAAGTTGTGATAGTGGCAGGAACCAGGTGGGTGGTGATCGGATAGTCCAAGAGATACTGCAACAGTATGAAGATGTTTTTGACCAACCTATTCTACTACCTAAAGAGAGGATGTAGGTGTTGGACAATTATGACCCATAACATCATTATTTGTAAAATACATTGTGTTTTTGTACAAATTAACTATGTGACAAAAGGAAATTGCTATTTTATCATTATTGTAATTAGATTACTTGGATATATATAATGATAAAAGTCCATATGGTTAAATCGGATTAATAAGATATGAGACAGTATTAATCCACGAACGGTTTAATCATTAAATATCCTTAGTCGAAGTATTATTGAGACTGTACATCAATAATGCGGAATAGACTAGTATTACACTTGTGCGCGTTATGAAAGCTTAACAATATAGTTCTCATATATTTAGGTATTGGATACTTATGCAAGTGTAATAAGAGGTTCTGTTAGCCATTGGACCATGAACAGTTCACTCTGGATAGACCCACTTGGAATCCCATTAGTAGTATGACTATGTGTCTATGGGAATCTGAATCATGGTAGGTGTATGTGATCTTTAACCTGAGACTTACGTCGCTATTACTTGCGACAATCAGTTTACTTTGGTATTGGTCGTCTGGAGCTTTAACAAGTTCTGTGTACGCCTGTATTTGGTTTACTGAGAATCGTAGTGTATTGGATATGATGTCAAGATGGGAGTATCACTTCAGTCATATGGAGATGATGGCCACACAGGATACAGAACTAGTACTCTTAAAAGCTGCAGCTATCGGGATAGTATGACTACGTCATGACTTCTCGATTATAAAGATTAGTTACTCGGGATCCGATATATGCTTCGTACGGGGCAGACACAGAGCCAGCCCTAGGCCTAGCATGTGACATCCGATACTGGATCGTGTTGCGCATTACATACTATTAGTATTACTATGTCTGATACAAATTATATTCCTCGGTGAATATTTCTGGAGAATTGGGAAGGCACAGTGCTTTGCTCAAAGCCAACTATGTCTTGTAAATCGGTGAAAACTGTTGGGGTTGGTGCTTAGAGCGCCAATCCGAACCGTATTTATGTCTGATTCATGAATACGAACATCTTTTTTTTCCATAATATTACTTTCTTATTGGTTGCACCACTTGTTTTTATATATGTATTCGATCTAATTACTATTAGATTGAAACTAAATCTGATTTAGTGATATGTATATATTAGACAAAGACCCGATAATATATAATGTAGTGCGCAGTTACAAAGTAGTTTGTAATTGACATTGAGAAGTGTCACTACTAGAAATATATTATCAAATAAAGTTCCTGGTCAAGATTTACTAACACGGGTCGGTTAGTTAAATCCGTTGAGACCAGTACATGTCGTATATCGAGACTTGGTCCGATGGTTTATCCCAATGAACCATGAGTCTTGGGAGACTCGTATAGACATGTAGATGTTTATAGTGGATAAATACTGAACGACTCACTGAAGATTCTTAATGGATGGTACACCAACGTCAATAAGAATCTTCTCGGGTTGAGTAGCATAGTGGTCATTCGACTTGAGATACCACTGTGGATGTATGAGACATCCTCCACACTTAGATGGTAGTCACGTCACCGATCTATTTAGATCAGACCTCCGCCTGTTCGTTGGGTGTGGACCGATCCTCAGGATATCATGTGTGTATCAAGATAGGATTCGTCAGTTCTGTGTACAGAGCATAGGTAGTCCAAATGTGATTAGCAATCTGTTAAATCTATGGCCATAGTATACTTCGGAAGTAAGTTCTGAATGTTATAGATTGCTAATAGATACGTCGAAAGGATTATACCTATAGAGATTTGACGTTCATATCTATATCTTTGGGATAATCCGGATACATGTGACGGAAGGATTATACGTATGCAATGACCTCGACCTGTATGATTCAGCTAGTTTATCTGTGGTCGTCATAATTTACAGGTGGGTAAATTATGGACACGAAATTAGATTTCGTGACAGATATGTCTGAATCTAGAGAGTCTCACTAATGAAATATACTCGTAGAGCACTAGGGCGACTATTATAAATAATGGTGATTATTTATTGTTCGTTTAACCGTTAAACGAAAGATACATACATTAGAGGGTCGAATCGTTATTTCCTAATTAGTGTGTATTTGTGTTTAATATTTGATATTATTAAATACACATTAATTAATTATCAAATTATGATATTTGACATATATCATTAATATATGTATTTGAGATATTTAAAGTAAATATAATACATATGTTTGAGATATTTGTATTTAATTAATTATTTAATTGTTAAATGATTAAAGTAATTAAAATATAAATATCTTACCAAATGATATAGTTAGGAAATGATTAGAGTGTATATTGTTGACTTTGCTTTAAAAAGAAATGGTAGTCAAATTGATTTTGACTTCTAAGATATTTGTTTAATTTTGATTAAATTTGAAAATATCTATTTTTTTTCTTTTTAAGCCAATTTCGGCCATGACCTAAAATAAATATAATTGTTATATTTTTTAGTTACTTTATTTGACTTTAAGAAAATCATTAAATGGTTTGATGATGATTAAAGCAAGTTGATAAAGTAAACTTTAAATGAAACAAAAAAAATATCTAGATATTAATATTGCTTCAAATTCGGCCAATGGCTTAAATTTGTGAGTATATATTGTTTTGTTTTCATTTTTAGGGTTTAAGGGTTCATAAGTTACCAAATGAAACACAAAAGTAGTTGAGAGAAAAGCTTGAAGGCTAAAGAAGAAAGCTTGGAAAATCCTTGGTTTTGTAAGTTTTTCTTTAAAATTTTCAACATGAAAAATGTTTCTAACATGCTTAGATTCAACTTGTGTGTTGTCTCTTAACTTATAGTTTGTGTTTTAATTGATTATGAACTTGAAAGAAAGATGTATGCATGTATGGTTATAAAGTGAGCTTGAAATGGTTTCAATGGCTCTCTTTTGATTATTTGATAATCATGTTGACATTCTAGAGTTATTGAGCCACTCCTTGGTGACCTAGAAATTTTCTAGAGTTATTTCAAAGTGGTGGTACTTGTTTGGTGTTGTAAAAAATGAATTAAAGTAATGGATTTATTGGATTTGGTGAAATTGGTCAATTTGATGAAATTGTAAAATTAGGGTTCTTAACCCATTTCAAATTTGGGTATTTTCATATATGTGATGTATTATGGTGTGTATATGATGCATATTAATTTTTGAGTTGATTGGATTTGATCTTGGCATGTTTTGAACATAAATGACCAAATTGTAAAAACTGAAAAATATGGGGTGGTTTCGACAATTAGACAAAAATTGGGGTTTTTGTTGCAATCTGATTTTGACATGTTGGAAATCATTTTAGAAATAATTTAGAATCATCCAAAATTATATTTGACAATTTTAGGACTAAAATGATCAATTTGCAAAGTTGTGGGGCAATTCAGTAATTACCAAGAAATTTGATTTCTTGTGTAATTTTTCAGAATTTGATAATTGGGTAATTAAATAAATAAGTTTATTTAATTGATCCAAGAAAAATTTTGAAATCGGAAAATTTTGATTTTCGCCATTCCGCTGCGTTACCGGATCTTTCGCCATAAAACCCTTACAAGAACGTGGTACAGGGTACCCACGTGTTCGGATAGTCCGATAACCGCATTTACTGCCAACATATCTAAGAATCTCTTGGGTCGCTTCCCAAAGATTCACCAATGACATTTGACTCAAATAGAATTAATCTGTGATTAATTATGAGAGAGAAAATTAATCTGGGATTAATTGCGGCAATAATTAATCTGGGATTAACTTCGTGTGGAAGAGAGAACGCGATTAATTTATAATTAATCGATAAAATAAATTTAATAGTTAAATTGGATTTTTCTATTTAATTTATTTATTTGGGGCTAAAATAATATATAGGATATATTAATTGAAATCAGATTTCAATACGAAATTAAAATTGGATTTTAATTCGGGCGAACGAATTAATTTAGAATTAATTCGAAAGCGACTATCGTAATAATTTTACGAGACATAATTATTTAATTAAATTGGATTTAATTATGTAGCGACGACAAATTCATTTAATTCGGAATTAAACGAACCCGGGCCCAAGCTTAGTTGTATGTTGGAGAAGCCAACCTAAATTTTGAATTTAAAAAGTGGTGTGACCACTTGACTTACATCAAATGTCTTAACTTTGATGGAAGTAGTTGGCTTTATTATTTGGATGCTTTAACACACACATCAACCAAGTCTTGAATTCACTATTCACTCTTATTCTCTCTTTGGCTTGGCCGAAACCCTCTCAAACTTGGAGAAAAATTTTGCTTCAAATTTTTCATCAAAGCTAGCACTTGGGGAGTCATTTGAGGTGATAGATAAACTCACCCAAGGAACAAACAACTTTACAACAAGCTTGGACCTTCATCCAAAAGGAAAATTTTTTCGAATTTCTCCAAATCAATGTAAGTGTTTCCGCCACTTTTCTTGATTAGTTCACACATATAATCATGTTTAGAGATCTTGTGGCATGTCTTAGAGACTAACAGTAGGAGCACGCAATCCGGCTTCAGACAGGAATCTCCCCACCACACTTGAGGCCCTATGGGTATTTATACTATCAGAAGAACAAAATCGAAAAAATCGTGAGGGAAATGTTACTGGCAGGCCTAATCCAACCAAGTTGTAGCCGTTTTCAAGTCTAGTGATACTAGTTAAGAAGAAAGATGGCAGCTGGCGGTTTTGTGTCGATTATCGCGCATTGCATAAAATCACGATACCTAATAAATATCCGATTCCATTTATAGATGAGTTGTTGGATGAGTTGGGTGGCGCTACGATATTCTTGAAGTTGGATCTGAAGACCGGGTACCACCAGATCAGGGTTAGACCCGAGGATGTGGAGAAAATAGTGTTTCAAACGCATGAGGGACACTATGAATTCTAAGTGATGCCTTTCGGATTGACTAATTCCCCGGTCACATTTCAGGCATTGATGAATGAGGTATTCCGACCCTTCTTACATCGATTTGTTTTGGTATTTTTTTGATGATATTTTGATATACAGTTCAGATATGGATTCTCACATGGGACACTTAACCATGGTATTGGATATTTTGAGGGAACACCGGTTGATCGTAAATAGGAAGAAGTGTTACTTTGCACAACGTAGTGTAGAATATTTGGGTCAGATCATCTCAGATAAGGGAGTCTCGACAGATATGTCCAAGGTGAAATGCATGGTGGAATCGCTGAGTCCTAGTTGTTTGAAGGATATGAGAGGATTTTTGGGTCTCATCGGCTATTACCAGAGATTTGTTCAGAGCTATGGGAAGATTGCGAAGTCGTTGACTGATCTGTTAAGGAATGACAATTTACATTGGAATGGGGAGACCCAAAGAGCTTTTATAGAGTTAAAGCAAGCCATGACTTCTGTACTCATCCTGGCACTGCTGGATTTTACTCAGGAGTTTGCTATTGAGACTGATGCGTCAGGCCACGGTATATGGGCAGTACTGATCCAGGGAGGTAGGCCATTGGCATTCTACAGTCAGACGCTATCACTACAAGCTCAAGCTAAGTCGGTATATGAGAGGGAGTTGGTTCAGAAGTGGCGACACTATTTATTGAGACGACCTTTCGTGATCCATACGGATCAGGTTAGCTTGCAGTTTTTTGATGGATCAACAGTGTCTGAGCGAAGGGCAGCTCAAATGGGTTTCCAAATTGGCAGGATATCAGTTTTCTATCATATATAAACCTGGGAAGGAGAACCGAGTGGCAGATATATCATCTAGGAGGCCCGATGGCTCCCAACACGCTGAGACTTCTCAACTTGCTGCCATTTCAGTGGGGCAGTGTAATGCCTTGAATGGGATCGAAGCAGAAATATGACAAGATGGTAGACTTCAGGGTATTGTGCATGATTTGTTGTCCGACCCTAGTCGCCATGGTGATTTTAGCGTGCGTAGATGACACTTGTTCTTTAAGGGTCGACTGGTTATTCCAAATGGATCTTCCAAGATACTTTTATTCCTTCAAGAGTTTCATGTGAATCCTAATGGAGGGCATTCAGGTTATTTTCATACTCATAAAAGATTATCCAACTTATTATATTGGGAAGGGATTAAAAGAGATGTTCAGAAGTTCGTAGCTGCCTGTGAGGTTTGTCAGTGGAGTAAATATTCCGCTTTGACACATGGGGGACTCCTCCAGCTGTTACCCATCCCACAACAGACGTTGGAAGATATCTCTATGGATTTTGTTGAAGGCCTACCCAGGGCACACAATGTTGATTCGATTTTGATGGTGGTGGATAGGCTTACAAAATACAACCACTTCCTAGTGCTTTGCCACCCTTTCACAGCGATGATGGTAGCACGACTCTTTATCCGCTAGGTTGTATTGGCAGACCGAGGTGGTAAATAGGTGTTTGTAAACCTACTTACGATGGTTTGTAGGAAACAAACCACGTAGCTGGTCGAATTGGATTTGTTGGGTTGAGTATTGGTATAATACCACCTGCCACAATTCTGTGGGTATGACACCTTTCAAAGCATTATATGGTCGAGATCCGCCACCCTTGATTTGGTTTTCTGATGGAGGGCCAACTGTTGATGAAGTAAATGCGCAGTTACGGGATAGGGACATGATCTTAAGAGAATTAAAAGACAACTTGATGATGGCCCAAAATAGAATGAAAGCTCAAGCGGATAAAAAGAAAATAGATGTCACTTTTAGGGTGGGAGAGTCGGTTTTCTTGAAGATTCAGCCTTACCGGCTGAAATCACTAGCACGACGTCCCAATGAGAAGCTAAGTCCAAGGTATTATGGCCCTTTCGAGGTATTGGAGCAGATTGGCCCCACAGCTTACAAGTTGCGGCTGCCGGTAAATGCTAAGATTCATCATGTTTTCCACGTCTCTCAACTTAAGCGTTCAATTGCTCCACCTCTTTCAAGTCAACGAACCTTGCCCCGATGTCTATCGACGGAGTACGAACTACAAATATTTCCCGAGTCTATCCTTAATTCTCGCAAGCTCTTGAATGGTGATCATGAGGTTTTAGTCAAGTGGAGAGGTTTTCCCGACTTTGAAAGTACCAGGGAATCACTGCAAGAAATAAAAAATCAGTTCTCTGATCTTCACCATGAGGACAAGGTGTGTTCGAATGAGGGTTATTGATAGGGTCCATGGGCTGAAGGTCTATCAAAAGAGGTCAAGGGCTGGTGAGTTGCCAAGTGGAAGCATCTATCAAAGGAGGTCAAGAGCTGCTGATCTGCCAATTGGAAGCATCAGAGAGGGGGATGAGTTGGACCAATGGGAGAGAGGAGACGGTTAGAGCAGCAGGTGTGTCTGGTAGAGGAAAATAGGGAGGTCATTTTGGGGGAATCGTCATGGGAGTTACCAAAAAAAGTAGCAGATTGTTACTTTAATAGCCAGCTTTAGTAGTATTTAGATTTGTTTTATAATAGACATTTGGAGGAATGATATTTTGAGAAACAATAGTCTCGACGCTGTTTTATCAATGAAAAATTGTTGTCTTACATTCATTTATATCACTGTTACATAGTTCAATCAATACAAATATTGTTAAAAAATATACATTACTTGAATAGCTTGAGTTCTTGTTGGCTGGAACCGTTATTGGAGTAGTTGTGAGGTGATTTCTGGAGTTGCAGTAGTACGATAATTTCATAGCTAGATTAAAATTGATTAGCCTCCTCCATATTTGATTTATATTATGTAATAACCTTTGACCATCTCACGTAAGCAAAATTATGCATCCTATATTAATCACTCAAAAATGAATTTAAAAAAAGTGTCCATAATTTATTTAATGAGACACTTTAAATGAAATGAAAACCCCCCAAAAGAACAATGTTTTAAAGAGAAACAGTTGACAAATACTTGAATTTGCTCTACAAAACACAAACACTATTATCCTAAATCCTAACTAACTGCTATTATTGTTAGTAAAAAACATATATAATGAAATGCATAAATAAGAACAAACAATGCATATACCTTAAAAGATTCATTCATGGATATACTTATTAACTCTTCTTAGGTGTAAATCTTAAGAAGAGTAATGAGATTACCTGAAGCTCCCGAAGAATTGTAGCCTCAAAATCAGAAACTCTAATTAGAGGACTCAATTGTTAAATTGTAGCCTCAAAATCAAGAACTCTAATTAGAAGACTCACCATAATATCTATATAAATAGGCCCACCCCTTAAGTTTTTTTTATGAAATATGCAAACATTTGACATTTAAATTTAATGAAATCAATTTATTTTCAAAAATAAAATGCTAAATGAAGATATTCCTACTGAGCAAAAAAGACACCATGTTAATAACAAAGAGTTTATCACCACCTTCCTATCACATTCATTAAGAAATGAACCGACTCATGAAATAAAATGACATAAATTCTTTTTTGAAATATGTTGTAACCACCCGACCCAGGTTTAAACGAAACAGGTGAAATCCTCGGCTGCCCCAAGTTCTTGCAAGAAATATGCACATGGACTCAGAACTCAAATCCAAGACCTGAAATCCTAAATTTTTTGCCATCAAACAAGGAATATCAAATGACATAACGTTAAAATGCAAATATATGATTTGTCCATACGATAAATCTGCTAACAATAATTAAGTGCTAACTGTGTAAGTGATTCAATTTTCTTCATAATTATAATAAGCAATACTGAAAATTCAAACAGAGAAAATTAACTATATGAACAAAGAGAGAAAAATACAAAAAGAGGTGACATGACGTTACTTGGCTATTGTAGCTGTAAAATGTGAAGCCTTATCATCCGTTGGATAAGGGACACGTGGCGCAATCCTTGTCGTTGTCCCAATTACTTCTATTTGCCAATCATATATAAAGGGTGCTTAGGTTGAGAATTAGTTAAAAGGTTTTCATTATTTGTATTCCCTTGTTTTTGGCTAAGTGTTAAGCCTATTTCCTAGTCCAAGTTAGTGTAATCTTCAATTGGGAATTTGAGAGATTGACACTTTTAGAGATTATGGTTTATTGTGAGATTTGGGGAATTACAATTTGTAAACGGATTCAAGATTCTTGTGTAATCTTGAAGTTGATTAGTGCAACGAGCTCCTTGTTCCGGAGTTCAACGTGGATGTAGTCGGGAATTTTTCTGGCGAACCACGGTAAAAATATTGCGTTCTTGATTGTTGTTTGTTTTGTTTGACGAATATATTTGCGGAAAACCTTCACAGAGGTATCAGAGCTTGGAGAAAAGTCCAGTGGGCCGAGAGTTGGACCAAGATCAGCCCAAGACTCAGCCTTTTCATTCGGCAAAGAAAAACGCAGAAGACCGAGAGCCGAAAAGCAAGATTAGAGGGCCAAGATTCTGACCAAAGAAGTGTCAGCCGATCAAAAACCCCAAAAATTGGTCAAAAGACGAAGGCAAATCAAAAACCAGAGAAGAGAGCTGCCGATTGCAAAAGACTTGCAATCACCAATCAATAAGCCAAAAATCCCTAATTGTCTGTAAACTGTGAAGAACACGGCCCAAAAAAAAAAAAAAAAAAAGAAGAATCAAAGCCCAAGAACCATCTTCTTCAATTGGGCGGCAAGAGCAACAAGAATCCCTAATTCTTTAATCTTTGGTCACCAGAACAATTCATCGACGAAGGGCAACAAGAACTCTGCTGAGTGAAGGTGAGAGACGATCAAAAAAAAAAACCCATATGCGCTGCCGACTCAAGTTCCCTGCGAGTCGTCAATCAGATCTGTGGGGGTGTACCGATCAAGATCCCTGACTCATTCCGACTGAAAGGGTGATCTGATCTCTCAGTGGCCGAAGAAAAACCCTAGGCTCGCAGACCAAAAGGCTCTTGGTTGTCGAGTGGATCTGTAGCTGCCGACGGAAGTCTCTGGGACAAAACCAATTTCTGAGTTGCAGGGGTGTGTGCACTGTTCTTAGCAAGCTGCGGTTTGGGAAGTGAGGAACTGTGTTGTAAAATTGGAAAAGGTTTAGGTGTTGCCAAAGTGAAATTTTGGGTGTTTAAAGCTGCAGTGTTGAGTGATTGGAGTTTTGTTGTTAATTCGGTATTAAAGCTCTGTAGGAGTTGACTGGGTACGAATTACCAAATTGTGTTTGGGCAGATTGGTTGTGTTTTGCCCAATTGTGTTTGGGTTAGATTGGGGGAGTAATTGCCGAGAGTGATTGCGGAAGTGTCATCAGGTGATTACTGTAAAAGGAAACAGAAATGTCGACAATTAGACTCGACATAGGTATCTTTGACGGAAAGGGGGATTTCACTACATGGAAGAAAAAAATGAAAGTTCTACTTTCCCACCATAAGGTGGCTTTGGCACTGGAACCGGATCCAAAAAAGTGGCCAAAGATGGAAAAGGAAGCGAAGGAATAAATCCTAGAAGAGGCGTACAATTTGATCTTCCTCCACTTGGGAGACTCGGTCATCAGAAAAGTTGATGGAATGGACACGGCCATTCAACTCTGGGGTAAACTCGAATCTCTTTATTCTGTTATTTCTGCACCAAATTTAGTGTTCTTAAAAGGAAATTTGTTTAATTACAAGATGGATACTAATAAGTCGATTGATAATAATTTGGATGAATTCACGAAAATGACTCAAATCCTTAAATGAACTGACCAAGCCCTAGGAGACTCTAGCGAAGCTATTAAATGCACTGCCTGAAGAATATAGTGTCGTTAAGAACTCTCTTCAGTACACAGGAGTTGTACCTAGGCTAGACTTGGTGATATCTGATATAAGGGCTAGAGAGCTAGAACTTAGAACCAGTAGGAGAGGATGAGCGAACTTATTCGTGAAAGAAAAAAATGAAAAGAAATATAATGGTCCGAATAACTATCAGACTAATAATAAAGAACCTAAAAGACAGAAAAAGAATAAACAGGATAAAAATAAGAATAGTGACAAGAAGTGCTATCATTGTGGAAAGATGAGACACCTTAAAAGGAACTGTTACAAGTTCATTAGGGAACATGAAAATGAAGGTAGTGCTACTGTGGCTGCCGAAAAGGGGTCGATGTGCCTATCTGAGGCATTGACTGTGTCTAGTGATCACATTAGTAGAGAATGGATTATGGACTCCGGGTGTTCCTTTCACATGAGTCCGTATAGGGACTGGTTTGTCAACTTTAGAAATTCTGACCAAGGCACAGTGTATATGGGTAATGACAATACTTGTAGGATACAGGGAGTGGGGGACATAACACTTAAACTCCATGATGGTAAAGTTAGGATTCTTACTGACGTTAGATATGTACCTGACTTGAAACGGAACCTGATATCACTAGGAACACTAGATGAATTAGGTTTCACATATAAAGCACACAAAGGAAACATGCACATATCTAAGGGTAATAAACTGATCCTAACTGGTATAAAAAGAAACGGATTGTATGTTCTAAATGGCCAACATGTATTCTCGGAAAAACCCATTTCAGCTTTAACTTCTAATGTTGATATGACTAATATATGGCACTTGAGACTTGGCCATATAGGCCAGAAAGGAATGCAGGTACTCAGCAAGCAGGGACAATTTGGAAAGGACCAGTTGAAGCCACTTGAGTTTTGTGAGATCTGTGTGTTGGGAAAACAGCACAGACAGAGCTTCCCAACTGGAGTTCACTTGTCAAAGGCGAGTCTGGAGTATCTACATTGTGATCTGTGGGGACCAGCAAAGGTCCAGACTCATGGGGGTAAGAAATACTTTCTCTCTATTGTTGATGACTACAGTAGGAAGGTATGGACATTCTTACTAAAATCAAAGGATGAAACTTTGACTAAATTTAAAGAATGGAAAGTATTGTTAGAAAATCAAACTAGTAACAAAGTAAAAGTCTTGAGAACTGATAATGGCTTAGAATTTTGTAATACTGAGTTTGATCAATACTGTACGAGTGAGGGTATCCTGAGACATAGGACTGTTAAAAACACCCCTCAACAGAATGGAGTTGCGGAAAGAATGAATAGAACCTTATTAGAAAAGATCAGATGTCTTTTATTTTCTTCCGAACTTTCGAGGGCCTTTTGGGGTGAAGCCCTCAATACTGCTACTCATTTGATTAACCTTAGCCCTAATAGTTCAGTTCAGTTTAAGACACCAGAAGAAATCTGGTCTGGTAGGGCTCATAAGCTTCCCACCTTAGAGTGTTTGGCTGTGAAGCTTATGCTCACCAGTCCGTAGGTAAACTTGAACCGAGGTCAATCAAGTGTGTTTTCCTAGGATATCAAGAAGACAATGGTATAGGTTATGGGAAGGGAATCACCTGGAGTCAAAGTCATAGTTAGTCGGGATGTTATATTTAATGAACTTTGTTTTCCTTGTAAATCTACTAACAAGAATGCAGGTGCCTTAGAAAATGATCTAGCAGATTTTGATCTTGCAGGTGGAGCTCAGATGCAGGTGGAGCCAGGGACATCAAGGACCGCTGAGCAAGTTGGTGACATGTCAGGCACGGAGACATCTGAGGACACCCAGCCCAGGAGAAATAACCATGAGGAAAACAGAAATGAAGTAGCAGATATACAAGAACAAATTGAAGATGACACAGTGGATCAAATGGATCAAACTGAGCAGCATGATGAAACACCTCAAGACACATTGGCCAACTACCAGCTAGCAAGAGACAGAAGTAGGAGGCAGGTAAGGCCTCCTACCAGGTATGATTACTCAACCAATGATTTGTATTTATGTGCATTAATATCAAGTCATGAAATTAATGGGGTTGAGCCTGCTAGCTTAGGAGAGGCATTAAAGTCTACCCATAAACTTGAATGGGAAGCGGCTATGGAAGATGAAATGTCTTCCCTTAGTACTAGACCTGAGGTGATTAAAATGGAAAATGTACCTTATGCTAATGCTATTGGTTCTGTGATGTATGTCATGATTAGTACTAGACCTGACTTGTCATATGCTGTATCTTTATTGAGTAGGCTTATGTCTAATCCAGGTGGAGCACACTGGAGTGCTTTACAATGGTTGTTAAGATACTTGAATACTACTATTGATTATGACTTATGTTTTAACAAATCTAACGCTTTAGATTTGGTCGGGTATGTTGATTCTGATTTTGCAGGTGACAGGGACTCGAGAAAGTCAACTACAGCTTACTATTTCACACTTGGTGGAAATTGCATCAGCTGGAAGTCAAGCCTGCAACCGTTGGTCACACTCTCAACTACCGAAGCGGAGTATATAGCCATAACTGATGTGTTCAAGGAAGCAATTTGGCTTCAGGGTATCTTAACCGAAATACAACAGCTGCAGGGTAAGACAGTTGTGTATTCTGACAGTCGGAGTGCGATACATCTGAGCAAGAATCCAGTACATCATGAGAGAACCAAGCATGTGGATGTGAAATATCATTTTGTGCGGGAAATTATCTCAAGTGGTAAGATTGAGATTAAGAAGGTTCCAACTGAAGACAACCCATCTGACATGGGGACAAAAATTGTGACTGCAACCAAACTCTCCCACTGCATGAAGCTGTTGCAGGTGGGGGTTGGCTGATCTTGCAGCTGACATGATCGATGATGGAAGAAGGTGAGTTTGCTGTGCTATCTTGGCCTTAATGTATCATTGTGTATGATTGGGAGTGATAGGTGTTTTTGGCTTCAAGGTGGAGATTGTAAAATGTGAAGCCTTATCATCCGTTGGATAAGGGACACGTGGCGCAATCCTTGTCGTTGTCCCAATTACTTCTATTTGCCAATCATATATAAAGGGTGCTTAGGTTGAAAATTAGTTAAAAGGTTTTCATTATTTGTATTCCCTTGTTTTTGGCTAAGTGTTAAGACTATTTCCTAGTCCAAGTTAGTGTAATCTTCAATTGAGAATTTGAGAGATTGACACTTTTAGAGATTAGGGTTTATTGTGAGATTTGGGGAATTACAATTTGTAAACGGATTCAAGATTCTTGTGTAATCTTGAAGTTGATTAGTGCAGCGAGCTCCTTATTCCGGAGTTCAACGTGGATGTAGTCGGGAATTTTTCCGGCGAACCACGGTAAAAATATTGCGTTCTTGATTGTTGTTTGTTTTGTTTGACGAATATATTTACGGAAAACCTTCACAGTAGCAATCTCGGCCGCTTCAGCAGTTAAAGCTTTTCTACTGCCTGTAGGTGTAGAAACCACCACTGAAAAAATGCTTCTGATAAAAAAAAACGTGTATAGAACAAAAACCAATATCATCCCAAATCATTAAAACAAATCATTCAAAGTAAACCAAGTTAATTATGAATATTAATTACATATTACGCTTCAAATACTATATAAAATTATCAGACTTGCATCTAACCAAAGATCATGTGCAAAGTAATCTGATGGAAGATCAAAAAATATCCTACACCAACAGCCACATAAAAAATAAATTAAAAACAACAATGGCAAGGAATCCAGATACAATTATATGATAATACAATACTTATAGCGAGTTTTTGAATGAGACTTAGGGGAGCCTATTAATATATTGTATTAATGGTAACCCTTGAAATAACAAGAGAGTAAGGATTGCGTGAGAATGAGAGCTTTCTTTTTTCTCAGTTTTTATAGATAATAATAGATGGCGTGTTTATTTTTAATGATTAACGCTGAATAAAATGTAATTTAAGTGATTTACATAAATTGGAATATTTGTTTTGTCACTTAGTATAAGTTTAAAGGACATAAATATCAAATTACTAATTTTCTTACATTAAATATAATGACATATCAATATAAATATAAAACTTCAGTATTTTTCTTCTTAAAATATCATATAGAATTTTGGTTTTCTTCCTAAAACACCAAATATGATTTTTTTTTAAATTATTTTAAAAGATAAAAATTATATTCATAATTAAATTTCCACTCATAATTTTTATTATTATAAAAAAATAATATTTAAATTTTATTTAATCCGCGAAAATACGAGTCCCATGCTGATTAAAAAAATAAAAACAAACAAACATATCTATTCAACATTTAATCAAGTATTAAAAAAAAAAAACAAACGAACAAATAAATCCAACCTTGAATTAGGTCAAAAATTGTGGGCTACCATTTTAAGCCCATGATATTTAGTACTTCAAGCCGATCCATAAGAGATTTGAGCTGTGTACACCCCTTAAATATATCGAAGACACCCCATTTCTAAATCATAATTTATATAAAACAAAATTACGACAAATATGAATCTAATTAAACTTAAAATCTAATAGCACTTATGATGATTATAAATTTATAAAAGTTGGATCCCTCTTCGTCAAATCAATATGTAATAGAATTTTATACAAATTGTTGTATTTATTTTGAAATTTATTAATGCACTATGCCATTACCATTGTTAAGTTATGTTAAGAAAATTTCTTAATTAGATTAATTATTTGAATTTTAAAACACATAAATCATTTATTACAAATAATTTGTTACTGTGTTCTTACAAATGACAATGAACAACAGTAAAACAGAACACAGATGGTACAATAAAGTATTGGTAATAACAAAACAACAATACTGAAAATAACAAAGTTAAACAGCTGAGCAATTATGAACAAGTGGAGGCAGTGCAGTATCGAACTAAACAGAAAGAAATTCGAGGCTTGTTGATGCCAACAATTTCCTTAAAACAAATTCGCCTCCCACCGTAGGTGCAGCAGAACTTGAGACGATTGTTTCCCAGGATACAACGAAAAATCGTACGAGTAAGGGCACCACCGAACTCGTATCCAGCGAACCTCTAAAGCGTTTGAACTCTTCCCAAAAAGATGAACAAGAAAAACGAGACTGTCTTGTGAACTGTATTTTTTTTGTGTTGTGTATCACAAAAAACGAAAATCATCTCTCAAATAAATGAAATAAACATGTCAATTAATCACATGAGTGAGAGACCTTCCATTGCTTGTAACCACCAAGTTGATTAATATCATTAATTCAACTGTTATGGAACTCAAAAGGTTTAGAAAAAATAAAGAGACATGCAAAAATTGGCTGGGCCAGGCCCGCACAATTTGGTCCGGCATTCGTGTACGCAGGACACGCGGGTGCACACGAGCCAAGCTTGATTCGGATTTGATTTGCACCCCCCCCCCCCCCGCGCACGTAGAGAGAGCCTCTATCCTTACAACTCTTACCCATCTACATATGAGCAATCATATATAAGCATAATATTCCCTCTATAGATTTCCCATATGGGACAAGCTTATTTTTCTTTATTTTTCTCATTCACCCAAGCACCATTTTAAGCATATGAATATACCATTTCGAACTACTCACGGAGGAGTATCCGAATCATTCAATAACAACCACTAACACGAAGTGGACCATGCTTGAAATTGTGCCTCAAAATGCTTATTCATAAGCATTTTCCAACAATCCCCCACATGAATGAAATTGGCGAAAAACGTCGAATAAAATTATTTTATAAAACTTTTATTTTGACCTAGAAGAGTTCAACGGTTCAACACCTGCATAGGATAGGTAGGCCTCAGCCTTTGAACCTTCCCTTGTGAAAATATATCTCATTTACTGGCTGACAGTGGACGCGATGTCATTGAACTGTACCGCCGTTCATGTAAATGGAGAACATATATCACACAGATTTTTACCTAACACATCTGAGTTCTCATTGTTATGCTCATTTTGGCCATGAACATCAACCTGGTTCTGCAAGAGTTTCTAAGAATTGTGCCCCGTACAATTCCCTTTGAAGCGGCCCCACTTCTCTCTCACATAGGTGATTTCTTATTTAAGAGCATCTCGTAATACTCTGCTCGGATTCCCGACGCATAAGAATCATTAAAAGCCTTTGCTTAACCTCAATTCATACAAGCATCACTGTTTCATTTCACCATAGGAATGGACTAGAGGGTAACCCCCCCACAGTGAACCAATTATGTCTTTTACGAGTAGGTTGTCCCATTGAACCTAGATCTTGGGATCTCCAGTCAACAAGGTTGGGTTTTCCTTCGTAATAAACATTTATCTAATGGGGTTTAGTCCCATTCCCCTCGATGATTTCACAACCAACTCTCTATTTAACCCTTTGGTTAGCGGATCCGCAATGTTATCCTTTGACTTTACATAGTCAATCGAAATAACTCCAGTAGAGAGTAATTGTCTAACGGTATTGTGTCTACGACGAATATGTCTAGACTTACCATTATACATAATGTTATGTGCTCTTCCAATTGCAGATTGACTATCGCAATGAATGCAAATTGCTGGCACTGGCTTAGGCCAACTTGGAATATCCTCTAGAAAATTTCGAAGCCATTCTGCTTCTTCAGCACACTTGTCTAATGCAATGAATTCTGATTCCATTGTAGATCTGGCTATCACAGTCTGTTTGGAGGATTTCCATGATATAGCTGCACCTGCTAGTGTAAACACATAGCCACTGGTAGACTTTGAGTCTTTCATGTCAGATATCCAATTAGCATCACTGTATCCTTCGACTACAGCTGGATATCTATGATAGTGCAACCCATAATTACGAGTAAAACGTAAGTACCTAAGTACTCTCACTATTGCTTTCCAGTGATCAACCCCTGGATTACTCGTATATCTGCTGAGCTTGTTTACTGTACAGGCTATATCAGGTCTTGTACAACTCGATAGATACATCAAACTCCCGATCACTCTAGAGTATTCTACTTGAGATATACCCTGTCCCATTCTTTGATAGGTGTAGACTCACATCTAAAGGAGTTCTAGCCACAGCAGAATCATCATTGTTAAATTTACCAAGAATCTTGTCCACATAGTGTGACTGATCAAGAATAAGTCCATCAGGACTTCTCGAGATCTTTATTCCCAGAATGACATCTGCTAACCCATGTCTTTCATGTCAAACTTGGATTTCAGCATATTTTGGTAGATTTCACCATTTTAACATTACTCCCGACAATCAATATGTCATCAACGTAGAGACATAAAATGACATAGCCAACTTCTGTCTCTCTGACATAAATGCATTTATCACACTCATTGATTTTGAAACCATTTGCTAACATGGTGTCATCAAATTTTTTATGCCACTTTTTGGAGCTTGTTTTAATCCATACAAGGATTTAACCAACTTACAGACTTTCTTTTCTTGTCCTGGAGCTATAAAGCCTTCAGGTTGTTCCATGTAAATTTCTTCATCTAAATCTCCATTTAGAAAGGCTGTTTTCACATCCATCTGATGTACCTCAAGATTGCGCAAAGCTGCAATCGCTATTATCATCCTTATGGAATTTATTCTCGTTACAGGAGAATAAGTATCAAAGTAATCAAGACCTTCACGTTGTCTGTAACCTTTAATTACAAGTCTTGCTTTGTACTTATCAATTGATCCATCTGCCTTTATTTTCTTTTTGAAAATCCACTTGGACCCTAAAGGTTTACATCCTGGAGGAAGATCCACTAACTCCCAGGTGTGATTTTGTAAGATGGATTCAATTTCACTATTGATGGCATCCTTCCACAAAGCACCATCAGCTGACCTTACAGCTTCGTTATAGCTTTGAGGATCATTTTCTAGCAAAAATGTCAGAAAATCTGGACCAAATGATTTTTCGGTTCTAGCTCTTTTGCTACGTCTTGGTTCAAGTTCAACAACTTGTTGATCCTCTGGAACATTTATTTGTTCTCGGTCCTGACTATCTTCAATAATAGTCTCATGTACCCGTTTGTGTACATTTGAATTCGAATTAGTTTTACAAGGAAAAACGTATTCGAAAAAGGATGCATTCCTCGACTCCATTATCGTATTCTTGTGAATATCTGGTATATTAGACTCATGCACAAGAAATCGATAAGCATTACTGTTATGTGCATATCCTATGAAAATACAATCAACAGTTTTTGGTCATATCTTCACCTTTTTAGGTGGAGGAATAACTACCTTGGCAAGACACCCCCACACTCGTAGAAATTTGTAGGAAGGTACTCTTCCTTTCCACATCTCATAAGGAGTTTTCCCTGCATCTTTCCGTGGTACCTTATTTAAAAGGTAATTAGCTGATAAAACAGCTTCTCCCCACATATTCTGAGGTAAGCCAGAGCTGATTAACATAGCGTTCATCATCTCTTTCAAGGTACGATTCTTCCGTTCTGCAATCCCATTGGATTGGGGTGAATAAGGAGCTGTGGTTTGATGTATGATTCCATTTTGTTCACAAAGTGATTCAAAAGGGAAAACATACTCACCACCACGATCACTTCTCAACTCCTTAATTCTTTTGTTCAGTTGATTCTCAACTTCATTCTTATAGAGAACAAATTTCTCTATAGCTTCGTCCTTGCTTTTCATCAAATACACATAGCAAAATCTAGTGCAATCATCAATAAAGGTAATAAAATATTTATTACCGCCTCTCGATTGTATTGAATTAAAATCACATACATCGGTATGAATAAGATCAAGTGGTTCAGAGTTTCTTTCAATACTATGAAAAGATGATCTGGTTAGTTTTGCCTCAACACAAGTATCACACTTATGTTTGTTATCAATTTTAAAATTTGGAATGTGGTTCATGTTAATTAATTTCCGTAATGAATTAAAATTAACATGTCCTAATCTACCATGCCATAGATTAGAGTACTCAACAATATAAGCAGAAGAACTAGCTTTATTGATATTCTTAGGTTTAACAACCATTACATTGAGCTTAAAGAGCCCATCAGTTACATACCCTTTTCCCACATACATCCCATTTTTAGTTAAAACTACTTTATCAGACTCGAACACCATCCGGAATCCATGCTTGTTCAGAAGCGATCCAGACACAAGATTCTTCCGTATTTCTGGTACATACAGAACGTTGTTCAAAGTCAACTCTTTCCCAGAGGTCATCTTCAGAATCACCTTGCCTTGACCTTCAATCTCAGATGTTGCTGAATTTCCCATGTATAATTTTTCCCCATTACCAGTAGGCTCAAATGAAGAAAACATGCTCTTGTCCGAGCACACATGTCGAGTGGCACCAGTATCAATCCACCACTCTTTTGGGTTAGAACCCACCAGATTCACCTCAGAAACCACAGCTGAAAGGTTAATGTCTGAAACATCTTGAGTCATATTTTCCATCACATTAGCCTCTTGATTCTTTTTCTTCTTCGGCAGTCTGCACTCAGAAGACTTGTGACCCATTTTGTCACAGTTGAAGCATCTTCCTTGAAATTTGGATTTCTTGGAAACTCCTCCTTTAGGGCCCATCTTTGACCCTTGTTTTTTAGGGTTCTTGTTCTTATGGCCATGTTCAACAACATTTGCTTTGGCCTCATGAGTTATTCCTCTCTTGTCAGATACTCTGTAATCTTCCTCAATTCTAAGCTTAAGAACCAAGTCTTCAATGCTCATTTCTTTTCGCTTATGCTTTAAATAATTCTTGAAATCTTTCCATCCAGGTGGTAGTTTTTCAATTATCGAGGCTACTTGGAATGTTTCACTTAAAACCATCCCCTCAGCATGAATTTCTGCTAGAATAATTTGCAATTCTTGTACTTGACTTAACACAGTTTTGGAATCAATCATCTTAAAATCTAGGAAACGGCCTACGACAAATTTCTTAGTACCGGCATCCTCAGTTTTATATTTTCGGTCTAAAGATTCCCAAAGCCCTTTTGCTGTTTTCATCCCGGCATACACACTGTACAAGGAATCACTCAGCCCATTTAGCACATAATTCCTACATAGGAATTCAGAATGTTTCCAAGCATCGATTGCACTGATACTTGGATATCAATCTCACCCTCCACGGGTTCAGGAGCATCTTCCTTTAGAAACCTCGCAAGGTTCAATGTGGTCAAGTAGAAAAACATTTTCTGTTGCCACCGTTTAAAATTCTGTCCACTGAATTTTTCAGGTTTTTCTGCAGCAGGATTGACATGGCTCACATGTCCAACAGGTTGTCTAGCCACAGAGGCAGTGACACCTTGGCTAGCCACAGCGGCTGCCATATTAAGCCCAGAGGCTGAAGCAAGTTGGCCAGCCGAGAGGCTGCCACTGCACTTTGGCCAGCCACGGGGGCTGCCACAATATTTTGGCCAGCCGAGGAGGCTGCCATATTCGGATCTACTGTGTTTGGACTGTTTTCCATATCCACAGAGTCGAATTTGTTTTAAGACTATTACAAATAATTTGTTACTGTGTTCTTACAAATGACAATGAACAACAGTAAAACAGAACAAGATGGTACAATAATATTGGTAATAACAAAACAACAATACTGAAAATAACAAAGTTAAACAGCTGAGAATTATGAACAAGTGAGGCAGTGCAGTATCGAACTAAACAGAAAGAAATTCGAGGCTTGTTGATGATGCCAACAATTTCCTTAAAACAAATTCGCCTCCCACCGAGGTGCAGCAGAACTTGAGACGATTGTTTCCCAGGATACAACGAAAAATCGTACGAGTAAGGGCACCACCGAACTCGTATCCAAGCGAACCTCTAAAGCGTTTGAACTCTTCCCAAAAGAGATGAACAAAGAAAAACGAGACTGTCTTGTGACTGTATTTGTTTTGTGTTGTGTATCACAAAAAACAAAATCATCTCTCAAATAAATAAATAAACATGTCAATTAATCACATGAGTGGGAGACCTTCCATTGCTTGTAACCACCAAGTGATTAATATCATTAATTCAACTGTTATGGAACTCAAAAGGTTTAGAAAAAATAAAGAGACATGCAAAAATTGGCTGGGCCAGGCCCGCACAATTTGGTCCGGCATTCGTGTACGCAGGACACGCGGGTGCACACGAGCCAAGCTTGATTCGGATTTGATTTGCACCCCCCCCCCCCCCCCCCCGCGCACGTAGAGAGAGCCTCTATCCTTACAACTCTTACCCATCTACATATGAGCAATCATATATAAGCATAATATTCCCCTATAGCTTTCCCATATGGGACAAGCTTATTTTTCTTTATTTTCCAACACCAATGGGTGAACTTTGAGCAACAATTTCTCATTCACCCAAGCACCATTTTAAGCATATGAATATACCATTTCGAACTACTCACGGAGGAGTATCCGAATCATTCAATAACAACCACTAACACGAAGTGGACCATGCTTGAAATTGTGCCTCAAAATGCTTATTCATAAGCATTTTCCAACATCATTTTATTCAATGAGTCATTTGTTTCAAAGTTTGGATATAACAATCAAATTCGACATATTTATGTAGTTTGATATATATATATATATATTTAAAAGTTTTGGACTTTGTCAAGATAACTTAATTACCATGATGTTTACATTTTGGATTTAAAACAGAAAAATATATACTAAACAAAAATATTCTCATTAAATGGAGTCGAGTATACAAATCATTTGACATTAGTATGTTATATTCGAAATCATATTTATTATACTCAGTAAAAATGTAAACGTCTATTTATGATTTATGTTCATGTCAATTAAATTCTTTCCGACCTTATTTGACATATTACAACATCATTTGCTATTCTTAAAAAAGACTAATTTATTTCTAAAATTCCTACTCATACATGAGAGAAGTGATTGATTTATGACCCAATTAGTATTTATAATTATATAATATTATAGAAAAAATAATTAGGTATTATATAAATATTACTTTTTTCGACTTTCAAATCTATTCTTCCTTACCTCACCCTAAGCTGTCACCTAATCTTTGGAGTGGTCCCAAATGAGGGTTCATTCCAACTTTTGAATAGGGGTGGCAAAACGAATCAACGAATCAAATTTGTATCGAATCCTAAACGAATCGAATCAAAATGTGATGGATTCGTATTCGATTCGTTTATTAAACGAATATAATACGAATATTCATTTATTCGTTTGGTCAATGATATTATTTAATAAAATAATTTACCACACTTGGTTTACATTAATTCTTCATAAATATATATATATGAAATATGTAATTAATGTATTTACTAAAAATACCTCACTAAATATCGAAAATATAACTTTTTATATGATAGTTAGCTATAATTTCTCAAATCTTAATTGAAAATTAACAAGAACTAGTAAATAAAAATAATAAAACGAATCTTAAACGAATAAACGAATCAATTAGCTTAAATTTGTATTCGATTCGTTTAATAAACGAATCGAATCGAATTGACCCATTTATTAAACAAATTCATTTTTCCAAACCCGTATTCGCTTTAAAGCGAATCGAATCGAACGAATAAACGAATCCTGGCCCAAATTGTCACCCCTACTTTTGAAGTGGACTCCGAGTAGGGTCCCTACCCAAACACACACAACTTTTAAACGAGACTCATACGGTAGACAATTTAATCGGGAATATTTTAAAATTAATCTAAGAGTAAAATTGACATTTTCACATGATTGATAATAAAAAAAAAAGTTTTAAAATTCATTTCTCACTATCTTCTAAAAACCATTCATTTATCATAAAAAAATATATTAAGCAATCATTAAGTCAAAAGAGATTACTAAAATCTTTGAAAAAGAAAAAAGAAAAATGAGGAAAATAAGAAAAAAACGAGTCTTTATGTAAATTGGACAATTTTCAAAAATAAGAAATCCGCTATTAATTGACCAAAATGGGTGATTTTTCGATGAAAAATTAAATCAATAATTTTCGGCTAAATTAAATCATTGTATTAAAAATATCATCAATTAATCACCGATTAAGGTTCTATTTAATGTTGTGGTTTGATAAATGGTAAAATAATAAAATTGTGTTTTGATCAAAATACTGTTTCTTAATTATTTAGTTTATGAAAAAAAATTGTGATTACTAATTGTAACTTCTTTTTAAAAATATTTGTAAAAGGTAACGTTTTTTACTTTTCTCCACCATCAAAATGTTATAAAAGTACACTGTAATTATTTTTTTACTAAAAAAAATTACATAATATTGTTTATAAATCACCGTTTATTCATCATATCAAACAAAACGTAAATTACATAGCTTCTACTAAGATATTCGTCATACTAAAAGGAGATTTTTTTTCAAAAAAAAAATTATTTATATTGTACTACTAAATTTATGATAAAAAAAATAATTAAGTATTACGAATTTTGAAATATTACATTTTATTACTAAACTTATGACAAAAAAATATTTTAATATTAAAAGTATACAAAATCTAAAATTTTACTACTTTTATATTAATTGTATGTTAGTAGACTTAGTTGATCTAAAATTTTGTTATAAGTTTAATAGTAAAATATAATATTTCAAAATTCATGATATTAAATTATTATATTATTATAAATTTAGTAGTAAAATATGTGTGTGTATACACACACAGTCAAATTTCAGTTCACATAAAGTGCACATTCAGCTAAAAGACATAAGATTTTTTGCTTTATCTGCCCTTACAGTACACATAAATTCCACATGAACCTTAAATGGTTAATTGGGGCCCAAAAAGGGCCCTCAACCAAACCTGACCAACGATTTGGTTCAGTTTCGAAACCGAATCGAACCATTTGGTGCACAGTTCAGGAAATTGGAATCATAAAATTGGACCGAATCGGAAAAATAGGTTTAGTATTTTATTTTTTGAAAAAAGAAAAAAATGATTAGGTTCCAGTTCTGAACCAAACCAAACCAAACCGAACCGAACGAAACCGAGCCTTAAGGTTAGAGGTCCGCATTATGTGGAACCGTAACCAAACCGAAATGAGTTTTGATTCAGTTCAGATTTTGGAACCGAAATCAGATAAAAACGTAATCTTATAATTCCATCCGGTTCGGTTTCAATTCTGAATAGGAACCGGGTCTACCGTCCGCTGCCAAATTATCAAATGATCGTCTGCCAGATATGCATAACGCACATAACACCTGTCTCGCTCTTTCCTTAGACAAAGCAGTTTGACTGAGGACAAAACCGTCACTTTACGAAACATGGAGCCCCCATTTCAGCAGCTTTAAAAACGCGCACACGGCGAACGAAGTTGCAAATAATAAATAATTCAAAAAATATTACAAATTTTCATTAGAAAGAAGATGGGGTTGCTCTCCAACAGGTAACTTAATTGAATCTGTTTTTTTTTTGCTTCCTAAAAAATTGTTATTATCATATTAAATTTGTTATATTGTTGATGAATGAAATTATGTAAGTGCAGAATTGATAAGGAAAGCCTGAAACCAGGGGATCATATTTATTCTTGGAGAGCTTATATTTATGCTCATCATGGTTTGTTTTCTTTTCTTTATTTATTTATTTTCTGTTAATTATGCGACAAAGCGGAAAACGAAAAGAGATCAATAAAAGATGACAAATAAATTAGGGTAGTGTGTATATTAGGGTAATTCGAATTATTAAAATACCTAATTATTATAAAGGAAATGAAACAGAATTAAAATCTGATATCTAAATTAAAAGAAATAAATCTGGAATGAATCCCAAAAATAGGAGAGAAACTTTTAAATGCGATTCGTTGTATTTCAAAGAGGAATCTGGGGATGATCCGCTCGGCCAAATCGACGTTGCGAGTCAACACCACATGCATATTCTTAATAGCTTCGAATCGGTACATTATGGGCCGAAAACCTATAGCCCAAGTTATGGCTCTTTGAACGCTCATATGTCCTACATCATTATGGTTAAATGACATTATATACATTTTTTTGGAAACCCCGCCGTCAAACCCGACCTGAGCTTGAGCGGAGCAGGTAAAACCCCACCTGTCTCAGGCTCTTACAAGAAACGCATCCCTGAATTCGAACCCAGGACCTGGAAGCTAGATCCTAAGCCCTACACTACCAAGCCACGCCCTTTGGGGACGACATTATATACTTTGATAAATCTGTGGTGAAAATATGAGATTTTGTGTATTTTACTGGGTAGTTGATTTATTTTTAATAGAAAGATGTCATAGATATTGTTTGAGGATACTCATTTATTTACATAAAATCGTGATTGATAATTTTATGTTTTAAGTTAAACGGCTAAACCCATTAAAGTTTTAGTTGCATTGTCAAAAGATTTTCATTTCTCTTGTTTTAAATGGTTTCGAGAGCTGTAAGGAATGACATTCTTATTCATTAGAATTTAGTTGATTATTTGTTTGAGACCTAGAAACGTTCAATGTTTGTTTGTAGATGATTGAATTAAGGAGTGTCATGATTTATTACATAGGGTGAAAAAAATTGATGAAACACTGATAATTTAATTAAGAATAATGCTAAATGAGGTGCCACTGATCTAACTGATGGTATAATGCTGTGATAAATATTCATCAGATAATGTTTAGGATACATGAAATTATTATTAGAGTACATTGGCAACTTCTTTTTATCCTCTTTTGCTTTTTATTTCATTTGTAATCTGCATTATCTATTTCCCAGTCCCCATATTTGTAAATATGATCTTTTTTAAACTATAATGATATCAGGCATCTATGTCGGAGATGATAAAGTCATTCATTTTACTAGACGTGGCCAAGAAGTTGGAACAGGGACAGTTCTTGATGTCCTATTGGTAAGCTCAGGACCAGCTCGACCTCTAACACCCTGCCCGACATGTACACCCAACGAAGTAGATCACGGAGTTTTCCTCTCCTGCTTAAATTGCTTTCTTTCAAATGGAATCTTGTACCGTTTTGAGTATGGGGTCAGCCCTGCCCTCTTTCTAGCAAAAGCTCGTGGTGGAACTTGCACTCTTGCAAACGCGGACCCAGATGAAGTAGTTGTCCATCGAGCAAAGTATCTGCTTGACAATGGCTTTGGATGCTATAATGTCTTTAAAAACAATTGTGAGGATTTTGCTATCTACTGCAAAACTGGACTCCTTGTTGTTGATCAAGGAACAATGGGACAGAGCGGCCAAGCGGTTTCTATTATAGGCGGACCACTTGCAGCTGTTCTATCAACGCCATTGCGTCTTGTGACCACCAATGTCTATGGGATGGCAGCAACAGCAGTCACTGTTTATTGCGCTAGCCGATATGCAGCTGACATTGGCATGAGAAGGGATGTTGTGAAAGTCTCTGCTGAGGATTTAACAACCAGACTTGCAACTGGCTTGCTACAGGTAGTTGAACCGCAGATTTCAGCTACACCTGCTCGGTAGTATTTCCAGTCTTTCACCTGTGGTAACTATATATTTTAAATCTTCATTGTTACTCTTGATGTCATTAATAATGTATTTGGGAATAGGATTCCCAAATATAATGACTGCTGTGACGTTTAAATTTGATTTACTGCAACATATGTTGAAGTCCTGATGCGTGTATGCTGATCTGCTGGTGTTTTAGTTGCATCTGCTCCATAGACTTGTTTGCTATCTATTTATTGAAGTGTTTAAACAAATTTGCCGACAACTCCATGTGTCCATTGTTTTGGGTAATGTTTGCAGCAGTCATAGCTTTGTATTGAAAGACAAGCATCTCTATGTTGGAGCATACAAGTTTAAAAATGGTGCTTTTGGTAACTTTAATCCTTTCAGTTCCTGTTAAGAAGCTAGCTTTGAAGTATTTTAGGAAGGCATGTTATATAAATGTTCTTATATGTTGTTTTATATCAGGGTTATTGACTCAATTTATTATGATTTTTAAATTATTATGTTAATGTAAAAATTACTTAATTTCTTTTGTTGAAATAATAGTATATTCAATTTTAAAACTAGTACAAGCACTAAATTTAATATTTGCTTAATTATTAAGAAATGATTAATGACAGCGCATATGATGTGATCATTGATGGCTGAATGGCCTATAATAGATGATTAAAACTTTTGAAGTAGTAATAATAATTAGAAACCATTTTTCTTTTGTTATTTGATAGCAACATTTAGTGTATGTTCGGTGTAGAATTTGATGAGCTTATAAGTTTATACTCTCAATTCAATAATTATTAATTAGTTTATACTCTAAATCAAATTATTTTCATGCCAAACGGTGCATTGAAATTCAAAACAAGGCCAATCTCAACTTCTTGATGATGTTTTGCCGTAAGGGTGGCAACGGGCCAGACCCGGGTTTTTGACAAAAAAAAAAAATTGGCTCAAGCCGGGCTCGGGCCCGGACAGCCAAATCCGGGCCGATTTTTTCAAAAAAAAAAAAAAAAAAATTTAGAGGAATGTCGAGTCCAAACTCTCACTGAGATTACCAAGTTGGAAGTTGGTAGTGGAACTTGGAGGAGCTGCAGGAAATCTGGAAATGGCAAATGGGATGGCAGGCGTGTTGAGATTTGTTTTTGTGTTTTTGATTTGTTTTTTTTTTTAGTCCGGGCCAAGGGAAGATTTTATCCCTGGCCGGTCCGGGCTCGGGCTTTTCTGCCATCCTTATTTTGCCCACCCCACTAGTACGGTCCCTCATTAGAGGGACATGTTTTATTATTATTATTTTTATTCTATAATTTTATTTGTAATTTTATTTTTATTTTATAATTTTTGAGTTTAATTTATTTTTATTCCATAAATAAATATATGGAGGATTACCATTTACAAGTAGACCAGTCTTGAAAAGCACAATGATTGTTTGATTTAAAACTCGGTTGGGTATAGTTTTTTAAAGGGTTATTTACGTTTTACTACTAAAGTTATGATCAAATAACAATTGGGTACTATGAATATTAACATATTACATTTTACTACTAAACTTATAAAAATTTAACATTTTATTACTTTTCCATCCAAATCGTTAGTTGACCGTCAGTTGACCTTTAAAAAGACTGTTTTATCCTCCAAATAAAATAAAAGTGAAAATTATAATTATACACTTTAAAAAACATATATAAATCTTATATATAACAATAAAAGAAATACAATCAACAATCACATTTATAAAAATACTTCAATATCTAAATTATCCATATAACCCAATAAAATAAAGAATTTAATTTACCAAATAATTTAATAATTAAAATTCTCATAATAACCAAAATACTTTAAAATATAACAATAAAAGAGATATACTCAAAAATCATTATTTCCAATATCCAGCCGTACGATTACCACTGTTGATTACAATATTTATAATTTATAATAATGTGTGTGTTAAGACTCTTTTATCCTTAGGATGTCAATATGATGTCATGGTCAACTAATGGTCAACTAACGGTTTGGATGGAAAAGTAGTAAAATGTTAAATTTTTATAAGTTTAGTAGTAAAATGTAATATGTTAATATTCATAGTACCCAATTGTTATTTGATCATAACTTTAGTAGTGAAACGTAAATAACCCTTTTTTAAATTAAAACCAATCCTACCAATAAAATATCAAAAATAAAAACCCAAAAGGGAATTGGGTCGAGAAGTCGGGTTTCATAGGTTAAGTGTATGATGTCGTGATTGTCGGATTCTGGTCACCTGTGGGTCGACCCGGTAAATATTATGGGTAATGTAACAGTGTCGCATTTTGTGTCTTGGATGCGACGTATAAAAAATTATTATTTTGCTCCTACAGTTGAAACAACTGCTTTTTGGTGGTCGAAGTTAAAAGGACCGATTGTGAAAAATAGTTAAATTGGAAATACGGTGCCTTATCTGTTTTGATTGTGAATTTTGAAAATCTTGAAGTTTAAATGAGGATGGATCTACAGTTGAGGCTCACAATGAGAGTGCTCATTTGAACTTTCATCAAACACCTTCTGTTCATTCCTCTACTGTTTCATTACTACTTTTCTGGTCCATTTTTTCCACATGACCTCGGAGATCCACCAGCATTCAACACCATTTCCTGCTCCTAGGAGATTTGGGACGAGAGTACGCCTTGATGAGTCAAGCTTAGAGGAGGAGAATATGGATAACACAACCACACATAATGGGTTAGAGGCAGAATATGCCAAAGATAATAGTAGTAAACTTGATTAAAAAAACAACCCATGGTCCAATGGCAGTTTTGTAGAGCAGATGAAAGCTACCTTAGAACAGAACTTCGAAGCTAAAACTATCGTGTATGCAGCTGAGGATGTGGTGACAAGCAAGAAAGATAAAGGTCAATCCATCAAGTTTCCACCAGTGTTTAAAAAAGCGCTGAGAAGCGCCGTCGCCGCCTCTCGGCGATGGAGCGTCGAGGCGGCCGCTTCTTGCTGTTTCTTCAGTTTGATCGCTTCTTGCGCGTGAGGCGGCCGCCTCATACCAAAGCGATGTGAGGCAGCCGCCTCACGCGCAATGGTTTTTTTATTTTTATTTTTATTTTTGCCTTCAAAACAATGACGTTTTGGGATCAAAATTGAGTGAAATGGAAATTGAAATGGTTTCTGCTAGAACGTTTCTTGTTTGTTTTATGTGAAATTGAAATGGATGGGCTGGAGAGAAAATCAGAAGCAATGAGTGAGAGAAAAGTGAGTTATGGGGGTATATTTAAAAGTTTTTTATTTTAATTTTTTTGTCTGAGAGAACTGAATTGGATGTAAATTTTTCAGTAAGATGTCGACTCGAATAGATCCGGCTTGGAAGTACGGGCATGAAGTTACTGCGGAAGATGATAAAGGAGGATATAAATATATTGAATGTCATTTTTGCACTAGGATAATCAAATGGGGTGTGTACAGAATGAAAAAATATCTTGCGGGTATTAAGGGTAATGTCGTGCCATGTACAATGATTCATCCAAAAGTACAATCCAAGATAAATGAATTTATGAAGAAAAAACAAGATACAAAAAAGGTTGCACAATTTTATCGAGAAGAAAGATTTGATGAATGTGTCTCCCTACGTCGTACATATTTTGGTAGTTCCAATAGTATATCCAAGAGAACAATTAGAGGGCCTATAGATAAATTTGTGGTTAATATTGAAGAGGGAGAATTGGAGGATAATCCGATACGCCCTTCACAAGGAAGTGTTCAAGATCTTTGTGAACAGACAACACAAGATATTGGTAGTTTTTTTATGAGAATGACATTGCTTTTAATGTTGCTAAAAGTCCATTATTTGCCAATATGGTGAGATCAATTGGAAATTTTGGATGTGGTCTAAACCCACCGACACCATATGAGTTATCAACAACTATACTGAACAAGGAATTAGAAAATACAAGAGAAGTTGTTGATGAAGTCAAGAAAACATGGATACAAACAGAGGTGAGCGTTATGTCATATGGGTGGAAGGATATGAGAGGAAGACAATTGTTAAACTTCCTTGTGAACAATCATTTTGGGACTATTTTTCTTAAATCTGTGGATGTTAGTGATGTTGTCAATGATGCAAACTTATTGCTCAACCTGCTTGATGATGTTGTTGAAGAAGTATGATAAGACATTGTGATTCAAGTTATTACAGATAATGCATCAAACTATAAGAAAGCAGGTGAACTTTTAATGGAAAAGAGGAAACGATTATGGTGGATGCCATGTGCGGCGTATTGTATTGATTTAATGCTTGAAGGTATTGGAAAGCTACCTCAACATAAAAATACATTGTTAAAAGCGAAAAAGGTAAACTTACATATTTTATTACATATCTTATTATTTCACATCATAAATTAATAATTGTTACTTTCATTTAACAGATTAGTAATTTCATCTATAATCATAGAGCGGTGTTGGCTTTAATGAGAAATTTCACAAAGAAAGATTTAGTTCGCCCTGGTCTGATAAAGTTTGCAAATGCATTCTTAACATTACAAAGTATGTATGTATGGTCTGAAGCAATCCTTGGAACAAATGTTTACTTCAAAAGAGTTGAATGACATTAGATTCTCAAAAAAGTCAGAAGGGAAAGATGTAAAAAAAATAATTTTGAGTGATAGGTTTTGGACTTGTGTTGCTTATGCAATGAAAACCACCAAACCTTTAGTTTATTTGTTGAGGATGAAAGATAGCGAAAAATTTCCTTGTATGAGATTTATATATGGTGTCATGGATAGAGCAAATGAGGAGATAGCTACAAATTTGGGAAATGAGGTTGGTTCATACAAAGAGATCTGGAAAATAATTGATGATATGTGGGAATCTCAGTTGTACCGCCAATTGAATGTGGCTGGCTATTTTTTGAATCCTCATATCCAATATGCAGACAATCCTCCTTCCAAGCATCCGAAGATTATGCGTGGGTTTATTTTATGCATGGCCAAACTGTTGCCCGATCTTGAAGATCAATATTCGGCAGATATACAAGTGGATAAATTTCTAAATAAGCAAGGATTATTTGGCCTCGGTGTGGCTAAACACATCGTCTTCAATCGTAGTCCTGGCATGTGAATTATCACTTTTGTGTTATTATTAACTATAAGATATTATATGAATTTTAAAAGTGTATATTCAATCTTATTATAGCTGACTGGTGGAGAGCATTTGGCGATGAAACTCATCAACTGCAATCTCTAGCAATAAAGATTTTAAGTCTAACATGCTCATCATCGGGGTGTGAACGCAATTGGAGTACATTTAATATGGTATGATCTAATTATAAGTTAATAACTTCTGAATAATTAATTTATTCAATACTTAATTATGATAATTTGAATAAATATTTTGTAGATTCATACAAAGAAGAGAAATAGATTATCCACCTAGAAATTGAACTCATTAGTGTACGTAACGTACAATATGAGATTGAAGTAAAAATACATGAAAAAACAATCATTGCAATCAGATGATGATCCTTTGATTGATGATGAGTTGTCTTCTGATGATGAGTGGGTGGCTGGAGAAAGCTTTGTTGAGAAAACTTCCATTGAACAACCGAGTGGAAGTAGACCACCTGCACAAAAGAGGAGCAGAGATAAAAGTAAGTTAATCTTTACAAATAATACAATTTATATAATACAAATTAAAAATTAATACGACTTTATGTTATTTGTTAGGGAAAAGAAAAGCTTCACAATTAGTGGATGAAGACAATACAAGTGAAGGAGACTCTCTTGAGGATAACCCATCTGATGATGATGGAGGGTTTTGACACAAGTTTCATGCCGGTAGACACATATGATATCATATTTAGGGATTAGTTATCAATTATTTTTTGAACATACTATGAATGGTGGATAAATGAATGTATTTTGGATTGTTGATGTTTTTTATTATACTGATATTATGATTTTAATTTTTTTCCTGATTTTCGAATCGAGGCGTCCGCCTCGCGCCTCAACGGCCAGCCGCCTTGAGGCGTTATCCGTATTTTTAAATATTGGTTTCCACAAGACTTCAAGAAGAAGTTAGTTGAACCTTGGGAAAATGTTGTGATCATTAAATCTTTAGGTCGCTCCCACACCTTCAGATTCATCCATAACGTGCTTCAACAAAGGTGAAGTATGTTCAATAATTGGCAGCTTATTGACCTATAAAATTATTTCTATATTGTTAGATTTCAGGATGCAATTTACATGGATTATGTTCTCACAAACGGCCCATGGATGGTAGCTAACCATTACTTAGTGGTGCAAAAATGGAGAGCAGGGTTCTCACCAGCCACTGAAACCATTAATCGTATGGCTGTGTGGATTCGCCTTAAGGGCTTACCCATTGGGTATGTGAACTACGATGCCTTATGGGAAATTGGCAACATAATTGGCAAGACACACAAGGTTGATATTCATTCTTAAGTGCAAGCATGAGTAAGTATGCTCGAATCTGTACGGAGGTTGACCTAAGCAAACCCTGACACCTTACATTAATGTTGATAATTGGTGGATCACTATTGAGTATGAGGGTATTAGTCAAATTTGTTTTAATTATTGTTGTGTTGGACACACTAAGGAATTATGCTCTCTAAACAAACCACCTAGCCTGGAACAAAATCCTATAGACATGATGGTAGTTGAGGTGGGGGAACCTAATATAGTGCTAGATGAGCCCAAGTCGATTTTTAGACCATGGATGAAAGTGGCTAGCGGAAGGACTTATAGGAAGACAAAACAAAATCCCCCACCCAAGGAGAAAAATGAAATAGGAAACAAAAGAGTGGTGCCATTAAGATATATGAAAGTAATGCGAGGGTTAAGGAAATCAATCCTAAGGGCAAGGGTAATATATCTAAGCCCGACATGTTAGGAACCAAGATGAAGAAGAATGTCTTATTTGCTGATGTAGCAGAGACTAGTACATGATACAGGTTCAATGTCCTTACAGAAGATTACAATATCAATCATCACAATCAAGCTGGTCCAGTATTTAACATGGGAAATTTCAACACCCCCATCAATATGACTACCAATCTTTTTATGCATAGCTTAAGCCAAGAGAAAGACTATTTAGGCAAAAACAAAAACAAGGGGAATCAAAAACCTTACAAAGAACATAACAAGAAAGACCATAGAGGCAATACAGAAGATTCACAACTCCTTTTTGGCCACATTCATTTAGATGTGGTTAACAGTGATGGAGGCGTTTGTAGTATATCTAGCCAGGATTATGTGGATATAGTCTTAGAGACTCATGAGGAGCATGGACCTGTTGTTGAAGATGTCCGAGTTAACCAATCTAGTGGTAACTAACATGAGAAAGCCTTTGTATTAAGATAGGCCTTAGCTGCTGCTCAAGCTTAATGCTTGTCTGGTCATATTATACACTATCTTACAAGTCTTTTATGTTTCTTGTCTGGAATGTTAAAGAGGCATAGGGTAAGCTTTTCCCCAAAACTGTCTCCAATCTCAAACAAGTCTATGGTTTTGAAGTTATTTGTATAGTGGAAGCCATGGTCAGTGTTAAGAGGGCCCACAACATAATTAGAAACTTGTACTTTGAGAATTCTTACATTGTGGAAGCTCAGGGATTCTATGGAGGTATGTGGCTTTGTGGAATAATAGTGTGGTTAGTATGGAGGTCTTAGCTCATACTAATCAAACTATTACATTTCTTGTGAATAATAAATGGGATGATGATTGGCTATTTACCTTCATTTATGCTAGTGCAACCCCTACCACTAGGAAATATCTTTGGAAGTATCTGGATGAGCTAGGTTCCTTGTCCAATCTTCATTGGGTGCTCATGGGAGACTTCAATGAAGTTTGTAGTAGTTCCAAGAAATAAGGTGGCATAAACTCTTTTACAAACACTGGCTTTGCAGAATGGATTGATACAAATGACATAGTTGATCTTGGCTTCGTAGGCAAATAGTTTACTTGAAAAGGTTATAGAAATGGTAACACGGTGTGGGTGAGATTAGATAGAGGCATTGCCAATCTAAAATGGAAGACTAGATTTTCTGATGCATTTGTTAAGCATCTGCCAAGATTTAAATCATACCATTGTCGTCTTCTTATTTCTCTTGTTAGCAATCACATACCTAGCTCCCATCTCAAGCCTTTTCGTTTTCAGGCTATGTGGCTTCATGAACCAGGATTCAATGATATGATAGCGGTTGAATGAAGGAAGTCTACTGGAGATATTTTGAGTAAAAATGAGGCTATTAAAACAACTATGACCAAGTGGAATCTGGAACACTTTGGTTGCTTATTCAAGAAGAAGAGACAACTTATTGTTAGAATTGATGGCATTCAAAAGGCTTTATGTTTAACCCTTTCCTTTCTAAGCTTGAACTGAAACTTACTAATGATATTAATGTTGTTCTTGACCAGGAAGAACTCTTTTGGAAGCAGAAATCCAAAAATTTGTGGCTTAAGGAAAGAGATATGAATGATAAGTGCGGTTTATACCCACTTATTCATGCATTCTTAGCTTATTATTTTGTTAGTTTCTGTATAATTTAATGTATTTTGTAGTTCTTTTATGTTTTATTTGTAGGAAGCATTGATACATGGATTTTGGGACATTTGTACGTGTTTTGGGACTATACAGATGCATCGGAAGCACGCATGAAGAGCAGAAACACAGAAAGCATACATCTTGGGAGACTGCCACGCGTCGCAACGCGCCATACCTGTGCGTCACGATGCACCTTTGGGAACCTGCATACAAAAACCAGCAGCTTTGGCACCGTGGCGCCAACTTTCCGACGCCACGGCGCCCTGCAAACACCCAGAAACACCAATTTTAGTATTTTACATGCACAAGGACCCCCAATGTTTTGTTATAAATATATAAGTTCGTCCAAGACTCAAAAGAGAAGGCTAATACACAACACAAAATACTTATTTTTAGAGAGATCCAAGGAGGAGGATTGAAGAGCGACAAGAGGAGACGAAGACGGTGACATCCGAAGAGGAAGAGATTCAATTCGGGTTTTATCTTATAGTTTCTTTCTTAGAACTCTAATGATTTCCATTAGATTCATGACATGTTCTTATTGTTTTTATTTTTAGTCATGAACTAACTCCTTAATTCTGGAGAATGATGTAATTGATACTTGAACCTTTGTATTGATTGTTAATATTGTTATGAAGTTATATTTCAGTTTATTTATATTCTTTTGAGTTTAATGCATCTTGTTTGCTGGCCACAAATTAAGATGATGAATGTTTAGAATCTATCGCTCAGGAGAGAGGGATTTTGAATATGATCTAGAGAATATGACATATGAGTTTTATAGAATTCGGGAGAATCTATAGTTCCTTTGAAGTCGTTAACATAGAATCACAAGAAGTAATGAGTTGTTAATTACTATATTTTTATAGGGATATCGAAGTCTATAATTGATAATATTTTCACTGATGTTCGGGAGAGGGAGTAAATACTTAGAATTCTTGACTTATAAACAATACAACTGAACAAAGATTAATTGGCATGACAAGTACATAGGAGATAGCTAGGTGAAATCAGACTCTAGAATCTTTATAGTATTAGTTCCTTCTATCTAATTATTTTTATATGTTATTTATTTATTTAAATCTTTATTAATTATTTTCTAAATAAAGTTAGGATTATCAATTGTAGTACTTAGTGTGAGTGAACACAATCCATGTGGGTTCGACACTCTTAACTCATCTTTACTAAAACTTGACACCGTACACTTGCGGTACGATATAAAATATCGCAACAAATTTTTGGCGCTGTTGCCGGGGATTGTTAATTTAATTCACATTAACACACTCTCGTTTGATCCTAAAATAGAAAGAACAGCGAGGAGACTAATGAAAGAAAGAAAAATTGAAAAAGAAGCAATGCCAGCTGAAAACAGAGAGAATAATCCACGTCATGTGGCAATCCGAGATCACTTCAAGCCTGTCATAGACGATAACTGTTCTGAGATTGCCCATCAACCAATCAACGCCAACAATTTTGAGCTAAAACCTGCATTGATCAACATGGTACAAAAGAACCAGTTTGGTGGTTCAGTTGTAAATGATCCCAATTTGCATTTAAGGATGTTCTTGGAGATGGCGGATACCATAAAGATGAATGACGTGACTAAAGAAGCTATCAGGCTACACTTATTCTCATTCTCTTTAAGTTATAAAGCGTGTGATTGGCTTCAATCAATACAGATGAGGAGTATCATGACATGGCAGGATATTGCCATAAAATTTCTTGTGAGGTTCCTACCACCAGCTAAATCAGCTCAACTGAGGGCCGAAATTAGTATATTTAAGCAGCTGGTGACTGAAACTCTATATGAAGCATGAGAGCGCTTTAAGGATCTACTCCGAAGATGCCCACAACACAATTATGCAGACTGGGTCCATTGGGTTATGGCTAAAATATGTGATAAACCAAACTCTATACCCAAGATGGGGGTGAATTGGGTTACAGCTAAAATATGCGGAATTAAAAATCTTTGTCGATTTTAAGCTCTTTTACCAATTACGCTTAAGGTCAATTTTCTCTATAATATTTAAACAACCTATATGCAAGTTTCTAATATATAAATATGTAATAAATAAAACTTGCAATATGTAAAGAGTTAAATGACAGAGAAAACGACACCGAGATTTATAGTGGTTCGGCCAACAATGCCTACGTCCACTCCCCCAAGCCGCGCTTGAAGCTTTTCACTAATAACGAGTTTCCGTGGCTCACTCGCAACCTCGAGTTTTACTCAAGGTGCACTCCGAACCTTTACACTTTGAGTTTTCTACGTAGGCTCACTCGAAAACCTTTACAATTACCCAAACAATGGGATTTCATAAATCACAAGTGTTTTGTATAAAGAAGTTGTAAAACACACTTGGGCACTCACAATGATAAAGAAGATTGTGTGAGTTGATTACCCAAGTGATCTAAGCTCACTACAAGTGTATAATAAGGTGTAGTGTGTGTGAGCTTGATGTATGAGTGTATATGATTATTAAGGTTTAATAAACACTATTGTTTTTGCTCTATGAGATGTATGAAGGTTTTGTATTATGTCTTATGTATGACAAAAACGAATTGGGGCTTCAATTTATAGTAAAATGTGAAGCAAGCCCCAACAGCTCTTTCTGATACTGGTATGCCGGTCTCCAACGGATATATTACCGTTTGAAGAACTAGCTGTTAGATCGGTATGGTAACCGGTATAGTTACCGGTTTGGTCCTTGCCGGTTCCGGTGTGTGTGCAATATGAAGAGCTTGACCGATATGTTAACCGGTATGAAGATCGGTTTAGGTCAGGTCAGTTCCAGTAAAGGAACTAGCCGTTAGGCTCACCGGTATGAGACCAATATAAAGACTGGTTTGGGGTGTACCGGTTCCAGTAGGTATGCAATCCTCAGGTCCACCGGTATGGGACCGGTAAGGTCCGTGCCGGTTCTAGTAAGCATGCAAAACAAAGTATCTCACCAGTATGGACGCCGGTAAGGGACCGGTATGACAGTCTATGTACCAAAAATGCATATATTAAGGTTTTAAAGCATTTTGTACATGAATCTAATGCATCTAAGTGAATGTGCATATTTCCTATGAGCTTATGCACTTGAATACTCAAATCACATTACAATTAGAGCCATAAGCTAAGACTTCATATAAAATCTTCATTGTATGCAAGTCTTCACATTCTTCGCTCTTCACCATGTTGTGTTTCGACATCTTTTTGTATTGTTTCGCTTTTGTGCGTCGAAGACTTCACTCTCGTTGCGTCATCAAAATCCAATATGCGACTATGTCGCTAACAAAACCTTCATTGGAAGACCTCATGAGCACATTTGTTGCTAAAACTTCAGAGAGGTTTGAGAAGAATGAGTCAAGGCTGAATGACATTGAAACCCATATAGGCAATATAAGGACGACGATGAAGTCTTTAGAAGTGCAGATTGGGCAGATTGTTTCGTTCATGACTAATCAACAGAAATGGGTATTTCCTAGTAACACTGAAGTCAACCCCAAGAAGCAGTGTCAAGCAATAACCGTCAGAAGCGGAAAAAAGACTAAAGACACTTCTCAAGACCAAGGCATTCAAGGCAAAGAAGCAGATTTCAAGAGGAAACAGTAACAGAAGCAGAGAACAGTACAACTGCTCCTCCATATGAGCCACCACATATCCCTAAGACACCTTTGCCATAACCTCATCGCTTTCAAAAGAAGAAGTTGGATGCTCAGTTTTCTAAGTTGACATTTTCAAGAAGATCCATATCAACATCTCATTCGCACATGCATTGGAACATATTTTAATTATGTGAAGTTTATGAAGGAGGTGATGTCAAAGAGGAGGAAGTTGGGAAATTTTGAATTAGTAGCACTTACAGAGGAGTGCATTACCATTATACAGAAGAAGCTTCCTCCAAAACTGAAGGATCCGGGCAGCTTTACCATTCCATGCACTATTGGAAATTGTTACTTTGGTAAGACACTATGTGATTTGGGGGCAAATATCAATCTCATGCCGTTATCCATCTACAAACAGTTGGGCATAGGTGGGGCAAGAGGAATAGTAGAGGATGTCTTGGTGAAAGTGGATAAGTTTTACTTTTCTGCAGACTTTCTTGTGCTTGATAGAAGAGGATCGTGACGTCCCAATCATTCTTGGGAGGCCTTTCTTAGCAACTGGTAGAACAATCATTGATGTGTAGAAAGGTGAACTGAAAATGAGAGTTCAAAATGAAGTCATATTCAGCGTTTTCAAAGCCATGCCAAGTCCTCAAGGTGATGCAGAATGTCACATGGTAGATATAGTATAGAAGGGAGTTGCAAACACGCAGGGTGAATCAGTACATCAACAACCTACGAGCATAGTGTAGCCGTGCATAAAAGAAGATTCTTCACAGCCAATCCTGAAACAAATTCCAAAGCGCCACAAAAAGAGGAAACGAAAAATCATTGCTCACTTGAAAATGATCTCTGGGAAGCTCAAACAGTGGTCAAGTCAATTTTACCACATGTGTAGCCCCAAATTTCAACCTTCAATAGAGAAATAGCCACAGCCCGCCAAGCTATCTTTTTCATGTCACAACAGCCGGTGGATACAAAAGAAAAAGCCACCATGACCACTTGGGTGGTTGCGTCTGGCTGAAGACGTTAAACTTAGCGCTAGCGGGGAGGCAACCATTGCATTTGTTTTATTATTATTTTATTTTATTGTGTGTTAATTATCTATTTATTAGTTTGCATGTTATTTTTGCAGGTAGCACGAAACACACAAGGCCCGCGCAATCAAATTCTGACCAGCAGCAGCCTGATTAACTCCATGCACGGTTGTGTTGTTCCTTAATTTTATTTCTTTATGTTTATCTTACATTGAGGACAATGCAAGTTTTAAGTTTGGGGGTGTGTGCATGTAGTGAAAGTTCTTGCTATATTTTAAAAAAAAAAGTAATTTTTTATGTTTATTTTTAATCCTTGATAGTAAAGCATAAGTCTAATGATGAATTTGTTTGCTTTAGATGAAATCTTAGAAACGATAAGTTCTCAATTGATTTTTATCTGATGCCTTGAGTAGGTGATCTAGGTTAGACTCGTAAGCACTTAACAATGAGTTTTTAGCAGTAAGAACATAAGTAGTTGACAAAGTGACTAGTTAAAGAAATTGCATGCCGATGAATGACCGTTTGCTTAGATATCTATCTCGATTTGCTAAGTGTTGTAATGTATGATATGGTTAAAAATAAAAGAAAAGAAAAAAAATATTTGAAAGAAAGAAACGTAAAAGAAAAAGAAACCACCTATAACCGATAAGCGTGAAGCTACCTATGGGCGAATGTTAGGACCACCATAAGGAGAAATGCTACCTTAAAGGGTAGGTGTGTTGAAAAAAATGAAAAAAATGGAAAAAGAGAAGAAAAATGAAGAAATTAAAATTGTACCATACTGAGCACAGAAAGGCAACTACATAGTTAATTTGAGATATCTAGGTTGGTTTGACCCATCAAATCTCAATTTTTGAGACGAAATCATTGAGTTGGCTTACTTATGAGTTGAGCTGTGAACAAACCTTTACACACACACACTGTGAGTCTGGCTTAGATGGTTTATTCAAGAACTTGGATTTGAGTTGCATTGCGTACTTTGAAGGTTCTCTGATTTCATTGATAAGCATTCTTTGAGGACACTATTATGCATAACTATCGGGACTATTTGTTTTTATATTTTTGCATGATTGCATGTTTGTGAAAGACGTTTGTGGATATCGTCGCTATAAGCCTCACGAGATTATAACTTGTCCACTAGGGCCGCCTAGGGGTTTAAAGGCTTGTTGCATACGCTAAATGCAATCGTGATCCCTACAAATGTGGCCTAGTTAATTTTGTTACTTATTGTTTTTTTATTTATTTAGTTTTTCTTATTTCTTTTGCTCGGGACTAGCAAAATCTTAAGTTTGGGGGTATTTGATAAGTGCAGTTTATACTCAGTTATTCATGTATTCTTAACTTACTATTTTGTTAGTTTCTGTATCATTTAATGTATTTTGTAGTTCTTTTATGTTTTATTTGTAGGAAGCATTGATACATGGATTTTGGGGCATTTGTACGTGTTTTGGGACCATACGGACGCATCGGAAGCACGCGTGAAGAGAAGAAATGCAGAAAGCATACATCCTGGGAGACTGCCACGGGTCGCGACGCGTCATACCTGCGCGTCGCGACGCACCTTCGGGATACCAGCATATAAAAACCAGTAGCTTTGGTACCGCGGCGCCGCAGACACCCAGAAACACCAATTTTAGGGTTTTACATGCACAAGGACCTCAAGGCTTTATTATAAATACATAAGTTCGTCCAAGACTCAAAAGAGGAGGCTAATACACAGCACAAAACACAAAACACTTATTTTTAGGGAGATCCAAAGAGGAGGATTGAAGAGCGACAAGAGGAGACGAAGGCGGCGACGTCCGAAGAGGAAGAGATTCAATTCGGGTTTTATCTTCTAGTTTCTTTCTTAGAACTCTAATGATTTCCATTATATTCATGACATGTTCTTATTGTTTTTATCTTTTGTCATGAACTAACTCCTTAATTCTGGAGAATGATGTAACTGATGTTTGAACCTTTGGATTGATTGTTAATATTGTTATGAAGTTATATTTCAGTTTATTTATATTCTTTAGAGTTTAATGCTTCTTGTTTGCTGGCCACAAATTAAGATGATGAATGTTTAGAATCTATCGCTTGGGAGAGAGGGATTTTGAATAGGATCTAGAGAATATAATCTAGGAGTTTTATAGAATTCGGGAGAATCTATAGTTCCTTTGAAGTTGTTAACATAGAATCACAAGACGTAATGAGTTGTTAATTACTAGATTTTTATAGGGATATCGAAGTCTGTAATTGATAATATTTTCACTGATGCTCGGGAGAGTGAGTGAATACTTAAGATTCTTGACTTATAAACAATACGACTGAACAAAGATTAATTGGCATGACTGTTAGGGTTGGTGCTTTGAGCGCCAATTTTATTATGTATTTCCTTGTAAATACTAATATAACATTTTTTTATGAATAAAATGAACAGTTTCTTTTATATAACATCTTCTTTAATATGGTAAAGACGTAACCGACCTTAGAATGATTAGTTATGATGTTGTTGTAAAAACGTCGCAACTGAAATTGAGTTGTATCATGACGTTGTCATTCTTAGACAGTTCATGGTCAAAGTTTACACTACTTGGTCAGTAGTGTAAACTTGTTGAGACTGGTACATGTCGTAAATTGGAATCTTGGATTCTGATGGTTTCTCAATGAACCATGAGTCTTGGAGACTCGTATAGACGTATAGGTGTTTATAGCGGATAAATACTGAACGACTCACCAAAGATTCTTAATGGATGGTACACCAACGTCAATAAGAATTTTCACGGTTTGAGTGAGCATAGTGATTCTTTGACTTGATATACCACTGTGGATATATGAGTTATCCTCCACACTTAGATGACAGTCACATCACTGATCTATTTAGATTAGACCTCCGCTTGTTCGTTGGGTGTGGACTGATGCTTATGATATCCTGTGTGTATCAAGAAATGATCCGTCAGCTCTGTGTACAGAGCATAAGTATTCAAAATGGAATTAGAAATCTGTTAAATCCATGGGCCCGTGATACACTGTATGAATTAGTTCTAAGTGTTATTAAGGGATTGCTAATAGAAACATCGACATGATTATATCTATAGAGATTTGACGTTTGTATCTATATCTCTGGAATAATCCGGATACCTGTGACGGAGGGATTATATGTATGCAGTGACCTCGACCTGTATGATTCAAAGAGTTTATCCGTGTTCATCATAATTTACGGGTGGGTGAATTATGGACACGAAATTTGATTTTGTGACTGATATGCCTGAATCTAGAGAGTCTCACTAATGAGATATACTTGTAGAGCACTAGGGCAACTGTTATGAATAATACTGATTATTTATAACTCGTTTAATGGTTAAACAAAAAATACATGCGATCGGGACCTAACGGTCATTTTCGTATCAATGTGTATTTGTATTTAATTCTTTTTTATTAAATACACATTAATAATATATCTGAAGGTGTTTTATGGCGGAAATCCGATAACGCAGCGAAATAGTGGAAAATCAAATTTTTCTAATTTCAAAACTTTTTTTCGGATGAATTAAATAAACTTATTTATTTAATTACCCAATTATTAAATTATGAAATATTACACAAGAAATCAAATTTTTGTGTAATTACCAAATTGCCCCAAAACTTTGTATTTTGTTCATTTTAGTCCTTAATTGTTCAAAATAATTTTGGATGATTCTAAATCATTACTAAGATGAATCTAACATGTCATACATATCAAAAATAAAAATGCAACATGAAACCCCAAAATACTTGCCCAAGGCCGAGAGCCTCAAGCATGTTATAATGTGCATTTTGCACTTTCAATGTTCAAAACACATCAAGATGATATCCAATCAACATAAGATTTTATATGTATCATATACACATCCAAATACACAACATAATGAAAATCCACAAATTTGGAAGTGGTCTTAAACCATAATTTTTCAATTTCATCAAATTGGACAAATTAGACCAAATTAGTAAAATCCAACACTTCAATCATGCTTCTTCCACACCAATCAAGCCTCACCACAATGAAACAACTATAGAGAAAATTTAGGTCATTTAATAGTGGGTCAATAACTCTAGAATGGCAACAAGTTTCTTAAACTATCAAAAGAATGCTTGTTAACATATTAGAAGCATTCTATGACCTTTATACATGCTCAACCCTATCCAAAACTTCCATCCTCCAAAAATACAAAGAATAAAGAATAGAAAAACATAAGAACGTCACAAGATGAAGCCCACAACAAGAGGAATATTTTTCTCTCTAATGGTAAGTTGAAAATACTTATTAAATTCCAAGCTTTTCTTTGTTTTTGCTTTTCTTTCTCTCAAGCTTCTTTGTCTTCTTTTAATGGAGTTTTAGGTGAGTGTTTTTAAGTTAATGAAACCCTAAAATGAAACAAACAATTTATACTCCACCAACCAGCATTGGCCGAAAATTGTAATACCAAATATCTAGATATTTTGATTTTTGTTTCATTTAATTTTGCCTTTATCAACTTGTTACTTTAATCATTAAACCATTTAATGAAATAAAGCAAGTCAAAAATGGCAACTCAAGTCATTAAAATAAATATCATAACTTAAAATATTCATATTTTAATTAATTTAATCATTTAATAATTATTTAATTATTTAAATACAAATATTTCAAATATATGTATTATATTTATAATAAATATCATATATATATATATATATATATATGATATTAGTCAAATATCTCAATTTGATAATTAATTAATGTGTATTTGAATTAATCTAACATTAAATACAAATACACAAAAATTAAGGAAATGACTATCGGGTCCCAACACATGTATTTTGCGTTTAATCTTTAAACAACTTTATAAATAATCAATATTATTTATAAATATTGCTATAGTGCTCTACCAGTATATTTCATTAGTGAGACTCTCTAGATTCAGGCATATCCGTCACGAAATCCAATTTCGTGTCCATAATTTATCCACCCGTAAATTATGACGACCACTGATAAACTCGCTGAATCATACATGTCGAGGTCATGGCAAATGTATAATTCCTTCATCACAGGTATCCGAATATATCCCAGAGATATAGATGTAAACGTCAAATCTCTATAGGGATTATCCCGTCGATGTCTCTATTAGCAATCTCAAAAAGAACATTTAGAACTGACTTCTAAAATATACCACAGGCCCATGGTTTTTTTATCTGATTGCTACTCATATGGACTATCTATGCTCTGTACACAGAATTGACGGATCTTATCTCGATACACACAGGACACCCTGAGGATCTATCCACACCCAACGAACATGCGGAGGTCTGATCTAAATAGATCGGTGACGTGACTGTCATCTAAGTGTGGAAGATGTCTCATGCATCCACAGTGGTATCTCAAGTCGAAGAATCACAAGTGCTACTCAACCTGAGAAGATTCTTACTGACGTTGGTGTACCATCCATTAAGAATCTTCGGTGAGTCGCTCAGTGTTTATCCACCATAAACACCTATAGGTCTATACTAGTCTCCAAGACTTATGGTTCATTGAGAAACCATTGGAATCATATATTCCAGTATACGACATGTACCGGTCTCAACTGGTTTACTTTACTGACCAAGTAATGTAAACCTTGACCAGGAACTGTCTGAGAATGACAACGTCATGATATAACTCAATGTCAGTTGCGACGCTTTTGCAACAGCATCATGACTAGTCATTCTAAGGTCATTACGTCTTTACCGTATTAAAAGTTACATTATATTATAAAAATTGCATATATTATTCATAATAAAACGTTTTTACAGTAGTATTCATAAAGAAATACAACCGGAAATTAGCGCTCTGAGCACCAACCCCAACAATATCAAATTATGATATTTGACATATATCATTAATATATGTATTTGAGATATTTAATGTAAATATAATACATATATTTAAGATATTTGTATTTAATTATTTAATTATATAAATGTTATATTATTAAAATAATTAAAGTAACAAAATATCTTTAGTAATGATTTGCTTTATTAAAGCTTGGAAATGGCATGATATCATTGGAACACATTTTGATTCACTTTATTAAAGGTAAATGCTATCTTTTAATTTTGTAAAATATGTACCAATTATATTGAAACAAATTGAAAAAATTCTTTATCCATTTTTTTATTATTCTCGGCAATATTAAAAAAAAATACATAAGGATTTTTTGTTTGGTTTTTCAAAAACAATACAAGTTACACAAAATAATTACAAAGGGAGTTGAGAGAAAAAGTTGAACAAAGAAAGAAATCAAAGCTAAATTTGGAATTTTGTAAGTATTTCTTCACTTTCTTCTACTTAGAAAATGTTTCTATTGATCTTGGCTTCAATTTGTGTTTCTAAATTGATGTCTCTACTCTTTTAGGAAACTTATTTTAAGATGATTTGCATGTTAGATTAAAGTGTCGAATTTAATCAATTTAATGTAAATTGTGTAATTGGAGTAATTTATGAAATTAGGGTTCTAAACCTAATCCAATTTTGGGGCTTTTCATATATATATATATATAATGTAATTTGATGTATATTAAATTTGGGATTGATTGGGCTTGATCTTGACATGTTTTGAACATTTGGGGCAAAATCGCAATTAATGAAAAATCTGGGATGTGTTCGTGTAGGCATTGCATTTTCGCATGTAAAACCCGATGATGAGTCTCAGTTGGAGGCACTACCTTTTTAGCTAAGGATATTGCGGGAAACGGAGGTCGGAAAGGGGAAATTCAGAATAAGTATGTCATCAAGTTCATTTCACAAGTTCACTGTCTTCGTTAGTGCTGCGTTCGTTACTTCGTTCGAACGTCAGGCAGATTGCGGACGTTCGTGTAGCGTTCGAATTGGCGTTCGAACGGCGTCGGTGTTTGGGTTTTGCTGCTAGCCTCGCACCCCAGCCCAATTAGCTCCCCAAAGCCCATAAAACACATCCCAATTTAATTAAATTAAACATTAAATATTAAATAAAATATTAAACCATTTACCAATTAAATAAAACATAAAATATAATCATACCTAATAAAGATAAATCAAATATATTAACTTCCTAACCAAGCAAATCACATACTAAGTTAAAAAGATGTCATGCCTAATTAAAATCAATCATAACAAATTAAATATTTTGAATTCCTAATCTAGCCAAGATTTGTCCCCCCTCAATCTTTGACTTTCCTTGCTCAACACCAAATCAAATCCTCATTTTAATGCCAAAATCCCTTCTTGTAAGACAAGGTGAAGCCCTGCCCTTCTCTATATAAACAACCCCTAACCAAGACATGCACTCCTCTAGCTCATACAGATAACTCACAAAAAAATCATAACAAAAAGAGCCTTAGCCATTCACGGCAATAGCAACAGGAAGAACACAAACAATTCCCCTCATATCCTCCACTCCATAACAGAAAACAGCACCCTCCTAAACCTCTACCCATCACCGAAAATCCCCCATACAGCAACCCTCCATCACCAAAAATATACCTCCAAACAGCAGCCCAAACCACTCCCAAAACAGTCCCTAAAATCCCTTAAAACAGTAACATAAACTGCGCTTATAATCCTTGAAATAACCACACAAAACTACACTAAAAACCAAAAAAAACACTCGAAATAGTTCGTTGAGACGTCAAAACAGGTGACCTGAACAGTGAGTAGCAAAGCAGAGACCGAACAGCAGCGGAACGGAGACCGAACAGCAGCAAAACGGAGACCGAACGGCAAGCAAAACAACAAAACAGTGAGCTAGGACGCTAAACCAGTGAACCGGAGAAGTTGAGGAGCTGTACCATTTTCGACGTCCGTGAAACGCAAGCCCGAAAGTTAGCAAAAAGGTTAGACCTGAGGGTACTTTCCACACTCATCTTTATTTGATTTTTGCTATTTATTTTGACTGTATTTTAATTATTTGTTGAATCTTGTGTGTGTATGATGCGTGTTGTGGGTATTGGATGAATGAAAGAGTGTCGTCTCTTGCGGTATATAGGATGGAAACCCAGACGTAAATTCCGTAGCCGAATCCGAATGGACGGTAGTGCGGTCTGTACTTGGGATACAACTCCACGTACCGCTTGAATAAACGTCACAGTCTTTTGTTTCATGTTGCTTTGATTTATTTATTTATTTTTCGTCACTTAAATTCTGCATGTTGCTCATTTACGTATGATTCAATCGAGCGCATGGGCTTAGTAAGTGGAATGAAAGATCCCCTATGGGAGGGGTTAAAGCCTTTTACCATGATGCTTCGCCGCGCCGGTTGATTGTGTTCGGTTGAATGCAAGACACGTTCAATCGGGCATACTACGTTTGATATTATTGCTTTTAATTCTATGTATGCATGATTCAATCGAGCGCATGAGCTTAGTAAGTGGAATGAAAGATCCCTTACGGGGGGGGTTAAAGCCCTTTACCACGATGCTTTGCGCCGCCGGTCGATGTGTGTCCGGTTGAATGCAATATACGTTCAATCGGGCATACTAAGTTTGATATTATTGCTTTTAATTCTATGTATGCATGATTCAATCGAGCGCATGAGCTTAGTAAGTGGAATGAAAGATCCCTTACGGGGAGGGGTTAAAGCCCTTTACCACGATGCTTTGCCGCGCCGGTCGATGTGTGTCCGGTTGAATGCAAGATACGTTCAATCGGGCATACTAAGTTTGATATTATTGCTTTTAATTCTTTTATGCGTGATTCAATCGAGCGTATGGGCTTAGTAAGTGAATGAAAGACCCCCATACGGGGAGGGGTTAAAGCCCTTTACCACGATGCTTTGCCGCGCCGGTTGAGGTGTGTTCGGTTGAATGCAAGATACGTTTAATCGGACACACTGAGCTTGACATTGTTGTCTTTATTCTTTATGTTGCATGCATCAGGTCTGATTCCATTCGAACGCGTTCTCGAACGCTACACGAACGCGAACCTTCTGTTTACCGTTCGAACACCTTCTCGAATGCTACGCGAACGCACACGCACTTTATTAGTCTCATAATGCATCAGGTCTGGTTTCGTTCGAACGCGTTCTCGAACGCTATACGAACGTGAACCTTCTGTTTACCGTTCGAACGCGTTCTCGAACGCTACGTGAACGCACACGCACTTTCTTAGTCTTATCATGCATCAGGTCTGGTTCCGTTCGAACGCGTTCTCGAACACTACACGAACGCGAACCTTCTGTTTACCGTTCGAATGCATTTTCAAACGCTACGCGAACGCGCACCCACTGAACTGAGTCCTTTTTCATCAGATTTCATACATAGTTCTCCTAGTAGCTATCCCCACATGCATGAATACAATGTGTTTAATGTATTACAATTCATATACCTATGTCATGATAACATTTGAGTATTATTTCTTGTGGTATATCGGATGGTAAACCCAGACGTAAATTTTGTAGCCGAATCTGAATGGACGGTAGTGCGGTCTAACTTGGGATACAATTCCACGTACCACTTGAGAAGGTGCTCACATGTGTGCTTGTGGTAGTGTGTTTGTGTTTTCTGAATATAATATGCCAATGAAGTTGTATGTTTGTCGCTCCTTTGATGTACTTCCAAGCATGCAATCTTAGATGTGAAATATATGTGTAAGTTTTATTTTGTACATGTGAATTTAGAAGCATGATACTCTTGGAAATAAGTGCTACTTAAGCCTGATTAAATTATTACATAAATCCTTTCATTACAAGTGGCATGAGTAAGGGACCATTCTGAACCCAACGGTTTGAGGTCTTCCCTTGCGAGGGGTGAGTGCGGCCTTAAATCTCATTTTCCGTTCACACCGGGTGGCGACTCCATTATTCTCGGTTTAGTCCCCCGTGACTACTCCGTACTCCCGACCGGGCCGCGAGCCCGGGACAGCATGCGTCGCCCAGTTTCTGTGTCCCACAGTCTGGCGACTCCACTGGGGATAGAGAATCGGCCCCGAAATATTGTCTTGTGATGTTTGGATTTATGTTTTAATTGACCGTGTCTATAGTGGATAAAGTGAGGGTTTAATCAAAGGCATTTTGAGGCTAGGTAATGGTTTGGTGTCTTCCTTCATTCACTACCTTTCTAGAAGGAAAAGCTGTGAAGGCACCTAGATAGCCATCTACCCGTAGCCTATTGTGATGGACTAATTTGGAGGACTCGTTGTTTATTCCTGACACCAAGCGATAAGAGCCTAAGAGGCTTGGGTATTTAAGTGAGCCTCGCTCCACCTTCCTCTGGGGAATCTACAACGGGAAATCCATTTGACAGTCCGTCACACACCATAGCTCATTGGCACGTACCTTAGTGTATAAAAAAGGGTGCGCTCACTTGGTTGCTCGAACCCTTGAGTGGGGAGACCTAGTTGTGGGCCATCCTTCGCCGGTGAGAGCCTTTGCCTATACTCTTGCTAACCCACCCATAGACCGGGTTGGTAAAAGTAACAATTATTTCCTTGAATATGTGTATGGACCATCCTCATTTGGATGCAGTTGGACTACTGTCAGAAATGCGGACTTGCTGGGCCATTTAAACTGGGGCGAGTTCGTACCTTATGACTATTAGGCCCGAAGCTTCTGAAATGTTGATGGGCCATTATGTAGGAATTATTACGTTATGTTTGCATTATCTTTCTTCTATGCTTGTGTTTGGGAACATCGTCGTTTGGATCCATTTGGACCATTTTTCATGGGATATGGGCTTGTTGGGCCATTTAAACTGGGACAAGAGCGTATTTCATGACTATTGGGCCAAAGGCGTCTAAGTGTTGATGGGCCACTTTGTGCTTGTGTTCGGAACATTACCATTTGGATTTAGTGGGCTCCTTGTCATAAGATGTGAACTCGTTGGGCCATTTAAACTGGGATGGGTTCACTCATGTGACAATTAGCCCGAAAAATTCTAAAATGTAAAGGGCCGAGCGTCCGATTGTTTGAAAATTTTAATTGATTTAATTTAATATGTTATATATGTTACATGCATCTCATGCACCTCATGCATACATATATCATGTTAACACCGTCTATGTCTCAAAAAGACATCATAGATACCGTTTGGGTTAGAGAAGGGACAAGACTCACTAAAAGAACAAGTATGAGTGAATCCGATAATGAGGTATCCCGTATGGATCAGTTAGAGAACGGTCTCGCCAAGGTCACTGAACAGTTGCAAGCTTTGACTACTGCTATGGCTGGTATAGCTGGGTCTCGTGCCGGGGTTAATTCCGGGGATGTGAGGCAAGAGGAATCTCCAAACAGATTGAGGGATGATACCCCCGCTTTTGATGATGATATGGCAGAGTATGCAGCAGGCAGAGTATCTGGGTCTCAGGCAGAGTTACAGAAACTTCGGGATCAGGTTGAGTCGGTTACCCGCAAGATGAGGGGTAAGAATGAGGATTTGCTGGATTATGACACACTGAATTTCGAGGAACAGTTGCCGGCACAGTTCAAGATGCCTGATATGGCTAAGTTTAACGGGAATGGGGATCCAAGGGTACATCTCCGACAGTTTGTATCAGTCATGAGTTCAGTTGGCTTATCTCAGCGCCAAGTGCAGAAAATGTTGGAATGTCGCTTGAAGGAGCTCCCGTGGTATGGTACCACAGTTTGGAGAAGAAAGTGAAGGAAGATTGGAGGGAGTTGGCCAATGCTTTCCTGAAGCAGTATGTCACTGACTTAGAGATCGATCTGTCACTCCGTGATCTGGAGAATGTTAAGCAGAAAACGGAGGAGAGTTTTAAGGAGTATGTGGACCGGTGGAGGGGTCAGTTATTGAAAATGCAGACTAGGCCCTCAGAGAAGGATCAGATTAAGATGATTATCAAGGGCACCAAGCCCTCCATTTACAGCAAGTTGAGGAGGATGACCTCCATGATTGCAGACTTTCGGCAGTTGAGGGAAACTGTCATGGATATTGAGGAAGAAGAGGCCGAAAATAGAAAATTCTATGGTCTGAACAGGAGACCCACTAGGGGAACATCGGGAGCAAAGCCCGTTTCTGCTGAGATTGCCGCTATCCGGAACCGGCAGTTTTCCAACTTGGGAAGGCCCCTGTCCAAGGTGCTAGAGAAATTGAAGAGACAAGGGCTCTTAAAACCCTTGGAAGCCAAACCATTACCCAATCCCCTACCATCACATTATAACCTAAGTCTTTACTGTCACTTTCACCAACAAAAGGGCCATGACACCGACAACTGCGCCCGACTTCGCCATGAAATCCAAGACCTGATATACTCCAAGAAAATACCTGACCCAGAAACAGAACAGCCTGACACACACAGAAACCCCTTACCCAACTACCGTGCCGTACCACCACCAGCCTATATGATCAATTCTGGCCTCCCAGAAGACCTTGTCCTGAAATCCTTTCACCCTCAAGCCTTTTGCCTGGGAATCTGGGATAGTACTAATGAAGATGAGTTTGAGCAGGGGAAAAACTTTTGGCTTGATTTCTCTAGCAGTGATGAGGAAGAAGTAAGGGGAATGACGCGCAGTGGTCATTTCTACACATGATATGGCGGAAAATGGTAAGGAAGTTTTGACATATGGTAGAGAAGTGGTTGAGACTGCAGAAAATACTAGAGGGGGATATAATGCTGAGGCAATTGAGGAAGACTAGAGCACAAGTGAGCATCTGGGAACTGTTATGTGCATCTCGGGAGCATAGGCAAGCCATGGTTGAGGCCTTGAGCAAGATTGTGGTACCGGAAGACGCCAACCCTGCAATGTTTGTTGGGTCGGTTTAGAAAGAAGTTTTGCAGATATCTTTTTCTCAGGATGAACTCCCGGCGGAGGGAATAAATCATAACAGGCCTCTATTTATCAGGGCCGAGGTGAGGGGCAAGAGAACTTCATGTGTAATGGTGGATGACGGTTCATCCAATCATGTGTGCCCGCTGAAAATTCTGGCGAGATTGGGTATGAAAGCAACAGACTTGGACCCCTCCAGTATGACTATTAAGGCTTATGATGACAGTAAAAGGGGAGTTGAGGGTACCTTTGCGGCTATGGTCAAGGTAGGACCGATTGAAGATGAGGTCGAGTTCACAGTACTGGACATCCCGGCTACTTTCGCCTTATTGTTGGGAAGGCATTGGTTTCACAAACTTGGGGGCGTGCCTTCCACTTTGCATCAGATGATCAAGTTCCCGTATTAGGGAGAAGTTGTCACCATCCGGGCTGAGTTAGATAATGTCGTGGCTGCCTTGGAGATATAACCTTTCACGAGGTTTCAGGTGTCAACTACTTTTGAGGAGTGGCTGGATCCTAGGGTGGCTAGGATCATGAAAAAAATGAAGTTTGAACCGGGTGAAGGTTCAAAATTGCCAGATTTCAGAGGACAGACTACTCGGAAGGGTTTGGGGTACAAGTCTGATGAAGAAAAACCAAAGGTCAAGAAAAAGGGCCTGAAACTGATGGAATGTTTTGTGAAAGCTTCAGGATATCAAGGGGAGCCTGAACCTGTGGAAGTTAATGGAATTGTGGTACCTGGGTTTGAGATCTTCCAGGATATGTTTGGTAAGAAGCTGATAGTTGAAGAAATTATGGAGAAAGAAGAAGAGAATTGGGGGAAGAACTGATGAAGTTGGAGAACCTGACTCTGGGAGAGGACGAAAAGCCTGAGGAAGATCTGATTGCAGAGGAAGAAGTGTCTATGGATGATGAAGACATTTACCTTCCTGATTTGTTTGAATGTACTTACTTCCGCATTATCCAATAATAAAGACATCTCTTTTGCTTACTTGCTGAGTCATTTCCATTTACACTACACGAATCAAGTATATTTGACATCAGTTCAGCCAGAACTATTGCATTTAACTTGGGTACACTTGAAAACCCCAAGGAAATTCTGATTGCAAGTGAAGTAACCTCCGAAGAGAGGGAAAACTAAAAGAAGTGTTGGTCAGATATGCCAAAGTATTTGCTTAGTCCTATGAGGATATGCCTGGGGTAGACAGAAATATTGCCCAGCACACAATACCAACTTATCTGAATATGAGGCCAGTAAAACAGAAACTCCGACGGATGAGACCAGAATGGGCTGAGAAAGTCAGAGAGGAAGTTAAGAAACAGATAGATGTGGGGTTCCTGGAAGTAGTAAAGTATCATGAATGGTTGGCTAACATAGTACCGGTACCGAAGAAAGATGGGAAGGTCGGAATGTGTGTAGACTACAGAGATCTCAATAAGCTTGTCCGAAAGATGATTTTCCTTTGCCGTATAGATGTTCTGGTTGATAGCGAGGCTTTATCCGCTATGTATTCATTTGCAGATGGGTTTTCAGGTTACAATCAGGTTCTCATGGCTGAGGAAGATAAACACAAGACATCATTTGTTACCGAGTGGGGTACTTATTGTTACAAGGTAATGCCGTTTGGGCTTAAGAATGCGGGAGCTACTTATCAGCGGATGGCCACTATACTTTTCCATGACTTGATGCACAAAGAGATTGAGGTGTATGTAGATGACATGATGGTGAAATCAGAGACAAGGGTTGGGCATATTGAAGCACTGGAAAGTTTCTTCAGAGAGTTGACAGATATAACCTGCGGCTAAACCCCAAGAAATGTGTGTTTGGGGTGACATCAGTGAAATTGCTTGGTCATACAGTGGGAATGGGCGAAATAGAGGTAGACTCCGAAAAGATCAAGACAATCACAGAAATGCCTGCACACGAAGACAGAAAAAGAAGTCAGAGCATTCTTGGGGAAGATTCAGTACATCAGTCGGTTCATTGCCAAGTTGACATCGGTATGTGAGCCTATCTTCAAACTGTTGAGAAAAGATCAGCCAGTGAGATGGAATGAACAGTTAGACCGCCTTCGATAGAATCAGAGAGTACTTGGTAAAGCCACCTGTATTGAAACCTCCGAGACCGGGCAGACCTTTGATATTGTATTTGGCTATAGAATCAGAAGCACTGGGGGCTATGATGGTACAGGCAGATGAGACAGGGGTAGAACATGCAGTATATTATCTGAGTAAGAAGATGCTCCCGTATGAGGCTCGGTATCAAGAAGTAGAGAAGACCTATCTTGCCGTGGTATGGGCTTCCGGAAATTGCGGCATTATTTCCAGTCATACAAGATCCAGATAGTGGCCAAGGAAAATCCTCTGAAATATCTTCATTCGGTGCCTTCACTAGTGGAAAATTGGGCAGATGGTTGGTATTGCTGACAGAGTTTGACATTATTATCTCACCTCCAAGTGATCAAAGGGCGAGCAGTAGCAGAGTTTCTGGCAATGCAACCTGTTGAGGGGGATCAGTATAAGTTTGAATTTCCAGATGAAGAGATCCAAGCAATAACAGTCCAGAGATGGAAGATGTATTTTGACGGAGCAGTGAATTACAAGGGAGTCGGAATTGGGATCGTGATAGTGACCCCCGAGGGAGAGACTTTGCCTTTAGCCAAGAGGTTGACATTCAGAGTGACTAACCACATGGCCGAGTATGAAGCATGTGTTTTTGGTTTGACAGCATTGATAGCCTTGAAGGCTGAGAGTGTGGAAGTCTACGGAGATTCTATGTTGGTAGTCCAGCAGATGCGAGGAGAATGGGAATTGAAGGAAGAACGGTTGAAGCCTTACCTTTTTCACCTCAGAAAATTGGCACAGGTTATCCCAGAGTGTAAGTTTCAGCACTTACCGAGAGAAGAGAATCAGATGGCAGATGCATTGGCTACACTAGCAGCGACTTGGGAAAATTCAGAAAAGTTAGTGATGAGACCGTTGATACTGACAACAGCAAGCAAACCTATTTATGAGATAGAAAGAATTCTGGAAGTTGAGGTCGACGACGGTAAACCTTGGTATTATAACATTCAGAGGTATCTGGAACATGGTGAACTCCCGGAAGGGGCAGGCAGAAAAGACAGAATAGTCATTCAGAAGTTAGCTTCCCTGCATGTGATTTTGAAAGGGGAACTGTACAAGAGGCAAGCAAACGGTATTCAGTTGAAGTGTTTGAGAAAAGAAGAAGCTCAACATGTAATGGAAGAAATACACGCCGGGGTATGTGGTCCGCAGATGAACGGGTTGAATCTGTCCCGCAAGATAATGAGACAAGGTTTTTATTGGTCAACCATGGAAACAGATTGCGCGAAGATGGTAAATCACTGTCATGACTGTCAAGCACACTGTAATTTGAATCACTTACCGCACACAGAGTTGCACGAGTTGTCAGAGCCGTGGCCTTTCTCAGCATGAGGGATTGATATGATTGGGGAAATTCGACCGAATGCATCAAACGGACATCGATTTATAGTGGTAGCAGTGGACTATTTCTCGAAATGGGTAGAAGCCGAGTCATTCCGTAATGTCACGGCAAAACAAATGGCTAAGTTCATAGCCCGAAATCTCATATGCCGGTTACGGTATGCCGCATCACGTGGTACGGACAATGGAGTCCAGTTTCAGGGAGAGACCAAGGCAATGTTACAGAAGTATGGGATAGGTCATCATAAGTCTTCACCATACAGGCCGCAGGCTAATGGAGCAGTTGAGGCAGCCAACAAGACAATAAAGATAATTTTAGCCAAGATGACAGAAAATTGCAGAGACTGGGCCGAGAAATTACCGTATGCTTTGTGGGGGTACAGAACATCAGTAAGAACAGCAACATGGGCCACACCTTACTCTTTGGTCTATGGAATGGAAGCAGTATTGCCGGTAGAAGTGGAAATACAGTCTATGAGGGTATTAACAGAGGCAGAATTACCGGAACAGGATTGGGCCGCACAGAGGTTTGATCAGTTAGCACTATTGGATGAGAAGAGAACGAAGTCTTTGTATCACATGCAGTTGTATCAGAAGAGACTAGCTCGGGCATTCAACAAGAAAGTGCGTCCTACCAAGATCAGAAAGGTGATTTGGTACTTAAGCAGTCGAGGCCGTCGACGACAGATCCGAGAGGAAAATTCAGACCAACTGGGAAGGACCTTACATAGTGCAGAAGGTAATGGGAAATGGAGCAGTGAAGCTATCAGACTTGGAGGGGAACGAGTTCACCGAGCCGATCAACGTAGACAGATTGAAGCAATACTTTGCCTGATGGAGAGAAGACCGAGCAGTCACCATGAGAATTAGTAGAAGACCTAACCCAACGGAATAAGAAAATCATTCATGCATACACGTAACATTGCATTCTCTTCGTGTTTGTTTTCGTTTTGTGTTCGCAGGTTCAAAGAAAGGAGAAAGCGGCAGAAATGAGCCAAGCAGCGTCAGCGCAATTTCAGTTTTTGGGATGAGTCCCGAGGGGCGAGGCCCATATCAGCTTGGGGGCGAGGCCCATATCATATCATCTTGAGGGCGAGGCCCCTGTTGTCAGTTGTAGTTCCGGGTCGAGGTACCCACTACATCATCAGTTCGAGGGCGAGGTCCCTATAGTCAGCGGTATTGGGTCGAGGTGCCCAGGGTCGAGGTGCCCCCGTTGTCAGTTGTAGTTCCGGGTCGAGGTGTCCAGGGTCGAGGTACCCACTACATCATCAGTTCGAGGGCGAGGTCCCTATAGTCAGCGGTATTGGGTCGAGGTGCCCAGGGTCGAGGTGCCCCCGTTGTCAGTTGTAGTTCCGGGACGAGGTGCCCAGGGTCGAGGTACCCACTACATCATCAGTTCGAGGGCGAGGTCCCTATAGTCAGCGGTGTTGGGTCGAGGTGCCCAGGGTCGAGGTGCCCCCGTTGTCAGTTGTAGTTCCGGGTCGAGGTGCCCAGGGTCGAGGTACCCACTACATCATCAGTTCGAGGGCGAGGTCCCTATAGTCAGCGGTGTTGGGTCGAGGTGCCCAGGGTCGAGGTGCCCCCGTTGTCAGTTGTAGTTCGGGTCGAGGTGTAACAGGGTCGAGGTGCCCACTACATCATCAGTTCGAGGGTGAGGTCCCTATTGTCAGCGGTATTGGGTCGAGGTGCCCAGGGTCGAGGTGCCCCCGTTGTCGGTTGCAATTATCGGGACGCGTCCCAAGATCGAGGTCCGCTGCAGCACCAACTCAGCTCGAGGCAGCAGCCGAGCCAGGTAAGTGAAAATGCATTGCATAACTTTGATAGGATTGTTCAAAGTCACACACTGCACAAGTCCCATCAAAGTGGGGGCGACTGTAGGCATTGCATTTTCGCATGTGAAACCCGATGATGAGTCTCAGTTGGAGGCACTACCTTTTTAGCTAAGGATATTGCGGGAAACGGAGGTCGGAAAGGGGAAATTCAGAATAAGGTGTCATCAAGTTCATTTCACAAGTTCACTGTCTTCGTTAGTGGCTGCGTTCGTTACTTCGTTCGAACGTCAGGCAGATTGCGGACGTTCGTGTAGCGTTCGAATTGGCATTCGAACGGCGTCGGTGTTCTTTGGTGCTGCTGCTAGCCTCGCACCCCAAAGCCCATAAAACACATCCCAATTTAATTAAATTAAACATTAAATATTAAATAAAATATTTAAACCATTTACCAATTAAATAAAACATAAAATATAATCATACCTAATAAAGATAAATCAAATATATTAACTTCCTAACCAAGCAAATCACATACTAAGTTAAAAAGATGTCATGCCTAATTAAAATCAATCATAACAAATTAAATATTTTGAATTCCTAATCTAGCCAAGATTTGTCCCCCCTCAATCTTTGACTTTCCTTGCTCAACACCAAATCAAATCCTCATTTTAATGCCAAAATCCCTTCCTTGTAAGAAAAGGTGAAGCCCTGGCCCTTCTCTATATAAACAACCCCTAACCAAGACATGCACTCCTCTAGCTCATACAGATAACTCACAGAAAAATCATAACAAAAAGAGCCTTAGCCATTCACGGCAATAGCAACAGGAAGAACACAAACAATTCCCCTCATATCCTCCACTCCATAACAGAAAACAGCACCCTCCTAAACCTCTACCCATCACCGAAAATCCCCCCATACAGCAACCCTCCATCACCGAAAATATACCTCCAAACAGCAGCCCAAACCACTCCTAAAACAGTCCCTAAAATCCCTTAAAACAGTAACATAAACTGCGCTTATAATCCTTGAAATAACCACACAAAACTACACTAAAAACCACAAAAAACACTCGAAATAGTTCGTTGAGACGTCAAAACAGGTGACCTGAACAGTGAGTAGCAAAGCAGAGACCGAACAGCAGCGGAATGGAGACCGAACAGCAACAGAACGGAGACCGAACGACAAGCAAAACAACAAAACAGTGAGCTAGGACGCTAAACCAGTGAACCGGAGAAGTTGAGGAGCTGTACCTTTTCCGACGTCCGTGAAACGCAAGCCCGAAAGTTGGCAAAAAGGTTAGACCTGAGGGTACTTTCCACACTAATCTTTATTTGATTTTTGCTATTTATTTTGACTGTATTTTAATTATTTGTTGAATCTTGTGTGTGTATGATGCGTGTTGTGGGTATTGGATGAATGAAAGAGTGTCGTCTCTTGCAGTATATAGGATGGAAACCCAGACGTAAATTCCGTAGCCGAATCCGAATGGACGGTAGTGCGGTCTGTACTTGGGATACAACTCCACGTACCGCTTGAATAAACGGCACAGTCTTTTGTTTCATGTTGCTTTGATTTATTTATTTATTTTTCGTCACTTAAATTCTGCATGTTGCTCATTTACGTATGATTCAATCGAGCGCATGGGCTTAGTAAGTGGAATGAAAGATCCCCTATGTGGAGGGGTTAAAGCCTTTTACCATGATGCTTCGCCGCGCCGGTTGATGTGTGTTCGGTTGAATGCAAGACACGTTCAATCGGGCATACTACGTTTGATATTATTGCTTTTAATTCTATGTATGCATGATTCAATCGAGCGCATGAGCTTAGTAAGTGGAATGAAAGATCCCTTACGGGGAGGGGTTAAAGCCCTTTACCACGATGCTTTGCCGCGCCGGTCGATGTGTGTCCGGTTGAATGCAATATACGTTCAATCGGGCATACTAAGTTTGATATTATTGCTTTTAATTCTATGTATGCATGATTCAATCGAGCGCATGGGCTTAGTAAGTGGAATGAAAGATCCCCTACGGGGAGGGGTTAAAGCCCTTTACCACGATGCTTTTTCGCGCCGGTCGATGTGTGTCCGGTTGAATGAAAGATACGTTCAATCGGGCATACTAAGTTTGATATTATTGCTTTTAATTCTTTGTATGCGTGATTCAATAGAGCGTATGGGCTTAGTAAGTGGAATGAAAGACCCCATACGGGGAGGGGTTAAAGCCCTTTACCACGATGCTTTGCCGTGCCGGTTGAGGTGTGTTCGGTTGAATGCAAGATACGTTTAATCGGACACACTGAGCTTGACATTGTTGTCTTTATTCTTTATGTTGCATGCATCAGGTCTGATTCCGTTCGAACGCGTTCTCGAACGCTACACGAACGCGAACCTTCTGTTTACCATTCTAACACCTTCTCGAACGCTACACGAACGCACACGCACTTTATTAGTCTCATAATGCATCAGGTCTGGTTTCGTTCGAACGCGTTCTCGAACGCTATACAAACGTGAACCTTCTGTTTACCGTTCGAACGCGTTCTCGAACGCTACGTGAACGCACACGCACTTTCTTAGTCTTTTCATGCATCAGGTCTGGTTCCGTTCGAACGCGTTCTCGAACGCTACACGAACGCGAACCTTCTGTTTACCGTTCGAACGTATTTTCAAACGCTACGCGAACGCGCACCCACTGAACTGAGTCCTTTTTCATCAGATTTCATACATAGTTCTCTAGTAGCTATCCCCACATGCATGAATACAATGTGTTTAATGTATTACAATTCATATACCTATGTCATGATAACATTTGAGTATTATTTCTTGTGGTATATCGGATGGAAACCCAGACGTAAATTTTATAGCCGAATCCGAATGGACGGTAGTGCGGTCTGTACTTGGGATACAATTCCACGTACCACTTGAGAAGGTGCTCACATGTGTGCTTGTGTGGTTAGTATGTGTGTTTGTGTTTTCTTGAATATAATATGCCAATGAAGTTGTATGTTTGTCGCTCATTTGATGTACTTCCAAGCATGCAATCTTATATGTGAAATATATGTGTAAGTTTTATTTTGTACATGTGAATTTAGAAGCATTATACTCTTGGAAATAAGTGCTACTTAAGCCTGATTAAATTATTACATAAATCCTTTCATTACAAGTGGCATGAGTAAGGTCTTCCCTTGCGAGGGGTGAGTGCGGCCTTAAATCTCATTTTCCCGGTTCACACCGGGTGGCGACTCCATTATTCTCCGGTTTAGTCCCCCGTGGCTACTCTGTACTCCCGACCGGGCCGCGAGCCCGGGACAGCATGCGTCGCCCAGTTTCTGTCCCACAGTCGGCAATTCTGAAAAAATTGGGGATTTGTGTTGCAAATTGTATTTTCATGTATTAGACATGTATAAATCATTTTGGGATTGATTTTGAATCAATTAAATATGTATTTAATTATGTAAGGACCAAAATGATCAAATTGTAAAATCTTGGGGAAAATCGGCAATTATTAGAAATTTGATTTATTGGGTTAAAATTTCAGATTTTAAGTATTTTTTAATTAAATAAATAATTTTATTTAAATGTTTCAAGAAAAAATTTTGAAATTGAAAAAATCTATTTTCCGCGTTCCTCTGCGTTAACCCTGTAAATCTGTATAAAACTCCAACAATGACAAGTACATAGGGAATAGGTAGGTGAAATCAGACTCTATAATCTCTATCGTATTAGTTCCTCATATCTAATTATTTTTATATATTATTTATTTATTTAAATATTTATTAATTATTTTCTAAATAAAGTTATGATTATCAATTATAGTATTTAGTGTGAGTGAACACAATCCATGTGGGTTCGACACTCTTAACTCATCTTTACTAAAACTTGACACCGTACACTTGCGGTACGGTATAAAATATCGCAACAAGGAACACCAAGTTCTTCCACACCTCCACTATGATCAAGAGAAGAAAGAATAAATTGGAGGGATTATACAATGATCATGGCATCTAGATTGACACTAAAGCATAACTCCAACAGTTAGTGACTCATTATTTCCATTTCATATTCACCATAAAGTAAACCGAGGTATGGTATTCTCAACTCCCCCAGTTGTCCCCTAAAATATCAGAGGCTCACCAGGAGACTTCAGTAGAGAATTCTCTACCCATGAAGTGGAACAAGCCCTATTTAGTATTAGTGTTCTCAAGGCACCTGGTGTTGATGGTCTGCCTGCAGAGTTTAACCAGGACTTCTGGGATTTATATAAAGTGTATATCTGTGATATGTTCAGTAAAAGTCTAATAACAGAGACAATCCCTGCCACTCTCAATCTACCCTTATTGTTCTTGTTCCCAAAGTCCCCAACCCCTTAAAGGTGGCCCAGCTGAGACCTATTAGTTTGTGCAACACATCTTATAAAATCATAACAAAGATCATTGTGAATAGACTTAGAGAACACATGAATACATTGGTTAGTCCTAATCAAGTTGTCTTTGTTCCTGGTAGACTGATTCTTGATAACATTGTTATTGTGCATGAGATAATGCATAAATTTAGATATATGAAAGGTAAGAGGGCTGGTTGCTTGGAAGATTGATCTTGCTGAAGCCTATGATATGGTACAATAGAAGTTTATTTAAGTTGTTCTTATAGAGATTGATATCCCCGTAAATTACTCCATCTTGTTATGAAGTGCATCACTACTGTTACTTATCAAGTGGTGAATAATGGTGACAAAACTGAAGCTTTTCAGCCTGGTTGTGGACTTCGTCAAGTTGACCTTCTATCCTCTTATGTATCTGCTCATTCATAAAAATGCCCTTAGAGGAACCTGGAAGCCTGCCAATATAAGTAGAGCTGATGAAGGTATCACTCATGTATGTTTTACCGATGATCTTATCCTCTTTGGTGAAGCCAGTTCCGACCAAGTTACTTGTATGTGAGATACTATGGAGCTTTTCTATCAAGCCTCTATGCAGCTGATTAACTTCGATAAATCAAAGTTTTATTGTTCCAAGAATGTTAGTAACAAACTTGCTCATCAACTTGCTGATATATGTAATACCTCTTATGTTGATGATCTTGGAAATAATTTGGGGGTGCCCTTGATCCAAAATAGAATTTCTAAGACTACATACATGTCTGTGGTAAATAGGGTCTAAGAGAGACCTGCCTCTTGGAAGAGTAAATTTGTCTCATTTTCTGGAAGAGCTACTTTCATCAAATTTGTGGCATCTGCTATTCCTATTTACACCATGATGTCAAACAAGCTCCCTAGTAGCATTTGTTACCAGCTAGACCAGGTCAATAGAAACTTCCTATAAGGTACAACTAAATCCAAACGTGATATTCATTTGATCAACTGGAACCAAGTCACAGCTCCAAAAGCCGATGGGGGTTTAGGAATTAAAAAATCTAACTGTATGAACCAATATTTGCTTTCTAAGATGGCATGGAGACTCCATAAAAATGAAGATGTCTTATGGACAAGAATGCTCAAAGCCAAATACCTTAAAGGAAGACAGCTGTTGGAGGTGACCAACAAGGTGCCTTCTTCTTGCTCGCATTCTTGGAAAAGTATCATTTATGGTGCTAAGCTGCTTCCCAATGGAATTAACTGGAGGATTGGACAAGTGAACAAAATCTCTTTTTGGTATGATAGCTGGGTTTCTGGTTTTATTCCCTTGACCTATCATGCTTTGCAGGATGTCAGTTTAACTTTCAGGGATTGTAAAGTTAACCATTTCTTGAATCAAAGGTCTTGGAACAGAGAGGTCTTCTCAAACTGGCTTCCAGAACATATTGTCCAAACCATATGTTGCATCCATGGAGGCATATTGACTAGTGGGAAGGATTCGAGTTATTGGAATTTGGAAACACACAAGCTAGGCCAGTTTTCGGTTAGCTCTGTCTACTCCAACAATCATGATACTCATTCTTCATGGAACTTGAGTAAGATATGGTCCCTTAAACTTCTGTATAAAATGTCCATGTTCCTTTGGATAGTTTGCGATGGAAAACTATTAACTAACCAACACAGAATTGCTCGTGGTATTGATGGAAATGTTAGTTCTCTTGTTTGTAATGAAGGCAACGAGGATTTAAACCACACCCTCAGAAGATGTAAAAATTATGTCAAAGTTTGGGAAATTATAACAGATAATAGATATGATTTTGCTAATGAGGAGAACCTTGACTGCTGGCTCAATCGTAACTTTAGCAGTAACAGCTTTTGGTGTGAAGGCATACACTAGAATCTGGTTTTTGCTTATACATTGTGGTACATTTGGAAGTGGAGATGTATAATTTTGTTTGATAAAATTATACCTCCTCCTTGTAATATTGCTGCTATGATCATAAAAAATGTTGTGAGTGAATGAGAGAGGGCCATTTCAGCAACAATCAGTCGCAATAGACGGATTAACACAAGATGGCGACCTCTTCATCCAGGCTACTGGAAGCGCAATACTGATGGGGGTTGTAATAAAGATGGTTTTGGGGTTGTTGGAGGGGTTGTAAGAGATTCTAGTGGTTCATGGATTAATGGATTCTCTATTAAATTAGGCTTTGGTTATGTTCTTCAAGCCGATTTATGAGGGGTATTATATGGGCTTCAAATGTGCATTGAGATGGGATGTAATTCTCTCAATGTGGAAATGAATTCCAAATAATGTGTTCACCTGATACACTGTCCGATTTTGCAGACCATCCTATGTTCATTTTAGTTAACTCCTGTAAGGATCTTATTGCTAGAGATTATGAGTGCTCAGTGACTCAAATCTATAGAGAATCCAATATTTATTGCGGATTGCCTTATCCATCTCGGTTATCTTGGGAGCTGGGGAATGACATGTTTTAATCACCCACCAACACAAGTTCATGATGAGTTAATTCAAGAATCTTCTTTTTGATTTTTGTTGTCTTGAGCTGTTTTATCGGCCACTTATATACCAAAAAAATAAGAAATATGGTGCCTTTTGTGACTTGCTTGTTTGGACACTCGTTTTTAGACTTTTCGGACAAAAAGTATCATTTTCCATATCGATACTGTAGATGTGGCATGTGAGGGTGCGTCTAATAATCTGAACTGAATGAGGCTCTAATAAATCCTTTATTAAATGAAATGTCTTTATGATAATAATATTATTCTATCTTGTGGCACAAGTTATTTTTATAGACATTTCTAAGGGAATATTTTTTAGTGACATTCATGCTCCAAACAGTTATATATTTTGGAGAGAGAGACTAGAATATACAACTGCTTGAAGCGGAAATGTCACTAAAAAATATCCCCTAAAATTATTGTAATTTTATTTGTCTTTGATGGCTTACAATGAACTATGTTTGAATGTGAATGTCTAGAAGCATAGTCTCTAGAATTATGCAAAAAAGCATCTAGTGGAAAATATTATATTCTAAATCTTATGAATTGGTGATTGAACATGATGTTGAATGATTCTCAAATAAAATAATATGGTCCACATGGTGAGATCTTACATTCAACTTTTAAGTCACCATAAACTCAAAGACATATACAATTTATAGAAAAATCGCTATGGTTCTATAAGCGTTCAGATTTCAGTTGTGTGTGTCCAACAACTATGACCAAGTGGATAAGGCTCTCTACGAGGATATAACCATGCTGGACCGTTCGGAGAGTAACCCTGAACATCTCCGTCAAGACCCAAAGAGGAGAATTGGTCTCGTAAATCCGAGAGGCGCAGAAAAGCTCACATACAACGTGGGAATGAAAAAAAAATCATATATATATTAAATATATTGTAAAATCACTAATTTGCAAATCTGTAACGTACAAAGATATCTGAATGAAACTAAGAAATCAACATACATGTATATAAAATCATAAAATCTTAATATATTATAAAAGTGTGGAAATTACATGCACGTATACATAATTATATGTCACAATTCATTATGCATGATCTCTAACTCTCTCAATCATATGTCATGTGAGTACTCTGACAACTCACATTACCATGTGTAATAAATCAAGACACATTATGAATTTTTAACGAGGATAGTCCTACCATACTATCCACAAAAGATTTACAGTCACAACACCGAAGGTGGTCCTATCCACCCAATCTACAGAACTCATGCGGGAAATTCACCGTCATATCCAACATAGGTTTAAGAGCTCTTATAATAAAATCGCAAATGATTTATAGGCTCAACATATGGCGGACATGCCCACCAATATCGAGGACTCTTGTGTGGTCAAATATCAAGTCAACTTCATGTGTGATCCTATTGTATGTGCGTAATGTACAATTTAATCAAAACACTCATACAACAATTTAAATAAATACAATTCGTAAAAAATCATAATATTTATAAAATTTATAAACACAATATTATTTAAAGTAAACACGTCCATAATTTAAAGTAAACACATATTCATAAATAATTTAATAAAAAAATATTAAATTCATAATTTAAATAAACATAACTTTTAAAATAAATATAATCGAACCCTTATCTTGATCGAATGCTCGCATTATGAAACAGATTTCCTAGCGAGACTCAGTGCGTTTGAATTTGTCCCACTATGAACTACATTGATAAGAATATGGTTCCGGCACAAGTGACATGTGTATCAAGACACACAAAGCTTGTTTTGTACATAGGTCTCAATACTTGGAAACTTTCAACTGTTAAACTATAAATCAATGTGCTCCTTTTGATGAGAGGAATTCGTTGGTGGTGTTCGTTTAACAATCCAACGATCGGATTTCCTGATCTTGTTCAAAAACCGATTAGCTTCACCTCCAAAATATGAATTTCTCTAACGGTATCGAATCGAGATATGCTCAGTGGCATTGAAAAGGAAATAGTTAAGGAAGTACTCACTCGCCTGAGGTGTCTCAGAGGTGGTCGGACGACGACTGTACATGTGGTTGAATATGGGTTGGCCGAAATTTTGAAACTAAAGTTTCTCTCTCGTAAGATCTCCAACGCTGGCAGTGTCGGTAAGAATGGAATGATCAGTGTATGAGGTGCAATGGTGGCCAGATTGTGATGGCCATCGAACGGCAGTGGTCCGCTACGGAGCGTCGATAATGGTGGAGTTTGGAAGAGAATGTGGGTTTTAGGAGAGAGTGAACTTGTAAAAAAAAATATGAGAAAAATGTATATAAGTTTTTCTAAAAAATTCAAATTGCACAATAGCCCCAACATGATGGATTGGGCCGATTGGCCCTTAAATGAAAAGTCCAAGTTTGACAAACCCATTATGCATTGTAAAATTTTGGGTATGGGTGGTGACGAATTGAATTTGTATTGAATCCTAAACGAATCGAATTAATATGTGATGGATTCGTATTCGATCCGTTGATTAAACGAATCCTAATATCATGATTCATTTATTAAACGAATCGAATACAAATATTCATTTAGTTATGATATTATTCAATAACATAAATTACCATAATTTATTTCCATTGATTCTTCATAAATATATACATATGAAATGCATAATTAATATATTTACTAAAAATAGCTCACCAAACATCGATAATATTAATTTTTCCATAATAATTAGCCATAATTTCTCGAATCTTAATTAAATAATAATAATAATCAGTAAAAGAAAATCATAAAATGAATCCTAAACGAATAAACGAATTAATAAGTTTAAATTTGTATTTGATTCGTTTATTAAACGAATTCATTTTTTCACACCCGTATTCGTTTTAAAGCGAATCAAATCGAACGAATAAACAAATCCTAACCCGAATTGCCACCCCTAATTTTGGGGCTTTTACACATACTTTCCACTAATAAGTATATTTTTACACTTATCCATACCTATTCTATGAGTGAAAAGATTTTATTTATTTTTATAACATTCAAATGATAGAAGGTGTGGGATTTTATGTAAAAGCTTGAAAAAAATTATTTTTAACTATAACAAAATTAATTAAAGGATTTTTTTTGGAGCATTTATTAAAATATAGGGCCTAATGGATATTTAATCTAAAATATATGGATTACACGGGTATTTACCACTATAATACATACAAACAATTTATTGCCTCGTAAGATTTTATGGGTAAAAGTAGTGATAAATGTATACCAAAATAACGTAAAAATTTTGATTTATTTTTATTTTACGTATAATGTGTCTTTGAGTGTGTCATTTAGATTTACACTTATCATTATTCTATATTATGTAAAAAATGCATCCATTACAAGATTAAATATTTTTAGGATGATACTTTAAAGACAATTTTCACCCAAAACTATTACTTACCTTTACCTAAAACCTTCAAAAATGAACACAAAGACAACCAAATTCCATTTGTCTACTTACAACAAACATCCCAAAATGCAATAACCAAACCTATATATATATTGATCACCTATTTTTATTTCCTCTTTATTTTCCCTCTATCTCTCAATGCAAAGGAAACTCTTCTAGAGACAGAGCCACCATGGATGATTCTAGGAGAAACAAATCCGGCGAATCATCGACTGCCGAAATTCCCGAACCACCGCCCCCCACACGGCAATACATTGAGCCACAACAGCCGTCACCTTTCCCTCCACCGCCGCCGGTAATGGGTTACCCACCGGCAATGGGCTATCCTCCAGGCTATCAACAACAACGACCCGCCCCACCGGATATGTACTACACCCACCAGGGCCCACCTAACCCCGCCGCCGGCATTCTTGCAACCATGATTCTGTTCATTTTCTTCACTTTCATTTTGGGTCTCATAATGTTCTTTCTTACTCGCCCTACGTTTCCAGTTTTTCACGTAGAAACCCTAACGGTCACGAACTTTAGCGTAGCAAATGATCATGATTTCACGTGTGCATGGGAAATAAATCTCGTTGCTGAGAACAGAAACGCCAATGGAGCCAAAGTGCATTTCGATCGTATCCAAAGCTTTGTATATTTTAACACAGATGATTTGCTCGTTTCTGATCATTTTGATCACCCAACAGAAGACGTTACGATAAAATCGAAAGAAAAGGGAACCATCAATATACATTTATCGACGACTGCTGATTATGAACAGTCGGTGCCCGTGCCAGGCAAGAAGGTGATGGAGGCAATGAGGGAAGAACGCAAAACCGGCGTCGTTCCGTTTGCTTTGAAAGCATTTGCATGGTCTCAAGTTCAAACGGGTATGTTTTATATACAATCGAAACATATTCAGAGTAGAATTATTTGTGATGGTTTGAAGGTTCATTTTGAAGGTGACACTGGTAATGGCAAGTTAAATGGTAGATCCAAGGACTGTGAAGTTGATATCTGATTTTTTATTTTTTTTATTTTTGAAATTCTCTCTTGAATTTGTTCAATTTTAAATTTTCATTTTTCAACGTCGTTGCTTTATTGAAGTGATTTGTTATTTATAACATTTGAACCTATGTTCTGAGGATATAAGTTAAAGTATTTTTAGACAAAGGCCTGGGTTAATAAATAAATTAAAAATGAGTTTAGTTTTCATCAGAAGTTTCTTGTATGTGGGCACTATCTTATGGACCATCAATGACCTATGCATAAAACGAAAATGGGTTTAAATTTTCACTAAAATTTCTGTGGTGGCTATAATTTGTTTTCGTTATTCTTGTTTCCTGTGAACAACCGCTTTTACTTGGCCACTTACGTTTACCAACCACCAACTTATTTATATTCAACAGTTGGTGATTTATTTGGCAGCAAAACAGTTTAATTCCAAACATAGCATTAATGGTTTTCAATAAGACTTAGACTTATTGTGACTGTTTTGCATGAATTTTATTGTGATTTTAATCAAATTCTTTGGTACAAAACATTTGTGATTGAGATTCTTTGATCTAGTGGTGTTCTTATTGAAGGGATCATAGCATAATCATATATATATATAGTTTGGGATAATGTTCTTCCTATTCAGATGTTATAAATTTCTTACTAATTGTAATGTTTAAGGGCCTTTGAAAATCTTTAAGCTAATTATTGAATAATTAATAGTAGTGAGGGTTGACATTCAAGTTTCCTATGCGGTTCTCCATCACTTGCTATACTTGTTGATTGCCCTATTGATGCACCCACTTCCCTCTGCCACTGCACTGCTGCCTTTATTTGACTATGACCCTAAAATTTGACCCCAAATGGTTAATTTTGGTTGAGTTCATAAAAACGTAATTAGAGATTCAAAACCACATACATTACGAGGTAATTGCTAGTGTGTGTTCTCCATATCCATCATGTGATACTTAATAATTAGTTTATGAATCACCATGGTCTTGGATGTTTTCTTTATGTGTGCTACTGCTTACTTCCCCAGTGATCAAAAGATCCAAGTGGTGCATCTGCTCATTGCATAGCTTGATACCCACTTCGTTTTAGTTTCTTTCTCTCAAGGCAAAAAAAAAATCATAGGCATTAGCTACGAGTAATTAACATTCTTATTGGGGAGAAACTTAGGTTTATAAAGAATGCCAAGTACTACAATGACGTATTGTCTGTGTGCAAGGAGTTCTGATATTGATGTTGCCTGTCTATTCTCTTAATGCCAAATCAAATTCTAGATTTTACTACTTGTTTGTTTGGAAATGGAGCTAATTGCTTGGTGTATGTTTAATGTTTAGTGTTCATCCTTGGGCCGAGTATGATACGGGATATCAATATTCGTATCCATACCGTTTAATCAATGGATATAAAAATTATTCTTTTATTTGTCCCTAACATATCGAATCCTCATTTATACAAGGATTTTACCTCTATTTTTTCGGGATACTAATAACCGTAGTCAACCCGTTTAACCAACGGGTATAAAAAATTATCCACTTATCCATCCCCAATATACCGACACGCCGATCTCATGACATCACTAATTTCTAATAACTTGAAATAGATAATTTATCATGTCTTAGGATTGGAAAGCCCTGCCATTGCCAATACGTTTTAGCTAAGTTTGTGTGTGTAGAATTAGAGTTGGTTTGAGAGTCTATAAAATCATAATAAAAGTATTTTCTCAAAAATAAAATTATTTAAAATTTATTGATAATAGATTGAAATATATTATTTAAGTAGTACTCCAAAATTGGCCCATATATTTCTCTTGGCGAAGTAATATACCCCACTCAATCTAAAAATTTATAAAATATATATATATAAATTATTAATGAGATAATTTTATTTTACTAATCCCTTAAGTTTTGTTCTCAATAGACTTGAAAATGTTATGTCATGACGTCACATAATTTCTTGACCATTTCTTTTTATATATAGAGATTTAAATATGACAAATTCAATCCACTCAATCAAAAAATACATGATATGTGTTAAATATTATTTTGAATTTTAAATTATATACATATATATTAAAATATTATTGGATGGATATAACACATCATCCCTACACCGGTCCAAAACAATTTTTTCTCATTGTGTTATCATTGTTAATGCTTCACGTAGTCAATTTTCATATAGATGCAAAAAATTGGTCATGAAGCAAATTTCCCACTACACTAGCAATCACATTTCAGTTATTGCCGTCAGCGATTGACTTGATTAGTCAATCATTTTAGTCGGCAGTGCAATGATGAAATTGAAAGTACCTACAAGCAATAGCGACAAAGAATCTCTATACCCAAGAGGGGGGGTGAATTGGGTTATCGCTATAAATGCGGAATTGTAAAATCTTTACCGATTTTAACTCTTATTACCAAGTTGGGACTTAAGGCAATTTTCTCTACTTCACATGATTTCTTCAAATAAGCTCTAGTCTTCACATTCTCGCTCTTCACCACATATGCTTCGACACTTTTTGTATTGCTTCGTGTTTGCACGTCGAAGTCTTCTTTCTCATGTTGACGTCATCAAAACCAATTACAATGATTATGCGACCAAGTCGCCAACAGAAATATCATATCTATGTGCGAATGATTCCCGTTATAAAAAATAGAGGTGGGTAAATTAACTGAACCGAAACAAAAATATCGATTTGATTTGCTTTATACTTGTATTAAATTGATCGGTTCGGTTCGAACTAAACAATTTAGGGGTTAATTTCTCTAAAACAATCGGTTCGGTTCGATTCAAGATCGAATTGAATCAAAACCGAACGAACCGAACCAATTCAGTTTGGTTCGATTTGATCTGTTCGGTTTCGATCGATTCAGTATTTTTTGAACCGTTCAGTTTTTGATTTGGTTCGATTTGGTTAGAAACCGAACAGAACCAACATTTACCCACCCTTAATAAAAAGTGTTTAAACAAAGTTTTAATATACACAATTTTATTCCTATTTTTTCATAAAAATATTATTTTATAAATTTTTGATTATTTTTTATTTTGATATTATATTGGAATTGGAATTTTTAGTATCACACAGCTTTACCTTATTTTTTTTTTCACAGATATACTATTTTATAAAATTTCGATTCTTTTTAATACTGTTGTTATAATATCATGAATAACGGAAATAGTATACAGACAAGTTTACGAATAGTATACTGTTCTTTTTAAGACTAGTTTTTTTTTTTTTTTTGAAATGAAATGAAATTCATTCATAAAAACATCACAATGATATAATTACACTGTCAAATAATAGCTCGAAAATAAACTTATCATAAGTTTCAAGTTAATTAGGATAAAACATAATAATAAAGGCAAAATATGTATTATGTATTTTCCGTAACTAATATAAATACATATTCACACCTAAAATTACTTAGAAACATAAAGAATTACCGGTCCGGCCTAATCTCCCTATCTCAACCTCAATGCAAAGTCGGTGAATATATATTCCTAATTAGAAATGAAACAACACAATATATATTTTGAACATTAACTTTTACAACAACATACAATCAATCTAATACAGAAAATTGATTTATGAGACAAAATAAATATCCTGAAAGTTTTGAAAAACTCCAATCTTCACCATTTGATACTGTAGATTAATATCTTTTATAATTTGTCTTATGATTATATGGTACAAAGTTTGTGTATATGCTTTTTGTTTTTGTCTTCCAATTATTTGAAATATATATTTATATGCACATGTCATATGCCCACCGGCCCATGTTACCATGTATCAGTTTCTTAGTGCTCTAATTGAGGGAGGTGGAAAGGAAATCTAGTTACAATTGGGATGAATGATTAATTTTGTTTCTTCTGCAATTCCACCAAACCTAACTAATTTTTTCATCAGCCTAGCTATTGTGTGGATAAAAATAATTTTCATAAAAATTTATAAATATTATTTCTTTTAGTGAGGTCAAAGATAGAATCAATTTTATCAAGACCTAATATCATTAATTTTTATATTTTATTATGGCAAAGAGACATTAAAATATAAAAATCATCTTGAGCTATGAGGACATCAAGAAATTGTTCATATTATATCATTATACATTGCTTCATATCCTTTCAAATCTTTAACAAATGGTTCCTTGCCATATGCATCATTCACTCCCACTACATTTTTGTTCTTTTGTAACCAACTTTTGATGATAGCTTCCAAATGAATCTAATATGCATGCACATACCCACTAATGCTTTCTCTAATTCAATGGTCAACCATGCAAAAGTGTTTTAATCATCTGAATTTGGACTAATAAATGAAAAAAATTTACTTTGCGAATTTGATTTCCAAAAAAAAAAAAAAAAAAAAAAAAAAAAAAAAAAACCATCATTTCTTTCATTTTTCAATTTTTTCCCCAAAAATAACCTGAATACAGTCTGCATAGACGATTGGCTAGGCCCCAAAACCCATTTTAAAAATTCACATAAATCTTTAAAAATTCAGGAAACTGTACTTAAAAATTCACATAAATTATTCATATCAAAGTATTGATATTGGCTACTACAATAAAGGGAGAAGGCAAAGAAAATTTTAAAGATCCATACCAGACCCGGTGCCACCACAAGCAACTTCCGCCGCGCTAAGGAAAGTCGTTTCCTAGATATAGACATGTGGGTATTTGTTGAAGCGAATACTGAATGACTCATAGGTGATTCCTAATAGTTGGAAGTACACACCACCGTCAATAGGAATCACCTCAAGTCGAGTAGCATATGTAATCCTTTGACTATATGATATAATTGATTCTGTGTGAGATCCTCCACACTTTGATGTCATGTATGTCAGAAACCTTTTATGGTCTGGCCTCAAGATGTTCGTTGGGTGTGGATCGATGTACTTAGTAATCAAGTGCGAAGCAAGATTGGATCTGTCGGCCCAATATGTGTACCATAAGGGGTTAAGGTATCCATGTGAGTTAAGTCACGATTCTTAAAGACTTTGGCCAAAGCCGATCACCTCGGGTGGATCGCATCAGTTGTAAATAATCGTAGACATGTCGACATGAGATGTGCGCCTTGGAAACTTGACGGTATATTCTATGTTTCCTAAGCACAACTTGAATAGCCTACGACGGAGGGATTATTAAACATATGTAATGACCTCGACTTGTATAGTTCAGAAAGTTTGTTCGTGTTCTTCGTGAATTCGGAGGTGGCCGAATTACGTACATATTAGCTAGGCTTATATGACGAACAAACTTAGCGACGGAAAGTAGCGACGAAATAATCCGTTTCAATTATTAGAAACAAAATTGAAATGGATAAAAATATTAGCTACGGAATTTAACGACAGGACAAAATTCCGTAACTAATAGTGGCGGTAACAAAATCACGGGAAAAAAGCAACAGAATAGCGACGGATTTTGTAATTCGTCTCTATATATTGAAACATAATACAAATTATGTCTCTATTTAGAGACGAAATTTGTGTTCCGTCTCTAAAAATATAGAGATGGAAATAAATTTTGTCGCTATTTAGAGACGGAATTTGTATTCCGTCTCTATTTAGAGACGAAATTTTAATTTCCTCGCTAATTTTAGCGACGGAAACACTAATTTTTCCGTCGCTATTCCGTCTCTATAGTTAGCGACGAAAATACTAATTCGTCGCTATTATTTTTGCGACGAACGGAATAGAGATGAAATTTTTCCGTCGTTAGTGGCCCAGTAGCGACGGAATAAAGACGAAAAAAATCGTCTCTATTTCACAGTTTTCTTGTAGTGTTAGAGAGTCCCAATATGAAGATTTTGTTAAGGTTGGTGCTCTGAGGCCAATTTCTTATGTATTTCCCTGTAAATACTCTTGTATATATTTTATTAATTAATAAAATATACACTTTATGTAATATAAATTCTTTTATTATATGGTAAAGACGTAAATGACCATATAGTGATTGGTTATGATACAGTTGCAAAAGCGTCACAACTGACATTGAGCAGTATCATAACAGTATCATTCTTTAACTGTTCTTGGTCAAGGTTTACAATTACTTGGTCAGTAAGTAAACCCGTTGAGACCGGTACGTGTCATATATTAGAATGTTGGATTCTAATGGTTTCTCAATGAACCATGAGTTTCGGGAGACTCAAATAGACACATAAGTGTTTGTATCGGATAAACACTGAACGACTCGCTGAAGATTCTTAATAGATGGTACACCAACGTCAATAAGAATATTCTCGAGTTGAGTGAGCATAGTGATCCTCCGACTTGAGATATCACTGAGGATATATGAGGTATCATCTATACTTTGATGGAAGTCACGTCACCGATCTATTTAGATCAGACCTCTGCTTGTTCGTTGAGTGTGGACTGATCCTCATGATATCCTGTGCGTAACAAGATAGGATCCGTCAGTTCTATGTACAGAGTATAGGTATCCATTTTGGAATTAGCAATCTGTTAAATCCATGGGCCCGTGGTACACTGTAGAGATCAGTTCTGAGTTTTATTTAAGAGATTGCTAATAGAATCGTCGACAGGATTATACCTAAAGAGATTTGACGTATATATCTATATCTCTGAGATAATTCGGATACCTGTGACAGAAGGATTATACGTATGCAGTGACATCGACTTGTATGGTTTAGAGATTTTATCTGTGTTCGTCATAATTTACGGGTGGGTAGATTATGGAGACAAAATTGGATTTCGTGACAGATATGTCTGAATCTAGAGAGTCTCACTAATGAGATATACTCGTTGGGCACTAGGGTAACTTTTATAAATAATACTGATTATTTATAAGCCGTTTAACGGTTAAACGAAGATACATATTTTTGAGATCTTTTGGCCATTTATTAAATGTCGAATTATGATATTTGACATTTATAATTAATATATATGTATTTTGATTATTTAATGTAAATATAATACATATATTTTGAGATATTTGTATTTAATTATTTATTTATTTAAATGTTGAATAATTAAATTAATTAAATATTTATTATCTTATTTACTTTATAAAGTAAGGTAAATGGCATTTTTTATTGGATAAAGTGGCCAATTTTGATTGGTTGGTTTGGCATGATTTAATTGGTTTATTTGTGATAAGTATTGAATTATTTGATAATTTGTTACCACAAATATTAATTAAATCATTTCCAATTATTAAAAAAAAAATTGAAAAATTGTGGCCTATATTTTTTCCCTCAAAATCGGTAATTTGGGGAAATTATATAAACAAATTTTTTTTCTTTTTTGTTTCTCATTCTAAGAACCCTAAAATATCAAATACAAAAGAGAAAAAGAGAGTAAAGGAGAAAAGGAAGAAAATGCTTTGAAAAATCAAGTTTTTGTAAGTTTTTTCTTACCTTTTTTTACATGAAAAATATTTCTAGCATACTAAGCTTCAACATATGTAGCCTAGTTTGTTCTCTATTCTTTTATGAGTGTGATTTGATGATTTGGGGCTTGATTGAAAGATGGAAGCATGTATGTTAACTTAGATTCTTTAAATTATTTATTAAGCATTCTTTTTACAATTTTGATGGCTAGTTGTCATTCTAGAGTCTTTTAGCCACTCATGATTGACCTATAATTGTTCTTGAGCTATTTCATGATGGTGAGGCTTAATTGGTGTTCTAAGAATTGAATTAAATACCTGAATTTGATTAATTTGGTGTTAATTTATTAATTTATGAAATTATAAAATTAGGGTTTCTAACCTTCACCAAATTTGGGGATTTTCATATATGTGATGATATTTGATGTATATTTGATGTATATTAAATTTGGAAATTTTTGGATTTGATCTTGACATGTTTTGAACAAAAAGGACCAAAATACAAATTCTTGAAAATTGAGGGACCATTCGGCAATAATGGAAAAACTGTTTTCTTAAGTTGTAAAATTTTAATTTCATGTATAAGACATGAATAAATCATTTTGGAATTGATTTGGAATCAATTAGAATTGTATTTGACAATTTTGGACTAAAATGATTAAAATACAAAGTTTTGGGGCAAAATGGTAAATTCTGAAAAATCTGATTTTTGAGTAAAAATTTCATTTTTTAAGTATTGAGTAATTGAAATAAATTAGTTTATTTAATTACTAAAAAAAAAAATTGTAATCGAAAAATTTTGATTTTCTACATTCCGCTGCGTTTACCCGATTTACCACCCGAAACCCCAACAGTGTACTCGTTGAGCACTTGGATAGCCGATTATTTTTTATAAAAGATAATATTCGATATTATAATTATCAACTAAGATAATCAAGTGTTATAAGATAACATTGATTATTTACTTTGACCTAATTGTATTACTTCAATAATTACATAAGTGCTTAATTATAAAATCATAATTATCTCTACCATTTGAGGATATTATGGTAATTGTAAATATGTAATAATATGTGGTTTTGGCTTGATTTAATTGGATTAAATCAAAGTGGCAAACATTGAACTAATCCATTTCCTGATCATTGGCTTGATTTAATTAGATTAAATTAAAGTGGGAGACAATGGAGATTAGTCACACCTAATTATCCATATTTGGACAAATTAAATTAAGCCCACTTAAAAGTTGATTACAACTTTTATTAATTAAAAATTGACTAAGTTTTGCTATAAATAGCAAGCTTTAGAAATGTTTTAATTAGAAGAAACTTAATACTCATAAGCAAATTCTTAGAGAGATTAGCTTAAGTTAGAGAAGTGTTTACAGAAGCTTGTGAGGTCTCTATAACATTTCATTTAGGAGAAATCAAGATTGGATCTTCAAGTGAAGCTTGGAAGCATTGGAAACAAGCTTGGATCTTGAAGTCAAGTTTGCACACCTGGAAGGTTCTCCAACAATTTCAACAAAGGAGAGATAGATCGGATCTTGCATCAAGCTTACTAGGTAAAGTTTGATATTCTCCCAAGCTATGTTTATTTGTGTATTAGATGCATGATAACATAGCTTAATGTTGAATAAGGCTAATCATTTGTGTTAGGATACTTTAGAAGTATAAACACAACATGCTTATAATTTAGGTCAAAGATGTTCATGTTGGACATGAAACAATTAATAAGAGTTTGAAACTCTAGATTAAAGTTTAGAGTTATGGCTATCATTCTAGATTCACTTGACCACCTTTAGGTGAACTAGAATTGTTCATGAGACATTTCTAATTGGGATTCTAAAATGGTTTGTGTATTGGATTCAAAATTTACGCAAATAAGTATTTAGAATAAATTTATGTTTTTGTAAAAATATTTGATATTTTGAAAAAACTTGATTTTTATTCTATAACATGTGTTAAAGTTGGTTTTGAAATTAAAATTTAATTTTGGATGTTTTTGAAGTGTTTAGGGAAGACCGAAAGTAATTATGGTAAAATATCATAATTGCTTCAGCTCACTGGAAAGTGAGCTGAAGCATTTTAAAAAAAAAAACAAAAAAAAATTGATGTTGCTCGCGCTCACTGCAAGGGCGCACTGTAGCGCGCGTACGCGCACTGTGCGCGACAATTTTATTTTGCTTCGTTTTTGAGTTTCCGGACTCCGATTCAGTCCTTTTTTTCCTATACACTCGTAATAGAATATAATATTTCATTAAAATAATTTTAAAATTACACCAATACTTGATTTTCACGGGTTAGACTCATTTCCGCTGCTCGGGACACCGATTCGACCCTAGAGGTTCCACAACTGCCCCAACATCTATCACTACTCATATCATTTTATTGTTATAAATTTGGTTTAAGTGTACATCTTCGAATATTTGTCAAAAGTAATAAAAAAAATTAAAGTAATAAAAAAAAAAATTAAGTGACTCTTATAATATAACTTAGATTTTTAAAATAATTTAGAATAAATTCCCGTTTAGTTCTTATATTTTTTAAAAAATATATCATAAGACACCTTGCAGTTAATTTCGTTACATTTAAAAATTATTATTTTTTCTACACTTCAACTATAAGAATGAGACACCACAAGTCTTTTATTAATCAACATTCAAATTGTATTAATATAAAATTTTAGAAAAAAAATAACTTGTAAATACAGCAGAACCAACATCGATAAAATGTAGCTTAAAGTATTTTTCAAACAATATAGAGACTATTTATCCAAAATTATTTATCACCTAATTCTTTAGAATGCAGACAAGGAAGCAGCTTCCAGTTCCACCGTTGATTCAAAAAGTTAGAAACTTTAGAGGTTCGAAGAAGATACTTCTTGTGGGGACTTTGCTTCAAATTCCTTCGTTTTTTTTTTATCTTTATGAGTAGTACAGAAACAGGAGATGGGGGATAAAGAATCAGATCAGCCTAAATGTGAGTGCACAAAAAGCAAAGCCTTCATAGCCATAGGGTATCTAATGCTTATAGGGACAAAATACCCCATCACATGCATGCTTTTGAATTTTATGGGATATCCCTTACCTTCTTTCTATCTTCATTCTCTCTCCTTTTTTATATTACTTTTTTTTATTTTCATCTTTTTTAATTTGAAGAATCAAATAAGATATGGGTTAGGGTTCTTCTTTTATGAACATTATTGAACTCATTTGAGGGAGAAAGTACTTGGGTATATATATCTCTGTGTATGCACTCTCTTTTGTTAAATTCTTATTACCTATGTGCATCGTCCATCCATTATGTAAAAATAAATACATTTGTGATAAGAATATAACGGAAAAAATAGTATACATCTAAAAGAAATTAGATTTTTTTTTTCATAGTATGTTTTGAAATTATGTATATATATGATAAGAAATAATAAATGACTCCATTCTTGGATAAGGCAATTGTGTTACCAAAGGTGAAACGACTACCGTGCTTAGTAAATATTTGGAACATAAATTTGATAGTAGAATATATTAATTCCAATAATTATTTACTAAAAACCAAATTCTAAAAACAACAAATAAATTTTACTTGATACTATAAGTGTTTATCAATCATACATCAATAGTTAAATTTTTTTTTTTTTTTTATAAAAATAAATAAATAAAATTTACAAACAAGAGTACTAGTCAATGATGAAACTTCATCTCGGACTCGGAGACTAGTTTAGAGTTAAATTCTTAATTAACTGAACTCATGTACTGTTAACATAAATAATAATTAATTAATTACAGTTAATAATCAGAATAAGAATCCAAGTAAATTAATGGCTAACAATATTATATATGATTGAGGTCTTCGACAGTCCCACCGTTTATTTTTGCTCATTTTGTTTCTCCATCATTCAATAGCTAAATATATACACAATTAGATTTTCTTTTTCAATAAATTTTAAATAACATATGTTCACTAATTAAGAAAATAAATTTATATTATTATTATTTAAAAAAATACTTAATAGGAGTACAAGACCCACCTAGAAGACTAATACATGCATGTTGTCTGTTACTTAATGCTCATATGGGAAGTAAAAAAGAAGTATCAAATAAGAAAAACAAGTAGGATTATGGGAATCAATGGTTATAAAATAATGTTTTAGGTTATATTTTCAAGATCATTAAGATAACATGATCTCAAGAGTTGACAATTCATGCCGAAGATCTAGCTAATTATTCAAAAAAATTCTATCATTTTTTTTTCCACACTTAATGGTTTAGCCTTCCTTCTAGGTTCTATGCATCAAAATATAAGATGAGAAGGTGAAAAAAAATAAAGAATAACATTTTCCCCCTTCATGTTTAGTTTTTTTTTTTTTTTAAATATTACATTAAATTTCTACTAATATTATAATTAGAAGTCTATCGCGACCTACCTTAATTACACTACAAGAAAAAAGGATTTTACTGATACTAAATTAGTGTCAGTAAAGGGTTTTACTGACACTATATAAATGTGTCAGTGTTGCCGCAGCCAGAAATCACTGACACTAGTTTCTAGTGTCAGTGATTCTTAGTGTCAGTAAACGTTAATACTGTAGTATCAGAAAATTATTGACACTATGGTATCAGTAATCTCTCACACTATTTTAGTGTCAGTAAATTATTGACACTATATCATCAGTATTTAGTGATACTATAGTGTCAGTAAATTTTGTTACTGCAGTATCAGTATATCGCATATATTTGATTTTTAGTGTCAGTAATTATTGTTACTATAGTATCAATATCCGTCAATATCTTTTAAAATTTAAAAATCGTATTATTTCACAATTATATTTCTTATTTTTTGTAATTAAATTAATCATAAAAAACTCAATGAAATAAAAAACTAAAAAATTACATTTATATAAAATTCGCAATATAATAGATTAATCGTATTAATCAATTCAACAGTATCACATGATGAATACAAAAACTCCATAGACAATCTTTAAATTAACATATATATATTTCAAAAACTACTCTTAAAGTCCCATCAAAATGTCATGCCCCCACCAAAATTCATGATACTTGTTGAGAAGCCTGCAACAATCCCCCAACAATATGATATCTGGCACAAAATCTGAAATTATAAACCAAATGTTAAGAATTAGATGGACTTCCAAAAAAAATCGATATCTTCATTAATAAAAACATTAAATACATCCAAATAAAAATACAAAATATAACCCTAATCTAATTTTTGTCACATAAAGCACTTATTGACAATAACCATACCAACAACCTAAGAGCATGCATATAAAAAACCAAATGGCATCCATAATAACAAGTTGTATCTTTCATACCGCTACATAATCACCAAAACAAACAAATCAATAACACACACACACCACAATGTACTAGAATGTAACATTCCAGGTAATTGCCATAAAAATAGATGAGATAAACATGTATATTAATGAACATATATATGTTAATGCAATAAAGATATATACCAGTTTCTGCAGTTCTCAGGCTTGAGGTTGTGGTAGATTGTCCACCAACCTGCAAAAGGTGCAAGGCATTGCAACTAAATATACATAACTAATCTAATGCGGCACAGTGGCAGTATAACTTGAAAGAACAGTTATCTCGAAAGTCAAGCTCTACCTGCTGTTGTGTCTGGATTTGTCCTTTCTTTCCGGCCTTCTTCTGATTATCTTTGATAGAGTTTGACCTGCTGAGAGATTCCGTTCTTCTGCCTTCCACATGTGCAATTGGTATAGACTCCTCAGATGGTGCAGTGGGCAAAGAATTGGATGCCAGACTCTCAGTAGAGACGAGAGAAGAGACTACAGCACACTGTTTAGTTGCTCCTGCCATTGACTTGAACACCAGCAGTTCACTGCTGGGTTTTATCTGCTGATAAGATTTTTCTGGAACAGTCTCAGAGTCCCTTTGAGGATGAGATGCAATAGTTTCCCCGGAAGGCCTTGAAGGTTTAGTTGTTCCATCCTTTCCAACTGCAGGTGAGATGTCTGACAAAGAGGAACCTGCAGTCTTTTCTCCAACACATCCTGAGGCTGGTTTAACTGTCACATGTACAGTTCCTGAAGAGGCAGATGAAACTAAATTATGTGTATCACATGATTGTTCCGAGTTTGGTAGTTCCGCAACAACAGGCATTGGGATCCCAGCTTTACTAACTGGCAGAGAATTAAGATTTGGATTCATGAAAGATGCATTTTGGGGACCCCGATATTTAAATCTTGTGGCCTGAGTATCGGATGTTATGGGGCTACTTGTCAACGGTAGAGATCCCGGAGCTGGGTAATAAATGGGACTATCAGCATAAGAATTAGGGTAGTAATTCATTGGATGAGCAGGTGCAAATGATGGTATTTGTTGGGAACGAGACCTAGACCCTGAGACCCCACCATCTGAATTTGTATCAGCTCGTTCATCAAGCCTGACCTCCTTATGTGTATCCGAACTCATGGAGGCAGATTGAGACGTTGGAGCCTTCGGAACAGCTCGGGTGCTTCTCTGAGGGGCGGACGGTTCAACTTGTTTGGCATCACCGCCACCAAGAGGAGCTTCAGATGCTCCTATCAGTAACATAGATTTAAAATCTCAATCACATTTTGTTTTTTAACCCCAAAATAAAATCAAATTATCAGTGCAAACGACAAATCAAAATCGATACTGGGTGGTCTCGCTTCTATGGGAGTTTGATTGATTGAAGGACATATATCCTTCCTCGAATGATTCCCCCTAATTTCGCTTTAATCTTTCGACCTCTGCAAACAAAAAACAGATCCACAAAATCAAATCATAAATAATTAGGGTTTGATTGTGAGGATGAGAAACCTGAGTCAGTGTGTGAAGGAGAGAGAAAATTAGGGTTTTTAATTTACACAAGTGGTGGGAAAATGGAATACATATATATGAGAGGAACCCTAAATTACTAAGATTGATTTGGTAACTACGGTTCAGGTTTTGACCCGACAAATACATATATATTTTTATAAACCGCGGTTTAAGGAACAAAAGTCACGATTTGGCCCAGTGGTAAAGCCTTACAATAAAAAAAAAAATTTATATCAATGGTTACAATTTCGAGTCCCAGCAGACTTAAGGAAATAATTTTTTTTTTAATTTTTTTACTGATACTAAGGTATCATTAATTACTGACACTAAATTTACTGATACTCTAGTGTCGGTAATATATGCGAAAAACGTCACTCCCGCGAGGTGTTGGTTCGACTCCAGACGACTACGCGTTTTTTTTTTTTTATTTCTTACTGATACTATTGTAATAGTAAATACTGACACTAAAATCGCTGATACCATAGTGTCAGTAATTATTGATATTTAAGTGAAAAACACGGAAATATGCCCATTTACACGTCGTTTCTGACACTTTTAGCCTAGTGTCACTAACCTTAGTGTCAGTAAAGGCCTTTTTTCTTGTAGTGTTAGCATAGCAGTAATGAAAAAACTCAAAAAAAATATTAACTTTAAATAAAGGAGAAATCTACCCACAAATTCGAAGAAGTGATACGTTTAAAAGAAAAAAAAATTAAGAAAATGATCAAATTTACATTATTTAAAATGGTTTATATTGTAACAATATCTTTGTTGGTAGATAAAATGCTTGACCCAAAAGTTTAGCTATTAATAAAAGTTCAATATTAGAAATAAATACAAGACAATGATACCATGTAAGAGAAAATTACTAGTAAGGACATGAAATTAGTAGTAAAGAAAGTCTCATGAAACAATATAATATTAGAAAAACTTCTTAACTTACGCTCGATTTTTCAACATCTATTAATAAAAGTTCAATATTAGAAATAAATACAAGACATGATACCATGTTACGATGGATCCACAGCAGCAGAGGGAGTCACACCTGGAACATAGGAGGGTTAGACCACAGAGGATCAGCTCCAAGCCAAGGAGACTCACAAATTATGTGCTGAGTTAGAATAACAGCTTAGTAATTGGCGGTAAAAGTAGTTGAGCAGTGGCGATTAGTTAGCAGTTAGTTAAGTCCAATAACAGAATATATAAGGCTGTAAATTGTAGAGATTGAATAATAAAAATCATTTTTCTTAACATCAGAGATTTGGAGAGTTTTGTGGGTTTAATCTCGAATCTAAACCTAACATTTGGTGCTTTCATTGACTTGGAGCTTGAGAGCTAAACGATGGGAAGAAACAACAGCAATGGAGATACCAGTTCTCAAATGGCTGGTTTGCAACAACAGATAGATGAGCAAGCCCAAAAGTCTTCAGAAACTGCTTTCGCTGTTCAGGAGATTCAGAACTTGCTTCGAAACCTTACTGCACGTTTGGATGCAGGAAGGGAAACAACTCAGGCAAATCGTCAAACAGGTCATGGGAAACAGAAACAAATTTCAATACTGTGAGGTATAAAAATTTTCGATTGGAAGTACCCAGGTTTGATGGGCAAGATGTGGCGGGATGGAGGTTGAAGATAGAGCATTTCTTTGACACGTATCCCACCCCTGATGAGCAAAAAATATCCATAGCAGCATACCATTGGGAAGGAGAAGCTTTGTCATGGTATTCTTGGATGAGGAAAAATGGCCAATTGAGGTCGTGGGACTCTTTCTTGGAAGCTGTTGCATCAAGATTCAGGGAATCCGTGTTTGAGAATCATGAGGGGGCTTTGTTCAAATTAACTCAGTCCTCAACTGTCAAAGCTTACATCAAAGAGTTTGAAGTGCTCTCTAACAAGGTAAATGGACTAAACAACAGTTCTTTACTGAATTGCTTCATATATGGATTAAAGATTGATATAAGAAGGGAAGTGTTAGCTTTACGACCAGTAAGCATCATGGAAGCCATGGATTTGGCATTGTTGCAGGAGGAAAAGTTAAGGGAATTTAGGTTTCCTTTTAAGAATCAAAGAGGGTCAATGCTTAATCATGTTGGGTCAATCGTTAATCTTGTTCCTACTGAAAATAGATCAGATAGTAAGGTAGGCAGCTCTGTAATTAATGGATGGTCAGTTAGGAAGTTAACACCAGCAGAGATGCAAGTTAGAAGAGATAAGGGTATGTGTTACAATTGTGAGGAAAAATTCCACCATGGTCACAAGTGCAAGGCTAAACTGTTATTAATGATGGATCCAAGAGATGAAGATCAGGAAGAAAATGAAGAGCATGGGAAGAGTACTTCTCAGAAGTGGAATGAGATCGAAAATGGGAAACAAAAGCCAGAAATAAGCTTCCATGCACTGTCTGGATATCTGTACCCAAAGACTTTGAAGTTGTTAGGGTCAATCAAAGGAAAGGAAATAAAAGTTCTGATTGATAGTGGGAGTACCCACAATTTTATCCAGCAAAGGATACTGACATACCTTGGATTAGAGGCTGTAGCTTCTAAAGGGTTCCAAGTCATGGTGGGAAATGGAGAAACACTCAAGTGTGAGAGTATTTGCCCATCTGTCCCTATTGTGATTCAAGGTCAACAATTCTCAGTGGATTTTTTTGTCTTACCAATTCAGGGGGCTGAGTTAGTACTAGGAGTGCAGTGGCTAGAGGTGCTTGGACCAATCTTAATGGATTACAAGGAATTGTTAATGAAGTTCACTTGGGGGGGGCAGAACAATTACCTTGTCAGGGGATCCTAAATTAGCTTTGGATTCCATGACTCTTCCTCAGTTAAAGAGAATGACTGCTACTGAGTTCATTGCAACTTATTTTCACTTACAAGTTCAAACAAAATCAGATATACCTTGCACAGTAGATAGAAGGTTGGAACCATTGATAGAGGAGTTTGCAAGGGTTTTTTCCCAACCTGAGACACTACCCCCAGCCAGAGAACTGAATCATCAGATCCACTTGCTACCAAATGTGCAACCCGTGAATGTCAGGCCATATAGGTACCCTCACTTCCAGAAGGAAGAAATTGAGAAGCTAATCAATGAAATGTTGAAGGAAGGGATTATCCAGCCGAGTATTAGCCCATTTTCCTCTCCAGTATTGCTGGTTAAAAAGAAGGATGGGTCATGGAGGTTTTGTGTGGATTATAGGGCCTTGAATGCTGTGACAGTTAAGGATAAATTCCCTATTCCAACAGTAGATGAACTCATTGATGAACTACATGGTGCGACAGTCTTCTCCAAACTGGACTTAAGGGCTGGTTATCATCAGATCAGGGTAGCCACTGAGGATGTGGCAAAAACAGCATTCAGAACACATGAGGGCCATTATGAGTTTCTGGTAATGCCCTTCGGTTTAACCAATGCTCCTGCTACATTTCAGTCTAATATGAATCAGATTTTCAAACCATTTTTAAGAAAATTTGTTATAGTATTCTTTGATGACATCCTAGTTTATAGTCCTACTTGGGATCTGCATTTACACCATCTCAGAAGTACCTTGCAATGCTTGTCAGCAAACCAATTCTTTGCTAAGGCTAGCAAATGTGTATTTGGCCAAAACAAAATTGAATACTTGGGGCATTTAATTTCAGAAAAAGGCTTGGAACCAGACTCCTCTAAGATAGAAGCTATGAGGCAGTACCCTGTACCAGCAACTATGAGAGAATTGAGAGCTTTCCTTGGCCTTACTGGTTACTATAGAAGATTTGTGAGGAATTATTCATTAATTGTTGCTCCACTCACTGATTTGTTGAAGGGTAATTCCTTTCATTGGACTGTTCCAGCTCATGGTGCATTCCAAGCCCTTAAAGAAGCAATGACCACCACACCAGTTCTCTCTTTGCCAAATTTTCAGGAACCATTTGTCGTGGAAACTGATGCTAGCGATGAAGGAATTGGAGCAGTTTTAATGCAGCAGAACCATCCCATAGCTTACTTTAGTAAGAAACTCGGTGAGAGATTAAGAAAAGCATCCACTTATGTGAGGGAGTTAGTGGCCATTGTAGAAGCTGTACAGAAATGGAGGCAGTATTTACTGGGTAGGCATTTTATCATCCGGACTGATCATAAGAGTTTGAAGAACCTTATGGAGCAGGTGATTCAAACAGCAGAGCAGCAGCAATACCTGCCCAAGTTATTGGGTTTTGATTATGAAATCCAATATAAACCTGGTGCCGAAAACACAGCAGCTGATGTTATGTCCAGGATTCCTCATTTCCATGCTATTACTGCTCCAGTGTTTGGCTTCTTGGATCAAGTTAGAGCTGAAACAAGCTCTCAACAAGATTTGAGCCAACTGCTCTTAAAAATTCAGAACAGTCCATACCATTACCCCAATCATAAAATCATCAATGATCTGTTGTATTACAAAGGCAAGCTGGTCATCAGTGCCAATTCTTCCTTAAAGCAGCAAATCTTCTCTGAGATGCATGATTCCCATATTGGAGGCCATAGTGGTGTACTTAAAACCCTGAGAAGAATTCAGCATAATTTCTTTTGGACAGGAATGCACCAGGATATCAAGGAATATGTTGCTAATTGTCAGATCTGCCAACAAGTCAAATATATGACTACCAGTCCACAAGGGTTACTCCAACCTCTACCAATTCCGGAGCTACCATGGGATGATATCTCTATGGATTTCATAACGGGGCTGCCAACTTCCAAAGGATTCACAGTGATCTTTGTGGTAGTTGACCGACTTAGCAAATACATCCACTTGGGCAGCCTCCCTTCTCAGTTCAATGCACCTCAAGTGGCCCAGTTGTTTGTCCAGATGGTATGCAAATTGCATGGCTTTCCAAAAACCATAATCTCTGACAGAGATCATATTTTTCTCAGTAGATTTTGGAAGGCATTGTTTCAGGCTGCAGGCACCACACTAGCTACAAGTAGCTCTTACCATCCTCAAACCGATGGCCAAACAGAAGTTGTTAACCGCTGCTTGGAGCAATATCTGAGGTGTTTTACTTCGACATGTCCTAAGAGGTGGGTGGTTTTGTTACCATGGGCAGAGTTTTGGTTTAATACGTCTTACCATACTAGCTCTGGAATGACTCCATTCCAAATTGTGTATGGCAGACCTCCGCCTTCTGTGCCAATGTATGTAAGAGGCAGTTCGTCCTTAGAAGCCATTGACTTTGATTTAATGGAAAGAGATGATATGTTAGCTAAACTCAAGACAAATCTGCATCAAGCTCAGGAGCGTATGACTGCATTGTCCAACAAACATAGAGTGGACAAGCAATTTGCAGTAGGGGACTGGGTTTGGGTGAAACTTCAGCCTTATCGACAGCAGTCATTAGCTAAAAGGGTGACCAATAAGCTCAGTATGCATTTTTTTGGGCCTTATCTTATCAAGAAACGCATTGGACCAGTGGCTTATTCCTTACAATTGCCTGAATCCTCCAAAATCCATCATGTATTCCATGTTTCCCAGTTGAAGGCATATAAGGCGCACATTCCAGTTACTGCAGACATGGTGACACAGTTGCCCAACAGTGAGGAAGGCTTTGTGTTACAGCCCTTAGCAGTTGTTAACAAACGAGTAGTCCAGAGGGGCTGTCATCAGGTTCATCAGGTATTGATTCAATGGCAGCACTTACCTGTTGAGGATGCTACATGGGAGGACGTGGTCACTTTCAAGGCTTCATACCCTGCCTTCGACCTTGAGGACAAGGTCCCTTTCCATGGGGAAGGTAATGTTACGATGGATCCACAGCAACAGAGGGAGTCACACCTGGAACAGAGGGTTAGACCACAGAGGATCAGCTCCAAGCCAAGGAGGCTCACAGATTATGTGCTGAGTTAGAATAACAGCTTAGTAATTGGCGGTAAAAGTAGTTGAGCAGTGGCGATTAGTTAGCAGTTAGTTAAGTCCAATAACAGAATATAAAAGGCTGTAAATTGTAGAGATTGAGGAATAAAAATCATTTTTCTTAACATCAGAGATTTGGAGAGTTTTGTGGGTTTAATCTCGAATCTAAACCTAACATACCATGTAAGAGACAATTACTAGTAAGGACATGAAATTAGTAGTAAAGAAAGTCGCATGAAACAATTTGGGTGTCATATAATATTAGAAAAACTTCTTAACTTACGCACGATTTTTCAACATTTGTATTAAAAATTAAGTTTCAACGCCTTGAAAATTAATGATGTACAAAATATTGTTCTCCCTTCCACTTGTTATTTATCATTTTTAATTAATTTATTATGATATTCTCTTATAAACACAATTTAACAAGATCTTAATTTAAAATTACTATAATGAATTTTGTTCTTGTTGAAACACTAATAATTAACCTAGATATATCAAATAAATGAGAACCAATTGAAACCAATAAATGAATTTCCCTTCATGGCATCATGTGCTAAGAGACTTTCTTGCTGGAAGCAACAAGAACATACATTAAAAAAAAAAAAAATTTGAACTATATATATTGGTTGCTTGAGATGAGTGACTTTGAATTTTCTTTAGCATGTAATTGTTGACTGCCTTGATCAACCTTGGTTTCATTAAATGAATGGTGGAGGTAAATTAAGAGTGTGAGAAAAAAAAATAGAACTTGGCACAAAATGTAATCAAAGGTAGGTGGAATGTCAGGAAATGTACAATATTTTGTAGTGAGCAAGATAGCTTTCTTTTTCATTTTTTTTTTTTTGAAATCGTTCAAAATCTCACTGTAAAATCACTTTTTTTTCATGTTTAACATAGCAGATAAAATTTATAAATGTCTCGGATTCTTATAAAAAACGAACTCACTGAATTCGAATTCAGTATATAAAGATTAAATAACGAATCCTACACCATAAAATCACGCTCATTAAATTCTTTTTTCATTATTATAGGCAACATTTGATAATTTTGTTGCTCGATGTCTCTACCATCACCAATCCTAATCCTAACTTTTTGTTAACAAATATCGTGCTAGTTGTGGGCCACTCATACTCCAAAATTCTAAATTACATGATTGATTGATTAACTAATCGATGTTTATTGAAATTGTTAATTGTTTTATTGATTAACTAATGAATGTGTATATTGAAGTTGTTAATTGTTTGCTTTTTATTGTTTAGGTATCTCCCACTATATAAACTCAAGGAAAATTTAATTTTCTAAATAATTATTAAAAAGAATATAAGTGAACTCTCTAAAAATTTTAATGCGTACATTTCTTTTTTAATTTTTAAAAAATTAGGAGATAGGGGTAAGCTTATACGTATTTCTTAATTATTCAGTGTTAAATTTCAATAATCTATATGCTAAAAATTAATTCAATTCCTCAAAATTCAAAAAGAAGATTGATTAAAAGAAAGAAAGAAAGACGATAATCCATTTTCCTCTTTTTTTTTCCTCAAAAAAGATTTCAAGCTTTTTAGCCATAACTGATAAAAAGAGAGGGCCACACAATTTCCCTTCTTCCTCTAAATTCAACTTTCCCCCTCATATTTTCATTTTCCTTCTTTTTGATCAAATATATTCATAATTCATTTAATATTGACTAATGCTACTATTCTCAATACACACCGATTTTATTTTTAAATAGATAAAAAATTTATATCGTAATATAATTTTTATTTATTCGATAATGTTATCGGACATAAAACAACAGCATTTTGTTTAATGTTTTATATTTTCTTTTTCCCATTACGTAAGGCTTTGTTTGGCTAGTAGAAAGAGTATATTCTCGAACCTCCCACCAAAACCAAAAAAGAAAAATGGTCGGTAGTTGTTAAGCTGGGAGCTTCTCTCATTCTCTGTCATCCATAATGAAGTGGGTCCCAATCAAAGAATCATCAGAAACGTGTCGGTTTGGCTTTCCTAATCCAATCATCGAGATCCAACGGTGATCAATGCGATTCACATTCTTATAAGACATCTTCGATCAAGCGGGGACACGTGGGATGTGAGTCGTTGTTTGTTTATAATTTGATTGATAGGTTCTCATTTCAAGTTGATGTGTATTTTTTTTTTCAAGAATTTAAAACAGTGGGGATTTTTTTTTTGTTTTGGTATGTTTCTCTTGAGTTTAGATTGAGTGATTTCCGAATAAAATTTCCAACCTTTAAAAAAATAAAACTAGGGACACGTAAAAGTTATAAGTCAATATATAATAATTTGAAAGTCATTAACCTTTTGTAATATTTTTCTTCCTTTGCTTTATTTTTCAACCTTTTTGTCTTTTTAATTGTGATTAATAAAAAGGGTAAGCTCACCTTTAAAACGCAATGAAGAAGAAATGTAATCATGATTTGAAAATTGAAAAAAATGAAAATGAAAATGAAAATAAAAAGAAAAAGAGAGAAAAGTGTGAACCAAGTAGCCGACCATTTGGGATGTTATTAAAAGAAAAACTAATTTTCATTTGCTTCTGATTCTTTACATTAGAAAGTGATTTTTAAGAATTTGGAATCAAACGGTTAGATTGCTTTAGTATATTTTTGGTATTTTTACCTAACATATGATATGTCTTTTTGTTTTTGTTTTGTACATATTGATGGAATATGATATTATTAGAAATTAGTGATCCCAATACTTTCTATTCATGAACATCACCAAGCACTTTTCTACTCTCAAAGTAAAAGTAATAAATTATTGGTATTTTATGGGTACATATTCATAATCTCTACTATTTGAGGCAATTGGCTAATTAGTCTATGTATTTTTAAAATTACCTAAAATTTTTATATTGTTTGTATGATATAACTTTTTAGTTGTAAAATATTATTTCTATATGATATATATCTTTCTTTTAAAAAATAAAATAAAAGAGTATGCAAATTCAAATATATTTTTAATCTATTATCTCTCTCGAATTCAATGATAAATTTTATTAACATATTTAAAAATTGACTAAATCATGTAACGGGAGGCAAAACTTTCATATATATAGAGATAGAAAGAGTTTAACCTAATGGTAATCTAATTTTCTCTCCACTCATACGAGTAAAAACATATATACAACATAAATATTTTATTAAAAAATACTGCTAAAAGTACATTTATTTTTCTTTCTTATCACTTAAATTAATATAAACACACAATTCACTTTCATCCCAAGTCACAATCAAAAAAAAAAAAAAAAAAAAAAGAGTCCCTCATCTTCATGTTGTTCATTAATTTCCCTTTCTCATTTCATATATCATACACTAAAGCCTCACTTCATATCATAAATCTCTCATCAACCAAAAAAAAAAAAAAAAAAAAACTTAGATAGTATTTTCTTCTTTACCCATCATGTCAGAGAAACACTGCGGCAAGCACGGCAACAAACGCCGTAAAATCTTCCGGAGAATCTTCGCCGGCATCCTCATCTTCATCCTCATAGCCCTAATCACCATCCTCCTCGTGTGGGCCATCCTCCGTCCCACCAAACCTAAATTCATCCTCCAAGACGCCACCGTTTATGCCTTCAACATCTCGAGTCCAAACTTCCTCACAACAAGCTTCCAAGTCACCATCTCATCCCGAAACCCTAACGACAAAATCGGTATCTACTACGACAAACTTGACCTCTACGCCACTTACCGTAACCAACAAATCACTTACAAAACGTCACTCCCCACGACGTATCAAGGTCACAAGGAGGTCAACGTTTGGTCTCCGTATGTTTCCGGTAACGCCGTTCCCGTGGCACCCTACAATTCTGTGTCTTTGGGCCAAGATCAAGCTTCTGGGGTCATTCCTTTGACTTTCAAGATTGATGGACGGGTGAGATGGAAAGTTGGGACCTTCATTTCTGGGAAGTATCATTTGTACGTTAAGTGTTCTGCGTTTATTAATTTTGGCAACAAGCAAACCGGGGTATCCCTCGGAAATAACGCCGTTAAGTATCAGCTTGTGCAGAGTTGCAGCGTTAGTGTCTAAAGATGATGAACAAGAAGATGAACATGGGTGACGCCGTTAAAGTATTGTTAAATTATCTCTCTCACGCTCTCTTTTTTATTTTTATTTTTATTTTTCTTGGTTTTTTTTTTTATTATAAAGAGTTGAAATGTACACTTTGCTATAGAATAAATGGAGAAAATGAAAGGGGGGGCATATAGCAAAATTACAATATTTCAAGTGTGGGTTGGCAAAGCTCAAATAATTTTATCTCTTATCTCATAATCAAATGTTGTATTTTAAAAGTGTTTAATTTTATTAATCTTGTTTATGTAGCAAGTTATAATTATTTAAAACAAAATTGCAACACTAATTCACTGAAATTACTAGTGTTTTGAATATATAAAAATCGAGTGTCGGCAGTGAGCTGTGGTGTCAATTTCTTTCGATTTTTTAATTTTGAAATGACATGCTTTCGATTGCGACTTGCTTTTTGTTTACTTCTCCCTATTGTTTCTTAATTCTTGGATCTCTGGAAATGATAAAATATTATTTAAAAAAAAAAACAAAAAACAACTCTCTTATTGTAATACTTGTTTTTAATTCCTAATTAATTTTAAGTATAGTAATCTATATCCTTCCAAATAAATTCAACATACATGTGAACAATTACAAATTAAGAGTCAACTTAAATGACAACCCAAAGGCCAAAAAAAATTGTCAAAAAATAAAATAAAAATAAAAACCCCAAAAATGGCCATTTATACCAAACTAGTTGACAAATAAAGGGATGAAACTATGCTTGTGTAGGGCTGCCCACTTCTAAAACATGTGGTGTCTGTTTGTTTAGGGATATTAATTGGTTTCATATATACCAAACTTTTTACTTCTATAAATATTTTTAAATGTTATGAATTGGGATGGGAAAAATCCCAACGAATTCTGGACTCGTGGGGATCCGTTATAATTGGGGCAAATTCAAGATTCTCAAAGCATATAAAAATTTGAATCGGGTCGTGTACAATACCTCGTTTCAATTTTACACCCGGACTGTGTTGAGTTCAAGGACACATGAAATTTCTATTTTTTGAACTCTTTTTAAAATTAAAAATGTAGACTATAAACAAAAGTCCATTGCCATATTCTAAGATTTTCACATAAAAAAATAAAAATTAACAATAAAAAAGGTGGGAATCGGGTCGTTACTTATTCACCATCCCCATTCAAGAATAATAAGAAATATCTCCATCCAAAAAATTAAGGGTGAAAAATTTAGAAATTTTTTAATATTTCAAATTTGAGTTCGAGGATTATGATCCCTAAACTCTCCTCATTGCCATCTCTAGTTACAGAATAAGTTTTACTTTTCAAGTTATAAAAAGTAAGAATTAACAAGAAGATAAAATTATGTGTGAAAAGGAGCATATGGGGGATAGTGATGTGGTGATGGGGGTGTGAATGGGGAATGGTGTGGGTTCATATATCACATGGGAGTTTAGTGATGGTCCTTTTCATCACCTTATCTAGTCACTACCTAATAATAATGGCATGATAGAAAGTGGACTCTGTTTCTGTCAATAAATTAGTACATTACTCTCTATCCATTCAATGAATGGTCCTTTATCTCCTTTAGTTTAATCCGTATAATTCTTACCGTGAAAATAAGAGATCATAGATCAAGTGACTCAAATCCAAACGGATATATGAACGTTAGTTTAAATGTATTTAAAAAAAAAATCAATGAGTGATCCTCCTGCTTTTAATTAATCAAAGTTTAACACTCACTAAGCACTTGTCTTAATATATATATATATATATATATATATATATATATATATATATTAAGTATGCTTATAATATTATAAGATTTTAAAACCTTACTTTCCACAGCCACATATGAACACATCCATTAATAAGAGCCTTGTGCTGATTAAGCATATGCTTATGATTGAACAAGTTCATATATGGGCTGCCCAATCATGAATTTTAGTCGACTTTTAAATATTTGTGCACAACTCAGAATTAAGGTTAAATTGATAAATATATCAATTAGTTGACACGTGGTGGTGAGATGGGATACACTGGGTCAAATCCAGCAACTATAATTATCAAAAATTGAAAATGAAGTAACAAGTCACTTTGCAAACCAAATTGATCAATTAAACCAACTGTGATATTGAAAAATTCTTTCAACAAATTAAGAGATGCACAAAACAATAAAGGAAATTTCCTTCAATGCAATGACAACATAAATCTACAGGTGGCCAGGTTTGGTTCAGTTCGATTTTAAAACTGAACCGTTCGGTTTTACGGTTCTAGCTTTTTGGAACAGCAGAACCGAACCGAATCGGAATTGAATCGAAAAATTCGGTTCGGTTCTCTATTTTTTAAGGGAAAAATAAAAAAATTGGTTTGGTTCCTATATGGAACAGAAACCGAACCGAACCTTAAGGTTACGGTTCCAAATTTTGTGGAACCATAACCGAACTGTTTGGGGGGTTCGGTTCGGTTCGGTTCCGGTTTTGGAACCGGAACCGAATGGAACCGTAACCTTACGATTCCATCCGGTTCGGTTTCGGTTCCGAACCGGAACCGTAGCCGGGTCTACATAAATCCATTTAAACATTATCAGCTGAATGAGACCTAATGATTATTATATTTTATAAAACTTGCTTTATGCATTGCCACAAGTTCCTAATTATATTTTGTATTGTAATAATGTCACGGTTTATCTCAAATTTGTTACAAGTATAATTGGATAAATAGACCCAAAAACAAAAACAAAAACAATAATCAAATTTGAAAGAATCTGTAAAATTGGACCTAAGCCGAAAGCTAAAAAGATTGAGTGGGGTTATTTGGTCCCAAAATATTATCTCATCAGCCCCCATCTTAGATTTTTTTTAGCATTAACACATATATAACTATTCAATTTTTTTAATATCTTCCACTTAATTCCATAATTACCCTTATTAGACAACATACACTACAAGAATTATGGCTTTTAGCGTCCAAATATTTAGCGTCGAATCAGTATTCGACGCTAAAAGTGAGTTTTAGCGTCGAATATCATTTTCGACGCTATATATCATATTTTTAGCGACGGAATAAAATTTCGACGCAGGATATTAATGTTTTAGCGTCGAAAACTTTTTTCGACGCTAAAAACATGACTTTAGCGTCGAATAATATTCGACGCTGAATAATTATATTATTGCAATAATTTTTGGCGCCAAATATTACACTTTTAGCGTCAAAAAACGGAGTCGACGCCAAAAATATACTTTTAGCGTCGAACATATATCGTCGCTAAAGGTTTATGAAGTTTCCACCGACAAATCCTTGATTCTTTAGCGTCTAAATTATATTCGACGCTAACTTTTTTATATTTAGCGTCGAAAAAACGGTTTCGACGCTTAAAACGTCAATAATTAGCGTCGAAATTGAATATTCGACGCCAAAAATATACTTTTAGCGTCGAACATATATCGTCGCTAAAGGTTTATGAAATTTCCACCGACGGTCCTTGATTCTTTCGCGTCTAAATTAAATTCGACGCTAATTGTTGATATTTAGCGTCGAAAAAACGGTTTCGACACTAAAAACGGCAACAATTAGCGTCGAATACTCAATTCGACGCTAAAGATAGATTAAAATACAGATGGTCACCAACCCTTCTCCCCCTCTATTTTTTCTCTCATTCTCTTCATTTTCATCCTCTGAAATCTGAGAATTTCTCCTCTACAGCCTCACATCTCTCCTAAAAATTTTCAATAAAATTGTAATCAATTTCCGATAAGGTAATTCTTCTTTCATATTTCTTTATTATTTTCAATTTTTATGATTATATATGTTGTTTATATGTTGTTTGTTAGTGATTTATGATTCATATATGTAGAGTAAGTATATTAATTAATAAAATATATTTTTTTTGTAAACTATTTAATTTATCAACCAAATATATATATATATGCTTAAATTAAGTATTACTGAATTAGTAATGTTGATTACTGTAAAATGATATCTAATAATTATATTATTGTATTTAGGTATTCTGCTGAAATGGATAGAAATTGGATGAGCTCTCTGGATAGATTGAGTGTTGAATATCGTAATGGAGTGTCTGAGTTTATGGAAGTCGCAAAGCAACACATTGATGCAGAAGGTCGTGTTCGTTGTCCATGTGCTAATTGTTTGAATAGGAAAATGAAGCGGTTAGATGAAGTTCATAATCATTTATACATGCCAGGAATATCACCAACTTACCGTACGTGGATTTATCACGGTGAGCAGTATCATTCTCAGTCACGGTTTTTTGATGTCAGCGAAGGGAGCAGTAGTTACAATCAACCTGCAAACGATGAGATCACCGATATTTTGCATGACTTACAAGGTCCACAACTTGGTCATAGTGTTAGTGGTGACATGCCAGTGTTAAGTGGAAATGATCAAAATTTATTTAGTGAACTACTTGATGAGGCAAAAAAAATTCCATTCGAATGTGCTGGAATGTCGATCTTGAATTTCGTTGTGAATTATTACACATTAAAGTGATCAACAGAATGACCAACAAAAGTATCGATATGATGTTAGAGTTACTGGCCCAAATGTTACCGGTTGGAAGCGAATTGCCTAAGTCGTACTACGAGGCAAAGAAAATGTTGCGTGATCTGGGAATGGGGTATGAATCCATTCATGCTTGTAAGTTTGATTGTGTATTATTTCATGCCGAGTATGAATCACTTGAACATTGTCCGATATGTGGTGAAAGTCGGTACAAGTCGTGGTGGTATGGGGAAGAAAGTGCCTCAAAAGATATTGCGATATTTCCCTTTAACGCCCAGGCTGCAGAGATTGTTCATGTCACGACACACAGCAACTGATATGATGTGGCATCATGAAAAGAGGATCGGTCGGCGGAGGGCATACTTAGACATCCTGCGGACGGAACCGAATGGAAGGAATTTGATGACATGTACCCCCGTTTCGCTGAGGACCCCCGTAATGTCAGGTTAGGTCTTGCCTCTGATGGTTTTAACCCATTTGGGAATATGTACAACTCTTATAGCATCTGGCCCGTTATTGTCATTCCATATAACTTACCTCCATGGAAATGTATGAAGGATCCGTTCATGTTTATGTCATTGCTTATCTCTGGTCCACGTTCACCTGGTAAAGATATAAATATTTACTTGAGACCATTGATCGAGGAGTTACAAACATTATGGAATGTGGGTGTGCATACCTATGATGCAGCTTCAGAGCAGTATTTTCAGATGCATGTCGCATTATTATGGACCATTAATGATTTTCCAGCCTATGGTTCATTATCTGGATGGAGCACTAAGGGATACATGGCATGTCCAGTTTGTGCGGACCATACACCTTCGCAACGATTACGGAATAAAATCGGATACACGGGGCACATGAGATTTCTTGAGTCGAGTCATCCTTGGCGGAGGAGTAAATTATTTAACGGGCCACATGAACCTCAGAGTAAGCCCAGTCGATTGTCTGCATTTGACATACTTTGCCAACATCAACATCTCAAAGACAGCACACCAGGTAAACATCCTAATAATAGAGATAAAAATCGAAAACGGTTACCTGAAGAGTTGAATTGGACAGGAAAGAGAGATTTTCTTTGAGTTAGAATATTGGGGGACTCTGAGTTTGCGACATAATTTGGATGTAATGCATATAGAGAAAAATATTTGTGAGAGTTTAGTGGGTACAATATTCAATATTCCGGGTTAAGACAAAAGACATTGTAAATGCTAGATTGGACCTAGAAGATCTTAGAATTCGCAGTGAATTGCATTTACAAGACTCCTCTCGAGGTTTTATTAAGCCTCCTGCTAGTTATGTGCTCAATCAATCGGAGAGAAAATCATTCTGTGATTGGCTGAAAATGGTTAAATTCCCTGGTAATTATGCATCCAATATTGGGCGTTGGGTCAGAGATGATACAATAACGAGATTAAAGAGTCACGATTGTCATGTGCTGCTCGAGATTCTCCTTCCTGTTGGCATTCGACCTTATCTCCCCCCGAATGTATGCGACGTCGTACTTGATCTATGTGGCTTCTTTAAACAATTGTGTCAGAGGACATTAAGCACATCTGTTATTGACGACCTTGAGCGAGAAATCGTGATAATCCTATACAAGCTGGAGCGAATTTTGCCACCCGCTTTCTTTGATGTCATGGTACATCTGGCTGTGCATTTACCGGCTGAAGCTAGAAAGGGAGGTCATGTCCATTACAGATGGATGTATCCCATTGAGAGGTACTATATATATATATATATATATATAGTTTTATATAAGAAAATTTTTACCGTTTTTATGTACATAGAATTTAGTCTTAATGCAAACTTGTTGTCATATCTGCAGAGCTTTGGGAGATTACAAAAATATGTGAAAAACAAGGCACACCCTGAAGGTTCAATAGCTGAAGCTGTTATAATAAATGAAGCAATAACATTTTGTTCGATGTACATGCAGAATATTGAAACTCATTTCAATCGTCGGTCACGAAACTATGATGGAGATGCAAGTAATAACCAAGAGATCACAGTGTTCCGTCAAAATTACAGACCATTTGGGGCAGTAGGTGTCAAATTACTAAACCTTTAGGAAGTTCAACGTGCGCATTGGTTTATATTGAGTAATTGTGATGAAGTGCAACCGTATTTAACGTAAGTTTTTTGGTGCATCATTACTGTATTTTTTCCATACATTAACCGTGATAATTTATTGTAGGCAACATCTAACAATGCTACAATATGATGGTGACCATAATGTTGATGAAACCCACAAAAAAGAATTTCCTAAATGGTTTGAGACAACTGTAAGTTAGAATATTTTATATTTATTTTGACATTTCAGTTTGTTATATTAACATTAGACATTTCAGTTTGTTATATTAACACATATATTTCATTGTCAGATTATTAATCAAGTGCAAAATGGTCAATTGGACTCGCAATCCTCGTTGGTTTCTTGGCTTATGGGCCTCAAAAGCAGGCGTATGAGTACAGTGGATGTATTGTCAACGGAGTTAGATTTCATACCGAACAGCGAGATGTTAATCATGTGACTCAAAATTCTGGAATTGTAGTCCAAGGAGAACACGGCTCAAATGTAATTGACTTCTACGGCGTATTGCAATCGGTCATTGAGTGGTATATCGACCCAGACGACATATTGTGCTATTCCAATGTAAGTGGTTTGACAAAATGCCAGAAAGAGGAGAATTCAAGTTAGTAATCATCTCACGTCAATTAATGTTCAACGTTGTTGGTACAAGAATGATCCATACATTTTTTGTACGCAAGCACGTTCAGTGATATATATACCTGATCCTAAGTTAGGAACTGGATGGATGGTGGTAGAAAAGTTACAACATAGGGCCATTTGGGACACGCAGGAGAAAGATAGAGTTGACATATCAGATGAAACACAAGAATTCTCCGGCAATTTTGAAGTTCCTGAACAGATATTTGTTGGACCAACTGTCAACGTTCCTGAAAATATAACATTAACTCGATCTAGTACAGACGTTGAGCTAATTCTTCATTCTGAAGTGAGCGTTGAAGTAGCAAGTGAAGAACAATTTGACACTGAAGATGACTTCGATTCCAGTCACGAATCCTCAAATACCGACGATAATAGTGATTAATTATGAAGTTACAGTATTTTTGTGATGGATGAATAATTTTATGGATTAATGTATGGTTGTTGATTTTAATTACTCTTTAGATATGGTTGAAATATTAACGTAATGATTAATAGTATAACTATGATATGAATGAGTTTTTGCTGCTGAGCCGAGGAAGAAGAGAAGCACTGGTTTTAGGGATTTAAATGACATTTAGTGTCGAAAAATTGACTTTTAGCGTCGCAGTAGTCGACGCTAATTGTTAAGTAAGCGGTTAATGAAAAATTAGGGTTTTTTTTTCCGGGAAATTTAATTTTTATTTAGCGTCGAAATACAATAGTCGACGCTAAATGTAAGATATATAGCGTCGATTATTAATCGACGCTAATTTTAATTTACTCGACGGTAAATGTGAGACGTTTGGCGTCGACTTTTGTATTTCGACGCTAGATGTCTTACATTTAGCGTCGACAATTGTATTTCGACGCTATATGTCTTTAATTAGCGTCGAATGTTATATTTCGATGCTAAATAAAAATTAAATTCCCGGAAAAAACCCCCTAATTTTTCATTAACCGCCTTACAATTAGCGTCGAAGTAATCGACGCTAAAAGTCAATTATTTCGACGCTAAATGTCCTTTAAATCCCTAAAACCAGTGTTTCTCTTCTTCCTCGGCTCAGCATAAAAAACTCATTCATCCTTCATTAATCGATTCTCCAACAGTGACGAACGAAGGAAATCAACAGGTAAGTCTCCTTTGTTGATTTAAAATTGTTGATGAGGATGAATTTGATGAATTTGAGGATGAGATTGATGATATTATTGATGAATTTGATGAATTTTTGATTGATGAAATTGATGATGATGATGATGATGATGATGATAGATGATGATGATGACGATTTTGAAGACGAACAGCAGCATTTGCTGCTGTTCTTGGCCAGAACAGCAGCAATTTGCTGCTGTTCTTGCCTTGCCAAATCAAAATCGTCATCATCATGTTTTATAACTGTTTGATCAAAATCGGCCGTTTATATAATGTTAGTTTGAATTTATGCCCTCTTTGGTTAATTATAACTGTTTGATAGATCAATTATGTGGTTTTTCGCGTGTTAGTAATGCTCATAAATTGGTTTATGATTGCGGAGGATATGCCGCAAGGGAAGAGTGTTAATGAGGACTTAGCTTATGGACATATGATTGACTCGTTTGTGTGGCTTGTGATGTATTGGTGATGTGAATAATGAATGCATATGTGAAATGAATAAATGAATGAATGAATTTGAAAACGAAAGTGAGCATTCGATGTTATAAGCGCTTTTGTTAAGTTGTATTGACTTGTATGGATATGTATGTATATGTATAAGAACTTTGGAATTTGTTGACGCTAATGCGACGGGTTTTTGCAGATGGCACCGGGCAATCGCAAACGGGCTACCGCGACTCCATCTACATCAGCAAGGGCAACTGGCCCTGGTGATTTCTCTGCTAGCACAGGTGAGTCAAGTACAGTGAAGGGTCGAGGACGCACCCGTGGCTTGGGGTTGGCTAAGTACGTTAAGGCTCACGGCGTATCCGGATAGATATCAGATGATGGACAAACTCAAGTCGGATAACATAATTCAGCGTTTAATACACGCATAGGAGCTACAGCTCGATATGAAGCTCCCCAAAACTACGTATCTTGGAGAAAGATACCGTGGGAGACGAAACTGAACCAGCTATTCCCTTCGCTACTTGTAAGTTTTCGATATTGTTTGTTATTTAACATTTTTATTTTATACTTATTTTTACTCGAATTTTCATGTAGGAATGGTTCGACTTCGATCTGACCCAAGTGAATGTCCAACAATATATTGACTACCACATGGGGAAAAGTTATAAAGATTATAGAACAAAAGTCCTGAAACCAATATTCGACGAACATGGACCTTCAAATGCTCCACAACACAAGCCTGATTTTATAGAGGAACAAGATTGGACATTCTTATGTGAGCTTTGGTCGAGCAAAAAAACACGAGGTAAATTTTGAAATAAACGGAAATTTATAATTGTCTTTGTTTTCGGTACTTACAGTGTTCGTGAATACAGGATAAATGTCACGCAAATGCGGAAAATCGAAGTCACTTGCGTTTTAACCACCGTGGAGGTTCGAAGCCATTTATCCAACATCGTGCCGAACATTCTGAGGTAAATATATCCTAACGTAAAATTTAACAGTTAATTGTTTTTACTATCTGGAATAATATTGAATTTATTTTATGTTTATAACAGAGTAGTACAGGTGAGGTGCAATCATTTCCAGATTTTTTCCGTGTGACGCATTACAATGACAAGAATAAATGGATAAATGAAGAAGCCGAACGCTGCTATGTAAGTTTCAGTTTTTAAAATAAAATAATTAATATTATATATGTTAATTTTTTTCTCAAATTCTAATATTAACTTATTTTTTGAAACAGAACGAAATGATGGAACTCCAACATCAAACTCAGGAGACAGGACCGACCCCATACCAGATGAGCAGCTGTCGCAATTGGTTTTCCAGAATCAGACAGCTTACAACGTTGGTCTTGGCACTCGTAAGAAGCCAACGTCATCTGCACGCAATAGTGGTAATTCAGACAATGTCTCTCTTCGAGACGAGTTAGTCACCACCAAAGACGAGCTGCAGCAGACTAAGGAGAAGCTACAACAGGTCACGGTGGACCACGAGAAGAAGATGATGGACCACGAGAATAAGATGGAGCAGTTGGAACAGCAACTGCAGGCTTTCCGTCAGATGTTCGAGGCTTCAATGAGTCATGGTGCATCGGGCTCGAGCGTCCCCCCATCACAGTAGCAATTAATTTTATATTTGGTTTTGTATAAATATTTTGAACAAATAGATTTAATATAATATTTCTTTTTCCTAAAATAAATTTCAATATAATATTTCGTCATTTTGTTATTAATTACATTTTTTTCAACTAAATTAAATAATTTAGACCAAAAAATATGTAAATCACTAATTTTTTTAAAAAAAATTTTGTCTTTAGCGTCGAATATTTCGACGCTAATAGTATACAAAATGGCTGCTGTAAGCGTTCATATAATTCTTTTTTAATATACGTTAGCGTCGATAGTTTTCGACGCTAAAAGTAATTTTGGCGTCGAAATATTTTGACGCTAATGTTAACAAAATAGTCGCTGTAAACTTACATATAATACTTTTTTAATATACTTTAGCGTCGACACGTTTCGACGCTAAAAATTTTAATTTTTGCGTCGATATAGTTCGTCGCCAAATATACAATATAGCGTCGAATAATTTTCTTTAGCGTCGAAAATAATTGGACGCAGAATACTGTTTTTTTGCGTCGCATTACATTATTTCGACGCTAAAAGTGCTTTTCGTCGACATTTTATCGTCCATTTTTTGCGTCTGATTTTTTCGACGCTAAATGTTATTTGGTCGAAAGATTAACTTATTGCGTCGAAATTCTTCGACGCTAAATGGTCTAATTCTTGTAGTGATATTTTCATATCCCCTCGCTTAAAATTAACAAGAAACTCATGCTCCCAACAAATTTCAAGAGACTTCACCACATTTTTTTTTTTTTAAATATTTCTTAAATCAAATTCTTCAATTGTTTCATTTAAATCTCATTTCACCAACTTTATTGTAAATAAATCAAATAATAACAATATCTACAAAAACTCAATCAAATTCATCTCTTTCTTTGATAGTGTATAATGTTGTAAAGAGATTTATGAAAGAATTGTGTAGTGTTTATAGAGAAACTGTTATATATAATTGAAAATATACTGGGAAATTTAAAAAATTTAATGTCTATTTCGGTAATTTTGATTAAAGATAAATAATAACTAAACAAAAATAATAATAGGGGGCTAGTGAGATAAAAATCGGGGGCCAAATAACACCACTCGAAATATGTTGGCCCAAACCTATCTAAAACCAGATGGCTATCTTGGCCCAATAGAATAGAGCAGTCAATTGGTATGTAAAAATAAATAAATGAGTGGTGATGTTGGCAAAATCAAGACTCCTAAGTTTAAAACCACCACCAAGAGTGGCCCTCTTAGCAATACAATTCATAGATTTTGTTACGTGCCCCCATTTTTGAGGATGCGTAACGGATTTTATAAAATATTTTGGGAGATCCTAAATCTCTTCTATGGTGATTCGAAGTACTTTATGTCTCCCTCCAATAATAAAAATTGTTTACCCGTCTAAAATGATAACTTTTATTAATAGCTAAACTGATAATACTAATCTCATTTTCCTATATCTATCTATTACAAATTTTATATATATATATATATATATATATAACTTAAATATTCCTCATCGCAGCGCATGGAGGCTTCATATTAAAATTATTAAATCTATTAAATAAAAATCATATTACAATCTTATAAGAATTATTGATGAACACTAAAAATTGCACATTTATTAAAAGAAAAATTAATCATTTTACACTTGTAGTTTCATTAATCCTTAATTTAGCTTATAATTAAATTTATTTTTTTATATATTTTTATTATGATTTTTATTTCTTATGTATGTGAAATAATACTTTGAATGCATAATTTGAAATTTGGACATGATATTGGATTTTGGAGGCCAAAAACTTAAAAGGACGATATAAAAGTGTACAAATTCAGAAATTCCAGCCCTACATAATTTTCGTATTTTGGCCATAACTTTTAACTCTGATATTGAATTGAAGTGATTCCACTTCCAGATGAAAGAAAATTCAAAGATCTACAACTGTGCTGCTGACAAAATTCTCTAATCCTGAAGTTTTCAATACCGAAATTGATGAAAAATCTTAAGTGTATCATATGTAATTATTTAAGTCAAATCAAAAAATAAAAAATATGTCAATTTCTCCACTAAACATGGAAGATTTTTTGGAGCATTTGGTGGAGAATTTAGTGAAGAATGAATGCAATTACATTCGTAAGAGGTGTTGAGCACCTCTATAAATAGAAGTGCTCTACACCTCATTTTCTTTAGTCAGATTTCCACAATTTTCTTTGAAAATTTGTGAATTTATAGCTCTTGTGTGTTTTATTTTCCTAAAGCTTTATTGTAATTTTTTTTCTTTTATTAATAAAATTATGTGTGTTTTTATTCAAATTATGAGTAGTTAATTTCTTTTTTTGCTGTGGCAAAAGGTGTAACTTTTGAAATGAAAATTTAGATTAACCTCACTTATATTATAATATATAAATTATAATCTAATGATTAATATTTAATTCAATTTTGGATTAATTATTGGCAAACTTTGTTACCTCATATATGGCCGGTTTTATTTATTAGGCATAATTGAGTACCTAATTGGACTTTGTTAGGGTTGGTGCTCGGAGTACCAATCTGGATCGTATTTATGTCCGATTCATGAATACGAACAATTCCATTTTCCATAATATTACTTATTTAATGGTAGCACATCTTGTCTTTTATACACATATTCAATCTAATTACGATTAGATTGAAACTAAATCTCATTTAGTGATACGTGTATATTAGACAAAGACCCTAAGATCTACAATGTAGTGCGCAGTTACAACATAATTTGTAATTAACATTAGGAAGCGCACTATATGATGTATATCCTTAAATAAAGTTCATGACCAAGATTTACTAACACGGGTCGGTTAGTAAAATCCGCTGAGACCAGTACATGTCGTATATCTTGACTTGGTCTGATGGTTTATCCCAATGAACCATGAGTCTCGGGAGACTCGTATAGACATATAGGTGTTTATATGATAAACACTGAACGACTCACTGAAGATTTCCTAATAGATGGTACACCAACGTCAATATGAATCTTCTCAAGTTGAGCGAGCATAGTGGTCATTCGACTTGAGATACCACAAACTTTACAAATTAATTATTTTAGTCCTTAAATATGTCAATTACATATTTAATTGATTCCAAATCAATCCCAAAATAATTTTTACAATTTTGCAACAAAACCAGAAACTTTTCCAGATTTGCGCAAACTGCCCAGTTTTTCCTTTAATTGCCGAAACAGCCCAAATTTCTTATTAATTCCAATTTGGCCCAATTTATTCAAAATAGATCAAGATCAAATTCAATCAATCCCAAATTTGACATACATCAAATTAGGGGTGTTCGCGGTGCAGTTTTTCATTTTTTACTTCAAACCGCGCGGGTTGGCAGTTTGGGAAATTAGAAAACGAAATCGCAAATTTGATAAGGAAAACCGCGGCGGTTCGAGTTGGTGGTTTGGGCGGTTCGGGTCGGCGGTTTGGATTATAAATTTTTTAAGAAACTTTTGTGTGTTTTTACATTATAATTGAAGAAAAAATTACAAAATTTTCATTTATTCATTACATATTGTTATATGATCATTAAATATTTTAATTTTCATAGTTAAAGAAGAAGAAAAATATAACATAATATTTAATTTGAACGCGGATCGGCAGTTTAGGTGGTTCGGGTCGCAGTTCGAGTCAAAATTTACGGTTTGGGCGGTTCGCGGTTTGACATGGGTCAAAACCGCACACCGACTCGAAATTTGTGGTTCGGTTCGGTTCGGTTCGGTGCGGTTCGCGGTTTGACCCAAAATTGTGTTCACCCCTACATCAAATATACATCAAATTATAACATATATATGAAAAGTCCCAAAATTTGAATGGGTTAAGAACCTTAATTTCACAAATTACTCAAATTGGACAATTTACATTAAATTGACAAAATCCAAACTTTGATTAATCAATTACCACACCAATCAAGTCTCACCATCATGAAATTAATCAAGAACAATTCTAGGTTAATTATTGTATGGGCCAAATTTGGTCTAAGGGTACAATTATCTTATCACTTTAGGCCCGGCCCGATTTCTCCCAAATAGTGTTTAGAGGCCAAGATTGGGCCAAGGGTCCGATCCTCTATCAAGCCCGATCTAACAGATAACCAGATAAACTCTATTTAATCACATATATTATATCATTTTTCAGTAGACAAAGCACATGCACCCTCCACATGCAAAGATGCTCACCACCGAAAGTTTTAAACATTTTAGCACGTTGTGGGGACCGTTCCCATAATTTTAATTCCTATTCCAATTGTAAAGTGACGACTTAAGCATGTGAAAGGCCCCAATTGCCAGATGTGTCAGCACTTTGTAGATCCCAATAATCGTAGGTACAACTCCTCTGGCACATACAATGATAGTTCCTTCAAATCTATAAAAGGATACGTAACTCAACCCAAAGGGGGAGGACATCTTTCTTACAAGTCTCTGCTCTCTGACACTAGCTTTCTCAGAGCTCTCCATCCACTCCTTATACACTTACCACCATCCTCATGGCCACCCAAATAGGTCAAGGTAACATCAAACCTACCTTTTACATTTACATAATTACTGCTCATTTCATGCTACTGACTTGGGCGTCGGAGTGCCCCCGGCACCCACCACACCGGTGGGTAGTCTGCTCCCGCTCACTCTACCTTTGTCTTGCAGGATCGCTAATGCCCCCAATCTACAAATTCTGATTGTGGACCTCGGCCGAATTCCAGCGTCCACAATTTGGCGTCCACCGTGGGGCCTTAGCGATTCATAGCAGCCAAAGACCCCCTCAGTCTACAATCTTTACAAGCATAACTATCTGTAGCTTCATGCAATAGACAGACACCAGACCCTGTGGTGGCACAACTAGCCACTCTACAAAAAAAAAAATTATGATCAATGGAATATGAAAATTGAGGCATGTAAATTCCAGTACCAATCTCCAATAGTATCTGGAACATTATTTTTTCTTCAATCAGACGCGAGACTACAAGTCATCCCTACTATCTTATCAAGCCAATCTCTTAGAAGCAATCAACAGTATGGCCAGTGAAAAACCACCATCAGGTGACCATCTTTTCCGTACGACATGGAAAACGATTGTCTCCTCCAGACTAGACGACATGGATGAATCTCAATTTTCTCCATATGACATGTAAGGAGTCTCGCTGTCATCTACTTCAGACGACATTAGAAGGATTGCCATCTCTTATTTAGACGACATGAAAGGCTTGTCATCTCCTCCATACTATATAAAATGTTAGTTATCTTTTCAGTCGACCATACACTCATAGACCTCCTTAAGGTCTTGTAGAGTGGAAACTCTCATGGACCTTCATCAGGTTCATGAAACTCTCATGCAAATTTTACATGTTGAGATAAAAAGCCACGTAGCCCACTGCCAAATTGGCTCAAGAAACCATAAGCGCCAAAAGGCCCGAGCCAAGTCCATCACGCAAGCAGCCTTAAAACCAGCCCACGCAAAGAACCAATGCCCCTCAAACCAGCCCACAAGCATACACTGGCCTAGTAAAAAAAAAAACAAAGACCACTTCCAGAGAATCACAAGAAGAACGGCCCAAAACCCATCAACAAAAGTCATTCACCGTGGTAGGCCCACAAAGCAGGATTAAACAAAAGCACACAAATCACGAGCAAAATGCCTAAAGGATTGGCCGAATCCCACATCGCTCATTTCAATAGCCAACATCAAAAACTGCCAATGACCTTACTGTCCCACATCGCTCATTGCAAGCCAAAATTAAAAACTCTCGTGGTGACCTTAGCCCCACAACGCCCAATGCAACAATTTTGCCCAAGCCAAAAGTAAAAAAATGACTTGAACCCATACCACACATTACAGACCCCATGAAGAATCCACGATATTACACATAATATTTGAATGAAATCCAACCCAGTCGACATAATAAATATATGTAGTTGAAGAGCAGTTTCAACTCGTTGTGTGGTGGAAGAGATTTATTCAACTATGATTATTATTTGGAAGCTGAAGGGGCACATAATTATGTAGTTGTGACACTTGGAGCCATGCTACCCATGCAAAAAAAAAAAAAAGCCTGCAAACAAGTAGCTGGCACAAACTGCCACATACCACATTTTCCCCACACTACCACACTACAAAAAAACCATAGCCTCTCATCTAAAAATAGAGCCTCCACTCCACGAGAAGCTACCACTCGGCAGTTTTAAAGATGCCACACACTATGTTTATCTAAAATGAAAACTTTGATTGAACACAGAATGTCGGCTCATGGGGGATGTTCATGCGACAGTGGGACCCATAAATGAATTGAGTATATTATGGTGTGGACGCTGGCAAAAGGATACAAGTGATGTCTATCCAGTAGACTCATGTGGATTGAACTGGGGCAAACAAGTAATGGCCCATTCACCAATTTGGAACAAAGAACTCCATTGCATGTGCCATGCTCCACCCAACAAAGAATAGCCGCCGATTGAAGCCAGCCCATTGGCACTATAACCCAAATTAAAACCATAATACTTCATGGCCCAATCAAAGCCATAACAAGGAAAACCAACCAATATTTCAAAGCTTACCCTTATTATTAACAAAAAAACAGCCCTCACAACAGGTCCAGGCAAAACCAGGCTAGCATACATCATCAACCCATGAGGAACCATGCGTTCATCCTACATCGATCAAACCTGAGCCACGTGAATGAGCTCACGCAAGATCAGGATGAAGAAGATTCAAAAATCAACAGCCCATGGAAAAATAAACCCATTTGGACCAGCCCATCAATGCCAAATAGCCCAAAACGAGATCAAATGACAGACACAAGGGCATCAATATATCACTTACGCTCATTCGACATGGAGCACGAAATGATTGACAGAGGCTCAATTTGACACAACAAGCACATTTGTCCAGTATTGGTTAAATGTCACATTCGACATGATACAAAGAATGTTTGGCTGAGGCACCATTCGACACCACATACATAGATGTATATTATTTATCAGGATGTAGGCTGACATCAAGTAGTTGTGCCATTAAACAACACACAAGAAGGTAGATGGCTATCAAACTTCAGGCTACATGGAAAACTCTCATCTCTCCTAGACTACTTGGAATGATTATCAACTCCTCCAGACTAAGTCAAAGGTTAGTCATCATCTCCATGTTACATTGATTTAATATTGCCAACTCCATACTACATAGGGAATATATTATCATGCCTAGTAGAATGAAGAACTATCTTGGATCTTCTTTAGGTCCAATCGACCAACCTTTTTCAGGTTAGGTAGTATGGAAATTCTATGTGACTTTCTTCAAAGTCCATTCTATTGTAGTATCATTGACCTTATTCAGGTCTTGTATAATTAGTAATGACCTTGATAGGCATTTATCTCTTCCATACTACATATGAACATAATCATCTCCACTCTACGTATGGAGATTATCATCCACTCTAGACTACATGTAAGGATTTCCATAAACTCTAAGAAGCAATGGAAGAGCCCCATGAACCTTCATCAGGTTATTTCGACCGTAGTCTCCTGACCTTCATCAGGTCAGGTAGAATGAAAACTATTTTGGACATCCTTTCGGTCCAATCGTCCAACTTTCATCAGGACTAGTAGTATGAAGATTTTCTTAGACCATCAGGAATAGTAGAATGAAGATTCTCATAGACATCCATTAGGTTCATTCAACCGTAGTCTCATGGAGAGGTAGAATGAAAATTCACATGGACCTTCATCAGGTTCATTTGACCATAGCTTCATAAACCTTCATCAGATTCATTCGACCGTAGTCTCCTGACCTTCATCAGGTCAGGTAGAATAAAGATTCACATGGACCTTCATCAGGTTCATTCGACCATAGCTTCATGAACCTTCATCAGGTTCATTCGACCGTAGTCTCCTGACCTTCATCAGGTCAGGTAGAATAAAGATTCACATGGACCTTCATCAGGTTCATTCGACCATAGCTTCATGAACCTTCATCAGGTTCATTCGACCGTAGTCTCCTGACCTTCATCAGGTCAGGTAGAATGAAGATTCAGATAGACCTTCATCAGGTTTATTCGACCGTAGCTCCTTGGATATCCATCAAGTCCATTCGACAAGTCCAGTCGACAGTAGTCTCATAGAAGAGTGATGAGTGATGACTTTCATCAAGTTCATTTCTTTGTAGCATCCTAGACCTTCTTCAGGTCTAGTATAGTAAGTGATGACCTTGATAGACATTTATTAAGTCCATACTACATGTTCATTCAACCGTAGTCTCATTGATTGGTAGAATGAAGATTCATGTAGTCATTCCATCAATTTCATTCGACCATATCTTCATGGACCTTCATCAGGTCTAGTAGAATGGTGATTCTCATAGACATGCATTAGTTTCATTCTACCGTGTCTCATGGACCTTTGTCATTTCCATTCGACAGTAGTATCATTGATTGGTAGAATGAAGATTCATGTAGTCATTCCATCAATTTCATTCGACCATAGCTTCATGGATCTTCATCAGGTCTAGTAGAATGGTGATTCTCATAGACATGCATTAGTTTCATTCGACCGTGTCTCATGGACCTTTGTCATTTCCATTCGACAGTAGTCTCGTGACCTTCATCGGGTCTTGTAGTATGAAGATTCACATAGATATTCATTAGGTTCATTCGATTGTGCCTTATGGTTCTCAGGTCCATTTGATAGTTCATTCGATAGTAGTATCATGGACCTTCATCAGAACTAGTAGTATGAGAAGGAAAGACTCTCATAGAACTTCTTCAAGTCTAGTAGTGTAAATATCCTCATTGACTCATGTTAGATCCTGTAGAGTGAGGAATGAAGACCCTCATGGATCTTCATTATGCATGGAGTGTGTAGATTCCCATGTACCTACATCAGGTATAATGGAGTGTGTAGACTCCCACGTACCTTCATCAGGTATAGTGGAGTGTGTATATTTTTTGGACCTTCATTGGGTCATGTGGAGTATAGACTCTTATGTACATTCTTCAAGTATAGTAGAATGAAAATTTCTCTTGGACCTTTATCGGGTCGGGAGGAGTAGACTCACATGTACCTTTATTAGGTATAGTGGAGTGTGTAGACTTTCTTGAACCTTCATCTGGTTCATTCAACTGGGGACATCCCCTATTGGCTCATGTAGAGTCAAGTTGAAGACCTGGCCTTCATCTGGTCAGACGACATTGTAGATTCCCCTGGTCCTTTGACCCGTAGTATGGGGATTATCCTGACCTTCATCTGGTTCAGTCGACTGGGGACATCCCCTATTGGCTCATGTAGAGTCAAGTTGAAGACCTGGCCTTCATCTGGTCAGACGACATTGTAGATTCCCCTGGTCCTTTGACCCGTAGTATGGGGATTATCCTGACCTTCATCTGGTTCAGTCGACTGGGGACATCCCCTACTGGCTCATGTAGAGTCAAGTTGAAGACCTGGCCTTCATCTGGTCAGATGACATTGTAGATTCCCCAGGTCCTTTGACCCGTTGTATGGGGATTATCCTGATCTTCATCTGGATCAGTCGACTGGGGACATCCCCCATGGCTCATAAAGAGTCAATTGATTATCCTGATCATCATATGAATCAGTCGACCGGGGACATCCCCCATGGACTCATGTAGAGTCAATTGATTATCCTGATCATCATCTGAATCAGTCGACCGGGGACATCCCCCATAGACTCATGTAGAGTCAATTGATTATCATGATCTTCATCCGGATCAGTCGACTGGGGACATCCCCCCATAGACTCATGTAGAGTCAATTAATTATCCTGATCATCATCTGAATCAGTCGACCGGGGACATCCCCCATAGACTCATGTAGAGTCAAATGATTATCCTGATCATCATCTGAATTAGTCGACCGGGGACATCCCCAATGGACTCATGTAGAGTCAATTGATTATCCTGATCTTCATCCGGATCAGTCGACTGGGGACATCCCCCATAGACTCATGTAGAGTCAAATGATTATCCTGATCATCATCTGAATCAGTCGACCGGGGACATCCCCAATGGACTCATGTAGAGTCAATTGATTATCCTGATCTTCATCCGGATCAGTCGACTGGGGACATCCCCCATAGACTCATGTGGAGTCAATTGATTATCCTGATAATCATCTGGATCAGTCGACTGGGGACATCTCCCATGGCTCATGTAGAGTCAATTGATTATCCTGATCTTCATCCGGATCAGTCGACTGGAAACATTCCCCATGACTCTTGTCGAGTCAAGTGAAACTCTTGAACCTGAATTCGGTTCAGTGGACCAAGGGACATTCCCCATGACTCTTGTCGAGTCAAGTGAAACTCCTGAACCTGAATTCGGTTCAGTCGACCAAGGAACATCCCCCATGGCTCATGACGAGTCCAGTCCAGCACATGACCTTCATCTGGTTCAGTCGACCGGGGACATCCCCTATGGCTAAATGTCAAGTCAAGTTTGAGACTTGGACTACTCTTAGTCCAAAAGACATTGAATTCTCTCTGTTGTATGTAACATGAACTATGCATTCTTAACAGATACTCTTACATCTTGTTTCGTTCGACACGTATAAAATACTCTCTAAATCAAGAACTTCTTGACTTAGAGAGTAGGGGACAAACTGTATGGGCCAAATTTGGTCTAAGGGTACAATTATCTTATCACTTTAGGCCTGGCCCGATTTCTCCCAAATAGTGTTTAGAGGCCAAGATTGGGCCAAGGGTCCGATCCCCTATCAAGCCCGATCTAACAGATAACCAGATAAACTCTATTTAATCACATATATTATATCATTTTTCAGTAGACAAAGCACATGCACCCTCCACATGCAAAGATGCTCACCACCGAAAGTTTTAAACATTTTAGCACGTTGTGGGGACCGTTCCCATAATTTTAATTCCTATTCCAATTGTAAAGTGCCGACTTAAGCATGTGAAAGGCCCCAATTGCCAGATGTGTCAGCACTTTGTAGATCCCAATAATCGTAGGTACAACTCCTCTGGCACATACAATGATAGTTCCTTCAAATCTATAAAAGGATACGTAACTCAACCCAAAGGGGGAGGACTTCTTTCTTACAAGTCTCTGCTCTCTGACACTAGCTTTCTCAGAGCTCTCCATCCCCTCCTTATACACTTACCACCATCCTCATGGCCACCCAAATAGGTCAAGGTAACATCAAACCTACCTTTTACATTACATAATTACTGCTCATTTCATGCTACTGACTTGGGCGTCGGAGTGCCCCCGGCACCCACCACACCGGTGGGTAGTCTGCTCCCGCTCACTCTACCTTTGTCTTGCAGGATCGCTAATGCCCCCAATCTACAAATTCTGATTGTGGACCTCGGCCGAATTCCAGCGTCCATAATTATGAATGACTAATCAACTCTAGAATGAAAACTTTAATTATTAATTAATCTAATAAGCTTAATTACACCTAATAAGCTCATTAATTAATTATACATGCTTAACATCTCCAACAAGTTTACAATCACAATATTTCACATAATTAAAGATTAGAGAAAATTCTAAACTACACAAGTTAAAGTATAGAAATGAAGAAATAATTTCTTAATTGAAGAAAATTGGAAATAACTTACTAAAACTCCAAGTTATAAACTTTTTCCTTTAGGTTCTTCAATTTTTCTCTCAATCTTTCTTTAGTAAATATTTTAGAAACCTTGTGTAGTTGTAAAAAATGAAAACAAAAAATACTTATGTCAATTTCCTTGTGTTTGCCGAGAGTTACAAAGGAAAAAACATAAGCAATGTAATTTTTGTTTCATTTTAATTGGTCATTGTTACTTGTTACACTTTGTAACAATTACTTCAAAAGCAAATAACAAGTGAACCAATGAGAACTTGCCATTTCCTAACAATTAAAATAATGAAACAAGTGTAACCACTTATTCCATGTCATTTAAAAGTTTAAATCATTACTTAAGATATTTATTTTATTAATAAATTTAATTATTTAACAATTAAATAATAAATATAAATATCTTAAATATTTGTATTATATTTACAATAAATATCTCAAATACATATATTAATGATATATAGCAAAAATCATAATTTGATATTTTATTAATGTGTATTTAATAAAATCAAGTATTAAATACAAATACACATTAATTCGGAAATGACCGTTAGGTCCCGATTGCATGTATTTTTCGTTTAACCATTAAACGAGTTATAAATAATCAGTATTATTCATAACAGTTGCCCTAGTGCTATACGAGTATATTTCATTAGTGAGACTCTCTAGATTCAGGCATATCCGTCACGAAATCTAATTTCGTGTCCATAATTCACCCACCCGTAAATTATGACGACCATGGATAAACTCGCTGAATCATACAAGTCGAGGTCACTGCATACGTATAATCCTTCCGTCACAGGTATCCGGATTATCCCAGAGATATAGATATAAACGTCAAATCTCTATATGAATAATCTCGTCGACGTATCTATTAGCAATCTCTAAATAACATTCGAAACTCACTTATGAAGTATACTATGACCATAGATTTAACAGATTGCTAATCACATTTGTACTACCTATGCTCTGTACACAGAACTGACAGATCCTATCTTGATACACACATGATATCATGAGCATGAGTCCACACCCAACGAACAGACGGAGGTATGATCTAAATAGATCGGTGACGTGACTGCCATATAAGTGTGGATGATAACTCATATATCCACAGTGGTATCTCAAGTCAAAGAATCACTATGCTACTCTACCTGAGAAGATTCCTATTGACGTTGGTGTACCATCTATTAGGAAATTTTCGGTGAGTCATTCAGTGTTTATCAAATAAACACATACACATCTATATGAGTCTCCCAAGACTCATGGTTTATCGGGATAAACCATCGAACCAAGTCCGATATACTACATGTACTGGTCTCAGTGGATTTTACTAATCGAACCGTGTCAGTAAATCTTGACCATGAACTTAATTTAAGGTTATACAACTTATAGTGACACTTCCCAATGTCAATTACAAACTATGTTGTAACTGCGCACTACGTTGTAAATCTTGGGGTCTTTGTCTAATATATATACATATCACTAAACAAGATTTAGTTTCAATCTAATCAAAATTAGATCGAATGCGTATAAAAGATAAGAGGTGCTACCATTTATATTAGTAATATTATGGAAAAATGTATTGCTCGTATTCATGAATCAGATATAAATACGATCTGGAATGACGCTCTGAGCACCAACCCTAACAATTTCTCCCAATTGATCTAGTGCCAATCCATGGTATCATATACACATCCCAATGTGTATCACATACACATGGCCCTCAAGAACTCACATAGCGCTCAAGAGGTATGTAACAACAAGTAAGCCCGCTTTGACAGATTGAGTTTTTCCAAAAAACACAATCATTTTCCTTAGCAAGCATCATTCATATTTTTGTAGAAACTAAGTTCTACATCAATATGACTCATATGTCATATCAACATTGTGTTTCAGCTACTAAGTTGTTTAAGTATTTACCAATCAAATCCAAAATACTATGTCGACAACCGCAAACACAATACTAATAACAAACTTCTAATATACGAGGTCACTATACAACTTCATAAGTCATAACTTATTCTACTCATACAGTAGAATCATCCATGACACTCTCACTGTATATTTTCTGACTCTTTATGACGTAGACTGTCTAACGTCATAATTAGACTCAAAACTAATCTGACCCTAATGGTTGCAGATTTATTCTCCATTAATAAGAAACTCGTTCTTAATATCTCAAAGATTATAAAGAACATGTTTCAAGACTCATCTTATGGTTTAGAGGATATCAAAATAACTCGTAACAATTACGATTAAATCAATATCTCTAATCGTACTTAATATAGTATTCATTATGCCATCATCCTATGATGCATAAAATTGACTAGACATTCTAATCAATTTCTCTTTCGACAAAGGAATCATCATTTACGAAAGATGAATATTATATACATTAGACACACTAACTGTCAAACAGTTATACTAACTATCTTATAGATAGTCTCATTGTGTCCTTTATTAGATCATATGTAATGCACGACTAATGTGACTATCTCTCCAGTCTCTTAGTTTTCTATCTTATACAAAACTTTATATCAAATATAATAGAGACAACTCCACTGTATTCACGGAGAAAATAAGACTGAGGTAAACCTTTTACCTCATAAACATCTCATTATTACCTTAATAATGGTTATGTCATTATGATGTAAAATACTAGAAAGAAATTTGTACGCTCACACTAACCCTTCTATCCCATATGTATTCTCTATGCTTTGATAAAATCAGACAATCTGACTGATATCAAAATTAGAGAACACAAATTTCCAGAAAGCTCATTCGAGTCTACAATAGGCTCTATAAGCTAATATACTAAATTGTAATCTTAGCATAATAAAAACTCCAGGGCCATTCCAAACTGAACTCTTCAAACTAAGAAATAACAATGGATCTCTTATTTGAAGAAACCATTCAGAAACGCCACTTTGTATTCTTTAGCTAAAATGTACAATTTAATATCAACATTAACCAACAGATCTTAAATTATTCAATCAGTGCGACTAGTGACAAGTTTCCTCAGAATCTACAATAGATTGCTGAATTTAACTTTTCCTACTGTCATACTATTAAGGTCAAACCTTTAATTAAGCTCACTGTGCTTTTACTGCGTAAACCATTTGCACATTTTATGAACGATTCATAATAAAATCTCAATCAAGTTCCAAACTTGATCGTAGTAAGCTATGAACAATCTTAGATCTATGGTTTAATGCTAATTTCTGGATTCGATATCAAATATCGCTCCCACTATAAGTTATAGGATAATTTTCTTCAATAAGAAAATAATATAACCATTAAGTATCAAATACTTTGCGAATAATTCTGACATCCTATAGCACTTATATGGAAGTAATAAAAGGATATTTTCATCTTATTAATTATGTAGTTCCATTTATAGTTTATCACCATATTTGACTTCAATAAGTCAAGTCTTTTCTACAATAGTCAACATCCAATGTTACACACTAAGTAATAAATAATTTTATTACTTGGGATCGTAGAAAATATATTCTATCAAATAAAATACAATATTCTATTAAATAGAATAAATGATAAACTTATACTTACCTCCAAGGTGCAAGTACTTTCGATTATATAACCATTATACAAAAGAAAGATTCAAATCTCAAACATTTCAAGATTCGAATTTTCTACTTATACATATCATATATGTAAATGTAGAAACTAATGGAACCTAAATTAAAAGGATGAATTAGTGTTACTGGAGCATAACCCCAATAGTATTGAAATTAATTCGGTAACACTCAATATCAATTCCATCAATATGGAATCGTGGAAGAATAATATTGATGTAAGAATCATATTCTTCGAATAACCTTAGAACAAATTGCCCTAAATTCATACATTTGATCGTATCAAACATCTTTGAACAATTCAAAGACTCACAATGAATTTTAAAGATACAATTTTCAAAACTTCAGATTGAATATATTTGAACAAGTCAAAATATTTTATCCACGTTTCATCAGAAACACGTAACTAAGTCATGACAGTTCATTGACTAAGTTACGAAGTAAAGAAAACTACATTTGGCAATTTACAATTGATTAAATTATATACATCCAATGTATCAATTTAATAGATTTTCTGTTTCAATGACAATCATTGGTTAAATGAGATTAAGTCACCTTCCCGAATACAATATTCATTAAATGGATAAGGATATGTGGTGTGATCTCATATCAGACCATCATTTACCATATGGAATAAGCATCAAATACTTAAGTGATAAAATCTCATAAAATAATGTTCTAAGTTATTTACTTAACCGAATATTTTTCTTAATGTTTATCTATTCGTTAATGACACTACTAGTTGTTTTAAAATATGTAATAATTGTTTACAGAGAACAAGTAACTATCCAATAGTCGCAAGTTCTGATATCAAATATCGAAACAATCATTCAACAATATTTTAAATAACTAGACGGGAGATTTGATATCCAATATCTACAGTTGTCGTATTGTGAAAATCAATATTTTCTATACACAAATATATGCATCTTCTTTCTTTGACTTTATTATTTACTTTCAACTTATTTACAACATTTGCAAATAATTGAAAAGCAAATAGTGTCTGACACGTGACCTCTGAATGTCACTAAAGCCAAAAAATGTCATTATTAGATAAACAAAAACCTAATGGGATTTTCTTAATGCAAGTGAAGAATCTTGAGACATGAACCAATTCATGTCAATCTTTACTGCATAAGAAACTATTATATCTAGAAGGATTATATCATTATCTATTTTAATCTAGAACCTATTCTAGAAATCTGCAACTATAATTGAAGTCAGAAAACATATATAAAATATGTATGCAGTAGATAAAAGTTTAATTCTATCAAACTAATAGAATATGGAATAATATGAGTGACAATTTACATAATATTACACACCGCATAAGTTAAGGATTTTTAACCTAGCAGTGTCTCCCACTACTTTACGTAATATCGTAATCCCCAACGGAAACGAGAATTCAATAATTAAATTGAATTCCATAATGGGAAGTGGACCCCATGAATATATTTCGACTCACACTTTGGCACGTTCTCGCCTACGTATATTCATTGGGTAGACAACTCATTGTCAATCACACTCACTGTGACTCCTGGGTTTGGTCCTGATCGTTTCTCGTTATGACAGCTTTGACACATTCACAAGGAGGCGTATCAAGGTTAAACATGTCAATGACAAACTCAAGCTACCGATGTAGTCCTGACAGCTTTGTCACGTTCAAGATTTCCATTTTCACTTGAATTTGTCTCTTATCATATAAGTTCTACCGGTGCAAATGAACTATCTTCAACCATGACTGCACAACTTTGGCACGTTATAGCCATAACATCATGAAAATATTTACATTCGTATTGACAAGGCGGACGAAGAAACAAGTATTCATAATACTAGTCACTTTCTTAAAACTTTATTTAAATCGGGGATTTTCCAACAAAAATTGCTTTTACTTTATTTAATCAAATTAAATAAACACATGCATGTATTTAGTAATGATTAACTAAACATTGAATTTTAAAGGGCTGATCATATTGGGTGTCCAGGATCAGACTCGCTCTGATACCATTTTGTTGGGGTCAAATCAAGGAGGCGCATGGGATTGAGTGTTGTTCGGGCGAAATCGTAGTTTAAAATTTTTAAACTTACGAATAAATTATTTAATATCAAATATTAATATTTCATTCATATTTCACCTAAACTTATTTATTCGATATCATATAACGACATAAATAATATAGAAATACCGCGAAACTTTTACAAAAATATTTTTCCGCAGAATAGCATAAAACGTATTTCCGGCCGAACCGACCGACCAATGCTCATGGGGACTGCCCAGGTCAACCCCGAAAATATTTGGACAGTTCGTGGGCAGCCCGAACAGTGTCCAGATCACTGTTTGGGCAGCCATTACCCGGTAACGCCGTTTTTCACCGTTTTCCCGTATTTTCACTCCGAAATAATTTTCCATAAATATCTTTCTTGGGCAATTAAAATAAACTAATTTATTCTAATTACTCAATAAATAAAAAATGAATTTTTATCTGAAAAATCATATTTATCATTAATTGCTATAAGACCCATAAACTTTGCAAATTAATTATTTTAGTCCTTAAATATGTCAAATACATATTTAATTGATTCCAAATATATCCCAAAATAATTTTTACAATTTTGCAAAAAAATCAGAAACTTTTCCAGATTTGCGCAAACTGTCCAATTTTTCCTTTAATTGCCGAAACAGCCCAAATTTCTTATTAATTGTAACTTGGCCCAATTTATTCAAAACACATCAAGATCAAATCCAATCAATCCCAAATTTGACATACATCAAATATACATCAAATTTAAACATATATATGAAAAGCCCCAAAATTTGAATGGGTTAAGAACCCTAATGTAGGCATTGCATTTTTGCATATAAGTCCATATGATGAGTCTCATTTGGAGACACTACCTTTTAAGTCACGGAAGTCGCGGGAAACGAATGTCGGAAGGGGAAATTCAGAATAAGTATGTCATCGGATTCAATTCACATGTTCACTGCTTTCGTTCGTGCTGCGTTCATGAACACGTTTGAACGAGGCAGATTGCGGGCGTTCGTGCAGCGTTCGAATCGGCGTTCGAACAGTGTCGGTACTTCGGGTTTTGTTGCTAGCCTCACGCCCAATCCCAATTAGCCCACCAAAACCCACCCAAAAATAATTAAAACATTTAAAATGTGTCACAAATTAAAATAATATCCTTCCTAAATTAAATAAATCACATCCCAATCTAAATAATTCACATACCTAAATAAACAAATCAAATATATCACCTTCCCAATCAAACCAAATCTCCAACCTAACTTAAGAAGTTTTTTCCTTGTGAGACACTAATCAAAATATTCCCCCATAATTACTTGATTTATTCCTATTCAAACCTTAGAAACCCTAGCATTTGCCTATAAAAAGAAGCCTAAACTAACCTTTCACACCCTAGCGCATACATACAAAACACAGAAAATTCTGCAAAGCATTAACACCCAAAACTCTCCTAGCTCAATCTCAAAAATACGCACGCCCTCATCTCTCTTTTTTTTTCACTCACGCACTGCCCGCTAAATAACCCCTCAAAACAGCCTTATATCACAGAGAAACAGTCCTTAACTGCAGCCCTCAAGTTACCGAAAAACACCCCCTTAAAACAGCCTTATTCACGCACAAACTGTTGGGTTTCTATTAAGTCCCAAGATTCTTCAACGATGAATGGCGAAATCATACTTATATTGATCGGTTATGCGATGCGAGGAATGACAAAATTCTTCAAGCTTTGGTTCCATGATGTTCACGGTTTTTGAGCTCCCATTTTGTCCTCCATATTCGGTCCAAACTCCAAGCTTTGTGTGGTGAATTCATGCTAATAAGTTAGTTCCCTATCACCTTAGGATGACTCTTCATGTGCGCTAGCACCTTAGAAAAATTGCCACAATCTTTCTATGCATCTTCCTCAACTCTCGGCAATGAAGAAATTTTAGAGATGAGAGATTAGCCCTTGGCCGAATGCTAGAGGTAGAAGAGAGAGTGAGAGTTTTCTTTTGTTTTCTAAAAACAATAATTAATGAAAAAGCTTTACAAAAATTTGGTATATCATTTCCAAAAGTCAAACCAAATTTTGGAGCCAAAAATCTCATTAAATGCCTCACAACCACTTCTTTCATGAATAGTGACTGCATGTCAATCACTGAAAGTGACTTGACATCACATCAATCAAAGTGAATAATGATTTGACGCTTGATGTGACTTGTGGGCCGCACTTGAATTCGAAATGCGAGTGCGTCCGCAAACACTCCCGGGCTCGGGTTCGCTAATTCCGAATTAACGAATTTTCCGTTGCGACGTAATTAAATCAAATTCAATTAAATAATTATGTCTAGCAAAATTACTATTCACGTCGCTAACGAATTATTTCTAAATTAACTCGTTCGCCAGAATTAAAATCTAATTTTAATTCCGCGTCGAAATCAAATTTCGTATAATATATCGAATATATTATTTTATCGATTAATTCCAAATTAATCGTTCTCTCTCTTTAATTAATATTTTATCCCAGATAAAATATATCTGCAATTAATCCCAGATTAATTTTCTCTCTCTTATAATTAATCTCAGATTAATAAAGTGCGAGTCATATGTCATCGGTGAATCTTCGGGAAGCGACCCATGAGATCCCTGGATATGTTGGCAGTAAATCCGGTCGTCGGACTATCCAAACACGTACGTACCTAGTACTACGTTTTTACCGATTTACAAGACATGGTTGGTTTCTAGCAAAGCACCGTGCCTACCAAATTCTCCAGAAATATTCTTACTGGAATATGTGATCTATATCAGGCGTAGTATACGTAGTATTGCGTATTTCGATCCAGTATCGGATGTCACGTGCAAGGTCTGGGGCTGGAAATGTGTCTGCCCCGTACGAAGCACATATCGGATCTCTGGTAACTAGTCTCTATAATCGGATAAACATGACCTAGTCATAATATCCCAATAGCTGCAGCATATAAGAGAACCAGTTCCGTATCCTACGTGATCATCATCTCCACTATGAATGGAGTGATACTTCCGTCTCGACATTACACCCAATACACTACGATTCTCAATATACCCAGAAGAGGCGTACACAGAACCTGTTAAAGCCCTGGACGACCAAAACTAAAGTATATTGATTGTCACAAGTATTAGCGGTGCAAGTCTCAGGTTAAGACCAAATACACCTACCATGATTCGGACTTCCATAGACACATAGTCATAGTACCAATGGAATTCCGAGGGGTCTATCCAGAGCGAAGCTGTTTCCATACCATCGGTAAACACAACCTCATATTACACTTGCATGAGTATCATATACCCAAATATATGAGAACTATGCCGTTATGCTCCCACAACGCGCACAAGTGTATGATCTTGTTATCTCCTCTCGCAATAGGTGTTTCTTTATGTTTATGTTTAGGTTGTTATTTATTTTTCGTGTTTGATGATTCAACATGTTCATGAGATTATTGTGTGATATCATATGTTTGTCGTTATGATGATTCATTTTATACATGCGAACTTAGGAGTAGATTATCCTTGGAAATATACGTTGTTTAGGCTTGGTTAGATTATTGCACAAATCATATCATTACAAGTGGCATAAGTAAGGGACCATTCTGAACCCAACGGTTTGAGGTCTTCCCTTGCGAGGGGTGAGTGCGGCCTTAAATCATTTTCCCGGTTCACACCGGGTGGCGACTCCATGTTATTTCTCCGGTTTAGTCCCTCGCGGGCTACTCCGTACTCCCGACCGGGCCGCGAGCCCGGAACAGCGTCGTCCAACATTTGTGTCCTACAGTCTGGCGACTCCACTAGGGATAGAGAATTAACCGTGTTTACCGTGGGTTAAAAGGGGTTTAATCAAAGGCACTTTTAAGGCTAGGTAATGGTTTGGTGTCTTCCCTCCTTCACTACCTTTCTATAAGGAAAAGCTGCGAAGGCACCTAGATAATCATGTACTTGTAGCCTACCGTGATGGACTAATTTAGAGGACTCGTTGTTTATTCATGTCACCAAGCGATAAGAGCCTAAGAGGCTTGGGTTTTTAAGAGAGTTCGCTCCGCCCTCCCTTTGGGGAATCTACAACGGGAAATCCATCTGACAGTCAGTCACGCACCATAACTCTTTGGCACGTACCGTAAGGTATAAAAAGGGTGCGCTCACTTGGTTGCTCAAACCATTGAGTGGGGAGACCTAGTTATGGGCAATCATTCGCCAGCGAGAGTCTTTGTTCACACTCCCGCAAACCCACACGTAGACCGGAGTTGTATGACCTATAGTAACTATTTCCTTGTGCTTGTGGACCATCCTCATTTGGATGTAGTTGGGCTTCTTGTCAGAAATGTGAACTTGTTGGGCCATTTAAACCGGGACGATTTCATATCCAATGACAATTGGGCCAAAAGCTTATGAAATGTCGATGGGCCGCTCTGTAGAAATTATTGCTTTAGGCTTGAATTATCTCTTTATGCTTGTATTTGGGGACCATCCTCATTTGGATGCAGTTGGACTTCTTGTCAGAAATGCGAACTTGTTGGGCCATTTAAACTGGGACGAGTTCGTATCCTATGACAATTGGGCCATAAGTTTCTAAAATGCCGATGGGCCATCCTGTGTTTGGGCCCCTTATCATTTGAAGTTGTTTAACCATGTTGTCGCAAAGGTGTAAACCTGTTGGGCCTTTTCAACTAGGACAAGTTTGCACCTTGCAATAATATGATTGAAGCTTTAAAATGACAATGGGCCGAATTATATGTTCCACACATCGCACGTATCTCATGCATCCCATGCATACACACATCATGTTAACTCTCTTGTGTCTTAAGAGCCATCATAGATATCTGTTGGGTTAGAGAAAAGGGAAGACTTGTTAAAAGGCCGATAGCAAACATGAGCGAATCAGAGAATGAAGTATCCCTGTAGGGGTTTGTAGGGGCATAATCCGGTAACGCAGCGGAAGCGGTGGAAAATCGTATTTTCCGATTTCAAAATTTTTTCTCGGATTAATTAAATAAACATATTTATTTAATATTCCAATAACCAAATTATGAAATAAAATTCAATAAATCATATTTAAGTGAATTTACCAAATTACCCTTACTTGGTATTTTTGTCAATTTTAGTCCGAAATTGATCTAATCAATTTTGAATGATTCTAAATCATTTCTAAGATGAACTTAGCATTTTCAAAAATCAAAACACCAAAACAACCAAAATCCCCTAATTCTATTCATTTGGCCGAGAGCCTCCAAAGGGGTGCCATTTGTGCACTTTGTCATTTCATGTTTCAAAACACATCAAGATGTAATCCAATCAACATGAAACTTTATATGCATCATATACACATACAAATAGACAACATATATGAAAAGCCCCAAATTTGGAATTATTTATGAACCCTAATTTTTCAATTTCCACAAATTGGACAAATTAGACCAAATACATTAAATCAATTACTTCAATCATCATTCTTACATACAATCCAAGTCTCAACACAATGAAACAACTCAAGATCAAGTCTAGGTCATCTAAGAGTGGTTCAACAACTCTAGATTAGCAACATGGTTTCCAAAACCTTAAAAGAAAGCTTACAACTACAATAGTCACACCTTCCTTCACAATACATGCTCAACACTTTCAATAAAAATTTCCATCATCAAAAACACAAGAAATAAAGAAAAGAATAACTTAAGAACATCACAAGATGTTGCCTAGATCCTAAGGAACAATTTCCTTTCTAATAGTAAGTTTGAAAAACTTACAAAATCCAAGCTTTTCTTTTGGTTTTTCCTTTTCTCCTTCACTTGTTTCCTTGGTTTCTTTCAATGGAGTTTTATGAAAAGTGTATTAGGTTAACCAAATGAAAAGAAAATGAAAACAATATATACTTGTGCATTTTTGGCCTTGGCCGAAAATTCAACTAGTGTATATACCAAAATTTTCATTTCATTTTCATTTCAAAAACATTTAATCAACTTGACAAATATCTAAAACACTTTATGGATATTTATTTAAGTCAACAATGGCAACTAATATCATTTACTTAAAATATCCTAATGTAAGATATTTATATTTTAATTAATTTAATCATTTAACAATTAAATAATTAATTAATTAATCAAATACAAATATATTAAATATATGTATAATATTTACATTAAATATTAAAAATATATATTCATTTAGGATATAAGTCAAATAACTCATTTTGACTATTAATTAATGTGTATTTAAATTAATCAAGTATTAAAAGTAAATTCACAATAATTAGGCAAATGACTATCTAGTCCCTTTAGCACGTATCTTGCGTTTAACCTTTAAACGACTTTATAAATAATCAATATTATTTATTAATGTTGCTCTAGTGCTCTACGAGTATGTTTCATTATTGAGACTCTCTAGATTCAGGTATATCCGTCACGAAATCTAATTTCGTGTCCATAATCTATCCACCCGTAGATTATGACGATCACGGATAATCTCGCTGAACCATACAGGTCGAGGTCATGGCAAATGTATAATTCCTCCGTCACAGGTATCCGGATAAATCCCAGAGATATAGATGTAAACGTCAAATCTCTATCGGGATTATCCAGTCGACTATTCTATTAGCAATCTCTAAAAGAATGTTTAAAACTAGCTTCTAAACTTTACTACGGGCCCATGGTTTTATCTGATTGCTAATCATATGGACTACCTATGCTCTGATACACAAAACTGACGGATTCTATCTTGACACACATAGGAAACCCTGAGGATCTATCTACACCCAATGAACATGCGGATGTCTGATCTAAATAGATCGGTGACGTGACTGCCATCTAAGTGTAGAAGATGTCTCATGTGCCCATAATGGCATCTCAAGTCTAAGAATCACAAGTGCTACTCAACCCGAGAAGATTCTTATTGACGCTGGTGTACCATCCATTAAGAATATTCGGTGAGTCGTTCAGTGTTTATCCGCTATAAACACCTACACGTCTATACTAGTCTCCAAGACTTATGGTTCATTGAGAAACCATTGGAATCATATATTCCAGTATACGACATGTACCGGTCTCAATGGGTTTACTATACTGACCAAGTAGTGTAAACCTTGACCAGGAACTGTCTGAGAATAACAACGTCATGATACTTCTCAATGTCCGTTGCGACGCTTTTACAACTGTATCATGACTAATCATTCTAGGGTCATTACGTCTTTACCATATAGAAAGATAGATTATATTATAGAAACTGCATATATTATTCATAATAATAATATTTTACAGAAGTATTCAAAAGAAATACAACCGGGAATTGGCGCTCTGAGCACCAACCCCAACAATCCTGTATGGATCAGTTTGAGAACAGTCTCACCAAGATTACTGAACAGTTACAAGCCTTGACTGCTGCCGTGGCTAATATGGATGTGCCCCGTGCTGGAGGAAATTCTGAGAATGTGAGGCGTGAGGAGCCTCCGAATGGGTTGGGGGATGATATCCCCACTTTTGATGATGACATGGCAGAATATGCGACAGGAAGAATTATTGGGTCTCAGGCAGAATTTCAGAAGCTTCGGGATCAGGTAGAAATGGTTTCCCGCAAAATGAGGGATAAACATAAAGAGTTGTTAGATTATGAAGCAATGACTTTTGAAGAACAGCTGTCGGCTCAGTTCAAAATGCCTGATATGGCCAAGTTCAATGGGAATGGGGACCCGAGGGTCCATCTCCGACAATATGTGTCAGTTATGAGTTCAGTGGGCCTGTCACAGCGCCAAGTTTAGAAAATGTTTGGGATGTCGCTTGAGGGGGCACCCGTAGTGTGGTACCATAGCCTTGAGAGAAAGGTTAAGGAAGATTGGAAGGAATTGGCAGATGCATTTCTGAAACAGTATGTTACAGACTTGGAGATTGATTTGTCACTCCGCGACTTGGAGAATACCAAGCAGAAACCGGAGGAAAGTTTCAAGGAGTATGTAGATCGCTGGAGGAGCCAGCTTATGAAGATGCATACTCGGCCCTCAGAGAAAGACCATATAAAAATGATCATCAAGGGCACCAAGCCCTCCATTTATGGCAAGTTAAGAAGGATGACCTCCATGATTGTAGATTTCCGACAACTGGGGGAGACTGTCATGGACATCGAAGAATAAGAAGCGGAGAATAGAAAGTTCTATGGCCAGAATAGAAGGACTTTTGGGGGACATTCTGAGACCAAGCCCACTACTACCGAGGTTGCTGCCATCAGGAACTGACATTTCTCCAACCTGGGGAAGCATTTATCTAAGGTGCTTGAGAAGCTGAAGGCGCAAGGACTCCTAAAACCCTTAGAGCCTAAAACACTTCCAGATCCTATACCACCCAACCTTGACATAAGCCTGTATTGTCACTTCTATCGGGGAGAGGCCATGAAACTGACAGCTGCACCCGCCTTAGGTATGAAATCCAAAACCTTATTGATGCCCATAAAATACCTGATCCTGAGAAAGAACAACCCAACACACACCAGAATCCTCTACCAAACTACCACTTCGTTCCACCACTCACCTACATGATCAACTCTGGCCTACCCGAAAGCTTTGTCCTCCAAACCCTCAACCACCCAGTTTCTTTCATGGGGATAGGGAACGACATCAGTGGAGAACCATAGGCCGAGGAAGAAGGCAATGCTGCAAATGATGAAGTTGTTCCTCCTAGTTTATTTGATCTTGCATTTGCAAAGACATTGAGTTTATCTACTTGTTCGAACCTTTTCTTAATGATAATAAAGACGTTCATTTCGCTTACTAGCCTGAGTCTCTTCCTTTCAACCTGCAACATAAGTATATTTGGCAAAAGAATTCAGCCCTGGTACTATGATACTCAGCGATGTTTAGAACACGGGGAATCCTCGGAAGAAGTAAGCAGAAAGACAGGATAGCCATTCAGAAATTGGGAAATTGGGCAGTGAGACTGTCAGATTTAGAAGGGAATGAGTTCATCGAGCCGATCAACGTAGACAGATTGAAGTAGTACTTTTCCTGAAGAAAAGAAAACCGAACAGTCACCAAGAGAAGACCTAACCCAACGGAATAAGAAATTCATTCATGCATGCATGCATACACGTAACATATTTGCATTCTTTTGTGTTTGTGCTGTTTTGTAATAACAGGTTTCAAAGAAAAAAAGAGAAAGCAGCAAAAGCAAGCCAACCAGAAGCAACACCTGTACAATGTCATCAGTTTGAGGATGAAGCATGAGTTGAGGGCCACACAACATCAATATCAGTTTAGGGGCGAGGCTCACGTCATTATCAGTTTGGGGCGAGGCCTACGTCAGTATCAGTTTGGGGCAAAGCCACACATCGGTGTCAGTATAGGGCGAGGCCCACATCAGTATCAGTTTGGGCGAGGCCCACATCAGCAATTTTGGTGATAAGTCCTAGGGTCGAGGCCCACATCAGTATCAGCTTGGGGATGAGTCCCTGGGGCGAGGCCCACATCAGCATTGTCAGCATCAGTTTCGGGGATGAGTCCCGGGGGTGAGGCCCACATCAGCATCAGTTTCGGGGATGCATCCCAGGGTCGAGGCCCACACGTCATCAGAACGCCGAAAGAGGCACTCCGAAAGTGGAGCATGGTTCGGAAATGGACCACTATCACATCAGACGCCGAAAATGACACTCCGAAAATGGAGCACGGTTCAGAAATGGATCAAGTAAGGCCTAACCCATCAGAATATGAAACATATCCATGCATACATGCATACATGTCACATACATGCAATTTTTGTTTGCAGGTTTGTAGCGGCAAAGACCATCTCATCAAGTAATGGTTCAAAAATGAGCCACGTTCTCGCACAAAACGGTTCGGAAATGGACCACAATAAATGCCGGAAATGGCGCTCCAAAATGGAGCACACATGACAAATGCCGAAAATGGCGCTCCAAAATGGAGCACACACGACAGATGTCGGAAATGGCGCTCCAAAATGGAGCACACACAACAAATGCCGGAAATGGCACTCCAAAATGGAGCACACACAACAATTTCCGGAAATGGCGCTCCAAAATGGAGCACACACGACAGATGTCGGAAATGGCGCTCCAAAATGGAGCACACACAACGAATGTCGGAAATGGCGCTCCAAAATGGAGCACACACAACGAATGCCGGAAATTGCACTCCAAAATAGAGCACACACAACAAATGCCGGAAATGGCGCTCCAAAATGGAACACACACAACGAATACCGGAAATGACGCTCCAAAATAGAGCACACACAACAAATGCCGGAAATGGCGCCTCAAAATGGAGCGCGCACAACAGATGCCGAAAATGGCGCTCCAAAAATGAAGCACAGTTCGAAAATGGACCACCAGATCAACTCAGTTTGAAGCAGCAGGCAAGTCAGGTGGCAGCTGGCGAGCCAGGTAAGTAAAAATACATTTCATAACATTGATATGATTGTCATTGTCACACACTGCACAAGTTCCATCAAAGTGGGGGTGACTATAGGCACTTCATTTTTGCATATAAGTCCCTATGATGAGGCTCATTTGAAGATACTACCTTTTAAGTCACGGAAGTCGCGGGAAATGAATGTCGGAAGGGGAAATTCAAAATAAGTATGTCATCGGATTCAATTCACATGTTCACTGCTTTCGTTCGTGCTGTGTTCGTGAACACGTTCGAACGTCAGACAGATTGCGAGCGTTCGTGCAGCGTTCGAATCGGCGTTCGAACGGTGTCAATACTTCTGGTTTTGTTGCTAGCCTCACGCCCAAGCCCAATTAGCCCACCAAAACCCACCCAAAATAATTAAAACATTTAAAACATGTCACAAATTAAAATAATATCCTTCCTACATTAAATAAATCACATCCCAATCTAAATAATTCACATACCTAAATAAACAAATCAAATATATCACCTTCCCAATCAAACCAAATCTCCTCCCTAACTTAAGAAATTTTTTCCTTGTGAGACACTAATCAAAATATTCCCCCCATAATTACTTGATCCATTCCTATTCAAACCTTAGAAACCCAAGCCTTTGCCTATAAGAAGAAGCATAAACTAACCTTTCACACCCTAGCACATACATACAAAACACAGAAAATTTTGTAAAGCATTAACACCCAAAACTCTCCTAGCTCAATCTCAAAAATACGCACGCCCTCATCTTTTTTTTTTCACTCATGCACTGCCCGTTAAACAGCCCCTCAAAACAACCTTATATCACCGAGAAACAGTCCTTAACTGCAGCCCTCAAGTTACCAAAAAACACCCCCTTAAAAAAGTCTTATTCACGCACAAACTGCCACCGAAACAGTCACAAACCATCACCAAAAAATAGCCCTTATTCACCGCAAGAAACAGCAGTAAAACAGCAGCAAAACAACAGCAAAACAGAGGAAATGACGGCTTAAAACAGTGAAGTAGCGAACGAGAGCAGTGTACCAGTGGACCGGAGGAGTTGCGGAGCATCAACCCTTCCGACGGCCGTGTAACGCACTTTCGAGAGACGACCTAAGAGGTTAGACCTGAGGGCACCCTTCCTTTTATTTATTTTCTTACTTTATTTTGCATGAGTATTGTGGTTTGGTGCATGATGTGATTTCCGGATGAACGGAAATATGTTCTCTCTTGTGGTATATCGGATGGAAACCCGGACGTAAATTTCGTAGCCGAATCCGAATAGACGGTAGTGCGATCTATACTCGGGATACAACGCCACGTACCGCTTGAGAGACATACATATTTCGTTTCATCCAACCTTGTGTTTGAGCATGATTTAGTCGCTAGTATGTTATTTATGTTTAAACATGATTTAGTCATTTTCGCTTTACTTTCTACACGTTATTTGTTTGTGTCTTGATGATGTAGTGCACATGGGCTTAGTATGTTGGTCTAAAAGTTCTCTATTTGAGGGAAGAAAAGTCTAAAAGGCTACCTTTACGATAATATTTTACCGCGCAGGACGGAGTATGTTTGATTGAATGTGAGATATGTTTAATCGAGCATACGAGGTCCTATATTATTGTTGTCTTTATTTTATATGCACAGTAACATAATGCGCATGGGATAACTAGGGTGGATTAAAGACCCTCTATTCGAGGGAAATGCCTGAAGGCTACCTTTACCACGATGTTTTGCCGTGCCTTTTATTATGTCATTTACCCTTTGTATATCGTTGCTTTATTTACGCATGCATTGCATTCTTGTGCGCATGGGCTAACTATGGTGGATTCAAGGTCCTCTATTCGAGGGAAAATGCCTAAAGGCTACCTTTACCACGATGTTTTGTCGCGCCTTTCATTATGTCATTTATCTTTTGCATATCGTTGCTTTATTTACGCATACATTGCATTCTTGTGCGCATGGGCTAACAAGGGTGGATTCAAGGTCCTCTATTCGAGGGAAAATACCTAAAGGCTACCTTTACCACGATGTTTTACCGCGCTGGATGAGGTATACCCGATTGAATGGGAATGAGTTCAATCGGGCACACGGGGTCCACATTGTGGATTTGCTTATCTATGTATGTGTTGCGTCGTCTATCATGCATCAGGTCATGTCCCGTTTGAACGCGTTCTCCAACGTTATACGAATGCGAACCTTTTGTTTCCCGTTCGAATGTGTTTACGAACGCTACTCGAACGCATGCATTTTGTTTCATCAGGTCTTGTCTCGTTCGAACGCATTCTCGAACGCTATACGAACGTGAAACTTCTGTTTACCGTTCGAACGCGTTTACTAACGCTACTTGAACGCGCACATATTTTCTTTGTTTTATCATGCATCAGGTCTGGTCCTGTTTGAACGCGTTCTCAAACGCTATACGAACGCGAACCTTTTGTTTACCGTTCGAACGCGTTTACGAACGCTACACGAACACACATACACTGAACTGAGTCATTTTCATCACATTTCATGCATGATTGCTTCTTGGGTGATTTCTCTTGTATTATGTAATTAACCATGCCATTCCATTATTGACATTTTTGCTGTTATCATCCATTTGTATTCCCGCATTCATCTATTTGATGTGTTCGCAAGATTGTGTTCAAGCATGATTAGGTCGTTATGATGTTACTTGTTTCTCAAGCATGATTTAGCCATTAGTATGTTATTCCTCTATGCATGATCTTGTTATCTCCTTTCGCAATAGGTGTTTCTTTATGTTTATGTTTAGGTTGTTATTTATTTTTCGTGTTTGATGATTCAACATGTTCATGAGATTATTGTGTGATATCACATGTTTTCCGTTATGATGATTCATTTTATACATGCGAACTTAGGAGTAGATTATCCTTGGAAATATACGTTTCTTAGGCTTGGTTAGATTATTGCACAAATCATATCATTACAAGTGGCATAAGTAAGGGACCATTCCGAACCCAACGAAGTGAGGTATTCCCTTGCGAGGGGTGAGTGCTGCCTTAAAATCATTTTCCCAGTTCACACCGGGTGGCGACTCCATGTCATTTCTCCTGTTTAGTCCCCCGCGGGCTACTCCGTACTCCCGACCGGGCCGCGAGCCCGGAACAATGTCGTCCAACATCTGTGTCCTACACTTAATTTCACAAATTACTCAAATTGGATAATTTACATTAAATTGACAAAATCCAACACTTAAATTAATCAATTACCACACCAATCAAGTCTCACCATCATGAAATTAATCAAGAACAATTCTAGGTTAATTATGAATGGCTAATCAACTCTAAATGACAACTTTAATTATTAATTAATCTAATAAGCTTAATCACACCTAATAAGCTCATTAATTAATTATACATGCTTAACATCTCCAACAAGTTTACAATCACAATATTTCACATAATTAAAGATTATAGAAAATTCTAAACTACAAAAGTTGAAGTATAGAAATGAAGAAACAATTTCTTAATTGAAGAAAATTGGAAATAACTTACTAAAACTCCAAGTTAGAAGCTTTTTCCTTTAGGTTCTTCAATTTTTCTCTCAATCTTTCCTTAGTAAATATTTTAGAAACCTTGTGTAGTTGTAAAAAATGAAAACAAAAAATACTTATATCACTTTCCTTGTGTTTGCCGAGGGTTACAAAGGAAAAAAAACATAGCAATGTAATTTTTGTTTCATTTTAATGGGCCATTGTTACTTGTTACACTTTGTAACAATTACTTCAAAATCAAATAACAAGTTAACCAATGAGAACTTGTCATTTCCTAACAATTAAAATAATGAAACAAGTGTAACCCCTTATTCCATGACTTTAAAAGTTTAATCATTACTTAAGATATTTATTTTATTAGTAAATTTAATTATTTAACAATTAAATAATTAAATAATAAAAATAAATATCTTAAATATATGTATTATATTTACCATAATATCTCAAATACATATATTAATGATATATGTCAAAAATCATATTTGATATTTTATTAATGTGTATTTAATAAAATCAAGTATTAAATACAAATACACATTAATTCGGAAATGACCGTTAGGTCCCGATTGCATGTATTTTCGTTAACCATTAAACGAGTTATAAATAATCAGTATTATTCATAACAGTTGCCCTAGTGCTCTACGAGTATATTTCATTAGTGAGACTCCCTAGATTCAGGCATATCCGTCACGAAATCCAATTTCGCGTCCATAATTCACCCACCCGTAAATTATGACGACCATGGATAAACTCACTGAATCATACAGGTCGAGGTCACTGCATACGTATAATCCCTCCGTCACAGGTATCCGGATTATCCCAGAGATATAGATATAAACGTCAAATCTCTATAGGAATAATCACGTCGACGTATCTATTAGGAATCTCTAAATAACATTCGGAACTCACTTCTGAAGTAACTATGGCCATAGATTTAACAGATTGCTAATCACATTGGACTACCTATGCTCTGTACACAGAACTGACGGATCATATCTTGATACACATAAGATATCATAGCATGAGTCCACACCCAACGAACAGACGGAGGTATGATCTAAATAGATCGGTGACGTGACTGTCATCTAAGTGTGGAGGATAACTCATATATCCACAGTGGTATCTCAAGTCAAAGAATCACTATGCTACTCACCCGAGAAGATTCCTATTGACGTTGGTGTACCATCTATTAGGAAATCTTCGGTGAGTCATTCAGTGTTTATCAAATAAAAACCTACACGTCTATACGAGTCTCCCAAGACTCATGGTTCATTGGGATAAACCATCAGACCAAGTCCGATATACCACATGTACTGGTCTCAGCGAATTTTACTAACCGACCCGTGTCAGTAAATCTTGACCAGGAACTTAATTTAAGGATATACAACTTATAATGACACTTCCCAATGTCAATTACAAACTATGTTGTAACTGCACACTACGTTGTAAATCCTGGGGTCTTTGTCTAATATATATACATATCACTAAACCAGATTTAGTTTCAATCTAATCAATCTAATCGAAATTAGATCGAATACGTATATAAAAGACAAGAGGTGCTACCATTTATATTAGTAATATTATGGAAAAGGTATTGCTCGTATTCATGAATCGGACATAAATACGATCTGGATTGGCGCTCTGAGCACCAACCCTAACACTGTGTACAAGTCATAGGCATCATACACGTGTTTACGATCTAGTAAATCCATGGCTGTGGTATAACTTCAGAAGCTTGTTCCGAGTTTTATTTAGAGATAGTAATTTTGATAGTCGACTATATTATACCATAAGAATTTGACGTTCTTATCTATATCCTAGGTATAATATAGATAGCCTATGACAAATGGCTTATACGTATGGAATGACCTTAACTTGCATAGTTTAGCGAGATTATCCGTGGTCATCATAATTCATGAGTGGGTGAATTATGAACATAAAATTGGATTTCGTGACGGATAATCCTAAACTTAGAGAGTCCTACAATATGAAGTGTACTCGTTGAGCACTTGAGTAACGCGTTATGAATAATACAGATTATTCATAATACTACATCGGATTAAATGAGTTAATTCGAATCGTTTAATCGATTAAACGATAACACATGCTTTAAGAGATTTTGGTCATTTAATAATTAATATGTATTTGTATTTGATACAAAATTCGATTTGATACATATTAATTAATTGTCAAAAGACTTTGACACATGCCATAAAAATATGTATTTGTTATTTAATGTAAATAAAAATACATATATATAATAATTATATTATTTAATTATTTAAATATTTAATTGTTAAATATTTGAATTGTTAAATAATATCCATATTTCATAAATGTTATGAAATATGTTTAATTATTATTGAAACACATAGCATGATTTAATAAAGCTAAATGTGTGCAAATTTGATTTGCTACTAAAAAAAAGCTTAATGTTATTTAATTGGATTAAATTTTAAAAATGACCATTTTACCCCTTGGAGAGTCAGTCATTGCTTTTTTAAAAAGATTTTTTTTCTTTTCATTTAGAAGCTTGCTAAGGCCGAAATCTTCCTCTTCAAAAACCTCTCAAATTTCTTTGATGATTCAAGGGAGAAAAGAGAAGAAAATTTCAAGAAAAGCTTAGGAAAAAAAAAAGAGAATTAAAGGTAATTCTTTATATTCTTGAGCTTAGAAATTTTGTTTATTGTTCTTGTGTTCCTAGAATAGTTCTAGGGTTTCTTTACTTCTTAAAATTGGGGCTTTTGTTGTTGGAAGATGGAATTGGATGCATATGACATGTGTGAAGTAGATTTGGATGATATTATTGTAATTATTATCCAATTTGATCATTTGATTATATGTTACCATTCTAGAGTTTTATACCACTCTTGTAATGCCTAGAATTGTTCTTGGGTGGTTCATATGTGATGCATTTGATTGGTGTTTTGATTAATTGGATTAATCTTGAAAAATTGGATTCAAAGCATGAAAAATTGATATATTTCAATTCTGGATCAGATCTGGCAATATTGTTCATATATTGATGAAAATTATGTCTTTTGAATGTATTTTATGTGTTTTGGGTGTTGGAACAATTGCCGAAAATTGTTTCGGAGTTGAAATAAACGAAAACGGTGAAAAACGGCGTTACCGGGTGACTTTTAAGCCAACCGGATGACGGCTGCCCAAACAGTGAAACTGTCACTGTTCGGGCAGTCCATGAACTGTCATAATACTATTGGGGCTGACCTGGGCAGCCCTCATGTGTATTGGGTGGTCGGTTCGGTCCAAAATACGTTTTAAGTAATTTTACGGAAAAATATTTTCGTAAAAGTTTCGCGACGTTTCTTAGTTGTTTATGTCTTTATTTGATATCGAATAAACATGTTTAGGTGAAATATGAATGAATTATTCATATTGGATATTGAATAATTCATTCGGTAATTTAAAAGTTTTTAAAATTACGATTTTGCCCGAACCGCGCTTCCGCCGCGCCCTTTGCCCAAAACCCAACAAAAATGGTATCAGAGCAGGTATGATGCTTCATCCATTACATTAGTCATGCTTTATATATGATATGTAATCCAATTTTAATATTTACACATGCATGTAATCTATATGTTTCTTGACTTTTCGGTTCTACGCTAACAGAAACATAACGGAAATTTAATGGTTAAATTGAGTTATGTTTTTTAAGGTAGAATTGAATCGTTTAGAAAATGATTTAGATTAAAATTATACATTTGATGTGGAGCAATGTTTCCTTGAGGAATATCCCCGCTTAAAATAAGGCTATAAAGTAACGTGTATTGGATGCATGTTTGTTGGTCCGTTTTGTCAATACGGTTTATAGGTAACTTTCTATGGCTGCATCCAAGATCGTGCCAAAGCAGTGAGGGTGTAGTTTATAGAATTTTATCCATGCCGGTTTTATATTGATACTAGACAAATTCAAGTGAAAGTGGAAATCTTAAACGTGCCAAAGGTGTCATGACTACATCGGTAGCTTGAGTTTGTCATTGGCAAGTGAAGCCTTGATGCGCCTCCTTGTGAACGTGCCAAAGCTGTCATAACGAGAAACGGTCAGGATCAAAATCAAGAGTCATTGGTGAGTGATTTAAATTGAGTTGTCTACCTAATGAATATACGTAGGCGAGATCGTGCCAAAGCTGTGAGTCGAAATATATTCATGTGATCTTACTCTCACTATGGAATTTGATTTAATTATTGAATTCCCGTTCTCCATTGGGAATTACAGTATTACGTAAAGTAGTGGGAGACACTGCTGGGCTAAAAAATCCATAACTAAAACAGTGTGTAATTTTATGGAATTTGCTGCTTTTATTTTCCTTTATTCTATATTGTTTATAGAATTATACTAATCCACTGCATAACATATTACTTGAATATATTTTCTGACTTTACTTATGGTTGCGTATTTCTAGAATACGTTCTAGAATGACAGTAGACTTAGATATTGTTAGATTAGTTCAAACCATCGGGAACTGTTGTTCCGATTTTCTTGAAAAATCAAGATGGTTAGTGACTTTGTTACTAAGTCACGATTAGTAATCTAAATAGATATATGTTTTGGATATAGTTATCTAGTAAGAATAGTTTCTTATGCAATAAGAATTGACTTGAATTAGTTCATGTCTCGACATTCTTGACTGGCATTAGGAAAACTTCATTAGTATTTGTTTATCTTAGAATGACGTTTCTTGGCTTTAGTGACTTTCAGAAGTCACGTGTCTGACACAGTTTGCTAATCAATCATTTGCAATTGTTGTGAATAATTGAACGCAAATTATAAAGCTTAAGAAATGAGATGTGTATAGTTGTGTATAGAGAATATTGATTCTCACAATACGACAACTATATGTATTGGATACCAGATCTCCCATCTAGTTAATTAAAATAATGTTTAATGATTATTTTGATATTTGATATCAGAACTTGTAACTATTTGATAATTACTTGTTCTTTATAAACAGTTGTTACATATTTTAATACGACTAGTAGTGTCATTGATATAAAGATAAACATTAAGAAAAATATTCGGCTAACTAAATAACTTAGAACCGTGCTTTATGAGTTCTTATCACATAAGCATTAGATGCTTGTTCCTTATGGTAAAAGATGGTCTGATATGAGATCACACCATATATCCTTATCCATTTAATGAATATTGTATTCAAGATGTGATTAAATTTCATTTAACCAATGATTGTCATTGGACCACATATTTATTAAACTAATACATTGGATGTATATAGTTTAATGAATTAAAAATTACCTTAGATAGTTTTATTCACTTCGTAACTTAGTTAATGATTTGTCATGACTTAGTTACGTGTTTCTAAAAGAAAACATGTTGAACGTCTTTAATTGTTCGAGAACTTTCAATATGTTTCTGATGAAACGCGGATAGAATATTTTGAATGGTTCAAAGATATTCTATTTGAAATGTTGAAAAACTATATCTTTGAAATTCATCGTGAATCTTTGAATTGTTCAAAGATGTTTGATATGATCAAACATATGAATTTAAGGCAATTAGTTCTAAAATTATTTAATTAATATGATTCTTACTCAATATTAAACTTTCACGATTCCATCTTGATGGAATTGGTTAGTGGGAGTAATTGAATCTTATATGATTTGATTCGTTGATATTGAATGTTACCGAATTTATTTTCAATACTCTTAGGGTTATGCTCCAGTAATACTAATTCATCTCTTTAATTAAGATTCCATTCGTTCCTACAGTTACATATATGATATGTATATTAGAAAATTTGAATCTTGAAAAGTTTGAGATTTGAAACTTTCTTTTGTATAATTATTATATAATTGAAAGTACTTGTGCCTCAGAGGTACAAGTAAGGTTTATCATTTATTCTATTTAATAGAATATTGTATTCTATTTGATCGAATATTTTTTCTACGATCCCGAACAATAAAATTGTTTTATTACTTGGTATGTTAACATCAGATGTTGACAATTGTAGAAAACACTTGACTTATTGAAGTCAAGTGTGAGAATGATAAACTGTAAGTAGAACTACATAATTAATAAGATGAAAAGACCCTTAGACATCTTTCGTATAAGTTCAATAGGATGTCAGAATCATTTACAAAGTATTAGATACTTAATGATTCTGTTGTTTTCTTATCGAAGAAAATTATCATATAACTTATAGTATGAGCGATATTTGATATCGATTTCGGAAGTTAGCATTGAATCATAGATCTAAGATTGTTCATAGCTTACTACGATCAAGTTTTGAACTTGATTAGGCTTTCGTTATGAATCGTTCATAAAATGTACAAATTATTTGCGCAGCAAAAGCAAAGTGAGCTTGATAAAGGTTTGACCTTTATAGTATGACAATGAGAAATGTTATGCTCAATAGTCCATTGTAGATTCTGAGAAAACTTGTCTCTAGTCGCACTAATTGAACAATTAGAATTTGTTGGTTAATGTTGATATTAAACGATGTATTTTAGCTAAAGAATGCAAAGTGGCGTTCCTGAATGTTTCTTCGAATGAGAAATCCATTGTGTTTTCTTTGTTTAAAGAGTTCATTCTAGAATGGCCCTAGAGTTTGTATTCTGTTAAGATCATAGTTTGATATACTAACTATAGAGCCTATTGTAGACTCAGATAAACTTTCCGAAAATTTATGTTCTTTAATTTTGATTACAGTCAGATTGTATGATTTTATCAAAGCATAGAGAATACATATTTGTTAGTAGGGTCAGTGGGAGCGTACAAACTACTTTATAGCATTGTATATATCCTAAGTCTTTTTTTTCTCTGTGAAAACAGTGAGAGTAGTCTCTGATATATTTGATATAAAGTTTCATATATGATATAAAACTAAGAGACTTGTGAGGTACTCTCATTAGTCGCGTATTATATATGATTTAATAAAGGACACAGTAAGACTATCTGTATGACAGTTAGTATAACTGTTTGACAGTTAACGTGTCTTATATATATATTATTCATCTTTCGTAAGAGATGATACCTTTATCGAAAGAGAGATTGATTGGAATGTCTAGTCAATCTTATGCATCATAGGATGATGGCGTAATTAATATTATATTATATACGATTGAAGATATCAATTTAATCGTAATTGTTACGAGTTATTTTGATATGATGCAGACCATATGATGGGTCTTGAAACATGTTCTTTGTTATCTTAGAGATATTAAGAATGAGTTTCTTATTCATGGAGAATTTAGTCTGCAACCATAAGGTCAGATTAATTTTGATCCTAATTGTGACATTAGATGGTCTATGTCATATAAAGTCAGAAAAGATGCAGTGGGAGTGTCACCGTTGATTCTACTAAACTAGTGAAATCAGTTGCAACTTATGAAGTATTGACTTATGAAGTTTCATAGTGACCCTATAGTTAGAAGTTTTCATATTAGTGTAGTGTTGCGGTTGTCTCATAGTATTTGGATTTGATATCTAAATACATAGACAACTCATTAGTTATAGCACAATACTGATATAGTGTCTGAGTCATATTGATGTGGAATTTGGATTCTACAAAATATGAATGATGATGGTTAAGGAAAACGATTGAGTTTGTTGGACTGACTCAATTTGTTAAAGCGAGCTTACTTGTTGTTGCCTTCCTCTTGAGTCCTAGGTGAGCTCTTGAGGACAATGAGTATGTGATATACATTGAGATGTGTATATGATACCGTGGATTGGCACTAGAGCAAGTGTGAGAAATTGTTAGGATTGGTGCTTGGAGTGCCAATCTGGATCGTATTTATGTCCGATTCATGAATATGAGCAATTCCATTTTCCATAATATTACTTATTTAATGGTAGCACCTCTTGTCTTTTATACACATATTCGATCTAATTACGATTAGATTGAAACTAAATCTGGTTTAGTGATACGTGTATATTAGACAAAGACCATATGATTTACAATGTAGTGCGTAGTTACAACGTAGTTTGTAATTAACATTGGGAAGCACACTAGAAGATTTATATCCTTAAATAAAGTTTCTGGTCAAGATTTACTGACACGGGTCGGTTAGTAAAATCCGATTAGAGCAGTACATGTCGTATATCTTGACATTGGTCTAATGGTTTGTCCCAATGAACCATGAGTATTGGGAGACTCGTATAGACATGTAGGTGTTTATTTGATAAACAATGAACGACTCACTGAAGATTTCCTAATAGATGGTACACCAACGTCAATAAGAATCTTCTCGAGTTGAGCGAGCATAGTGGTCATTCGACTTGAGATACCACTGTGGATATATGAGTTATCCTCCATACTTTGATGGCAGTCACGTCACCGATCTATTCATGATCAGACCTCTGCATGTTCGTTGGGTGTGGAATGATGCACATGATATCATGTGCGTATCAAGATATAATATGTCAGTCCTGTGTACAGGACATAGGCATCCTTCACGTGTTTACGATCTAGTAAATCCATGGCAGTGGTATAACTTCGGAAGCTTGTTCCGAGTGTTATTTAGAGATCGTAAATTTGAAAGTCGACTATATTATACCATAAGGCTTTGACGTTCTTATCTATATTACAAGTATAATATGGATAGCCTGTGATGGAGGGATTATACTTATGCAATGACCTCGACTTGCATAGTTTAGCGAGATTATCTGTGGTCGTCATAATTCATGAGTGGGTGAATTATAGACACAAAATTGGATTTCGTGACAGATAAACCTAAACTTAGAGAGTCCCACAATATGAAGTGTACTCGTTGAGCACTTGGGCAACACGTTATGAATAATATAGATTATTCATAATACTACATCAGATTAAATGAGTTAATTCGAATCGATTAATCGGTTAAATGATAACACATGATTTAAGAGATTTTGGTCATTTAATAATTAATATGTATTTGTATTTGATACAAAATTTGATTTGATACATATTAATTAATTGTCAAATGAGACTTTGACACATGCCATAAATATATGTATTTGTTATTTAATGTAAATAAAAATACATATATATAATAATTATATTAATTAATTATTTAGATATTTAATTGTTAAATATTTGAATAGTTAAATAATATCCATATTTCATAAATGTTATGAAATATGTTTAATTATTATTGAAACACATGGCATGATTTAATTAAGCTAAATGTGTGCAAATTTGATTTGCTACTAAAAAAAAGCTTAATGTTATTTAATTGGATTAAATTTTCAAAATGACCATTTTACCACTTGGAGAGTCGGTCATTGCTTCTTTAAAAAGAAAATTTTTTTCTTTTCATTTAGAAGCTTGCTAAGGCCGAAAACTTCCTCTTCAAATACCTCTCCAATTTCTTTGATGATTCAAGGGAGAAAAATGAAGAAAAATTCAAGAAAAGCTTAGAAAAAAAGAGAATTAAATGTAATTCTTTATGTTCTTGAGCTTAGAAATTTTGTTTCTTGTTCTTGTGTTCCTAGAATAGTTCTAGGGTTTTCTTTACTTGTTAAAATTGGGGCTTTTGGTGTTGGAAGATGGAATTGGATGCATATGACATGTGTGAAGTAGATTTGGATGATATTACTGTAATTATTGTCCAATTTGATCATCTGATGATATGTTGTCATTCTAGAGTGTTAGGACCACTCTTGTAATGCCTAGAATTGTTCCTGGGTGGTTCATGTGTGGTGACTTTGATTGGTGTTTTGATTAATTGGATTAATCTTAAAAAATTGGATTTAAATCATGAAAAATTGATATATTTCAATTCTGGATCAGATCTGGAAATATTGTTCATATGTTGATGAAAATTATGTTTTTTGAATGTATTGGATGTGTTTTGGGTGTTGGAAAAATTTCCGAAATTTGTTTTGGAGTTGAAATAAACGAAAAAGGCAAAAAACGACGTTACTATGTGACTTTTGAGCCAACCGGGTGACCGCTGTCCAAACAGTGAAACTGTCACTGTTCGGGCAGTCCATGAACTGCCATAATATTATTGGGGCTGACCTGGGCATCCCTCATGTGTATTTGGTGGTCGGTTCGGTCAAAAATGTGTATTAAGCCATTTTACGAAAAAACGTTTTCGTAAAAATTTTACGACGTTTCTTAGTTGTTTATGTCGTTATTTGATATCGAATAAACATGTTTAGGTGAAATATGAATGAATTATTCATATTGGATATTGAATAATTCATTCGGTAATTTAAAAGTTTTTAAAATTACGATTTCGCCCGAACCGCACTTCCGCCGCGCCTTTTGCCCAAAACCCCAACAGACTTGTTATATATAAAAGTTATCACCGCCTTTATGGCTGATTTTATTTGTTTTAGCATAATTAATTCTTGAAATAAATTAATTGGGTAATAATGACAATTTATATATTATAACAAGTTATATTTCTAAATTTAATATTAAAAGTGGACACCCTAACCCCTAACATTTTATTTTATTATTGCAGTTCAATTTAAAAATTTACAATCACTTCAAAAAAATTCAAATCTTTTTCTTTTCACTCAAATTATTATTTTATCATATTAAATCTATTCCATGTGGATCGACTCCGGACTTACCGGGTTATTTTATTACTTCGACACTCTTATATCTGGGAGTAAATAATCTTTTTTTGAGCGTGTCAATTATATTATAACAATGAAACATAATATAATATCTATTAAAATGTAAAAACACTATTAAATTATCTATAATTAACGTCATCTATTCAATTAAATTTTTTATTATTAAATTATAAAATTAAAATATCTCTATAATTATTATTTATTATTAAATTATAAATTTAAAATAATAAATTATTAACATAAGAAATCTATTACAATATAAAAAATATAATCTCCTATTAAAATAAGAAACTTATTATTTCATGAATTTGTATTATTTATTGTAATTCGGGGATGCATACTCTGATTATTAGCTATTGCACAAATAATTAGAAATATTTTTTGAGAACTGAGAGACAAATGAATGAGACATAAATATTACTTGTAAATAAATCAATTGTCTCATTTATACTATAAAACCAAAAGTTTCGGAACATTTACAATATTAATACCTAAAAACGGGTCATGTGCTAGTAAAAGATAAATATGAAATAAAGAAAAATTTATGCCTATAATTTTTTTTAGTGTTCGGAACAGTTTACGCGTACCTCAATTAATTATCGAGACATATGCCTCGTGCCATCAGAAGTTTTCCAGTACGGATTATGATAAGTCGCTTGTTTTTTTACACGAGGAGACATGACTAAAGAATACATTTAGTGAATTCGAACCTTAAACTTAAGAGAGAGCAAATCACTCAAGTTCAAAATCTTTATCACTGAGACAATCACTTGAAGTTAAAATAAAATGAGGGGTGCATGAGTACTTCCCAAGAAAGCGCTCATCTTAATACTGCTCCCGTCAAAGCACGCTTAACTACGGAGTTCTAATAGAATCCGATACATTAATACTAATATAGTCGCATTTTTATAATTGATAAGTTATTCGTGTAACATTATAAAATATCAAGTCAATCTCATACTTAAGTAAATGTTGGACAAATATACGATAACATGCCATCATCGCTGCAGCACCCGTGCCCAGGTAGATTTGCTGGCGGTGCTGAAACCACCAAGCGCCATCTTGATTCTGATCAATTGATCGATAATCATCAGTACTGTTGATGATGATCTTGTTCTAGTTCTTGGTTTTATTGATTGTTTCTTTTATTATTTTTAGGTTTCTTTTTAGCACGAGGCTACCTACTCTTCTAGGAGCGTAATTTGGTGATGTAAGGTTAAATATTCTGATGTTGAGGTCCTGGGTTCGAACTTAGGGAATGTATTTCTTGTAAGAGCCTGAAACAGTCGGAGATTTTACTTGTTCCATTTAAGCTCGAAAAGGATGGTTTGATAACAGAAATTTACTTAGATTCCCAAAAAAAAAAAAAAAAAAAAAAGACGCTACCTGCTACCTTTGGGTAAATAAATATTGTGTTTATTATTTGATTTTTTATGTTCTTGACGTCGATGATTATGATTGAATGTGATATTTTTGTAGACATTTTCATCATTTTGATATATCATTAAATACTTATAAATCTAAAGTTATTCGATATAATAACTTGGAAGCTGAGACATAACTTTATATACGTAACCTAAAGTTATTAAATACGTATCATAAATGTTAAAGTTAGTTAAAAATTTAATAGAAATTTATTTAAAAAACATATTCCCCATTAATTATTATATATAAAAATAAACTATCTATCTTGACTTGTTTCCTCTTGAATCCTAAATTTTTAAATTTTATTACTATTTAATAATTTTTTAACTAATAAAAAATTTGACTTAATTTTTTCTCCATTTTACACGTATAAAGCCAAAGAAAATTATATTATTGTTCATGTGAACAGTAAATACACACCACATGTAGGGACTTATCCAGAAATTTTATTTAGTCGGGACACGTTTAATTTTTATTACAATTATTTTTAAAAATTCAAATTATAAGATATAACATAATAACTATAATATTTATTTTATAATATTTTATTACTCAACTATAATTCATGTAATGAAAACGATGTATAATAGTTTTATTTTCAATTCATATTTTAGATAGTAGACGTTGGGTGGTAGAGAAGTAGAGATAGAAGTGATAAATTGATGTTGTGAGATTATGAGACAAATTTAGAGTTTTCTTTTGTTAGTTGTAAATTTTTTAAGATAAAATTTTAAAAGATTGAAGTGTAAAATATTAGTTTTTTATTTTTTTTAAAAAAAGAAAGAAAAACGGAAAGAAGAATCATTTAGAAAAAAACAATTAAAAAAAAAACTCATTTTCTTCTCTTGTACTATTATTCACTGTGGGTGATCGATTTTTATGAAATCAAAATAATTAAATAAATTTCAAATAATGAAATAAGTGTACTTTTATTTTATTTTTATCTTTTGGTTCAGATTTAGGAATTTTAATAATTTTAGTTTTAAAAAAAAAATTGTTGGCTCATAGTTAAAAATTTGAGTTTTACCATTTTATCTATTTTGATCGATTTTTTTGACAATCAATTTTAAAAATATATTCAGAATAAATATATGATCGATTTTTCAATTCCGACCGATTGGATCGACGAATGCAATTTTTAAAAGAATGATTTTGACAACAAAAATTATTCGCAAAACCATAGCAGTTTAAATTACTTAATTAAACTTCTTCGACACTTTAAAAAGCTAAACGGCTACAAAAATCTACAGCCATGCAAATCGTACACAATTATTTAATGTTTTCACCTACAACTTGTTAAAAGCACTTTAATTCGTTTAAAAGAACAAAAAAAAAAAAAAGCACTTTAATTTAAAACAAACAGGCAAAAAGAAAGATAATCCACACAGATCCTGCCACGTCAGGGAAAAAGAGTTCTTATAGACACGTGGCAAAATCTAAGTTCATTGGGACATGCAGGATCGTGATCGAACTGCTTTTTATTGAAACAAGTGAATGTCAAATCAAACAACGATACACTCGAAGTGTTTGGCTTTTTTTTTTTGTTTTTTTTTTTTAGTTTGAATTAGTTTAATGATATGTATATACATATCGATTTAATAATAATTACAGATTTATAACCATCCATAAATTGATGATTTTGAGTTTTTACGTTGAATTTTGTAGAATTGACCCACATTGACTAATATGACATCGACGGCGACGACTTGTCGGCCGTCAATCACTACAAATTCGTCATATTATGATATTTATAAGAAAAAAAATTGTATTTATATAAATTGATGATAAAATAAATTTTAAAATTATATAATTTTGTTGAGATTCAAACCCGGAAACCCCCACTCATATGGGCGGAATGAGATTTGTGTTTAAAAAAAAAATTGTTCAATCGAAAGAAGCCAAAAACCAAAAATAAAAGAAAATTTAAAAAATTTGTACAACATACAAATTATAATATGTATTCGATTAATAGATTTGCATAATGAGAATATTTTCGGAGAGCTGTTTTTTACACGCAGTTAACTTCTAAACTCACAAACGACACGTCGTTTTCACTTTCCAATATCATCTCGGCTTCCCCATTACCGGGCGTGTAGTGCTTGTCGTGTGTAGGAGATGGCGAAGGAGTATAGTACGGAGGCGAAGCACAGGGAGTGGAAAACGGCGTCGTTCCATCATCAAAACCCTGGTCAATCCTCACCACCACGACCTCACCCTCACACACACTCTCAGCTTGATCAAAACTAACCGTTTTGCTCTTCAAAATTTCATTTTCAGCTTCCGACGTCGTTTCAGTCCCTTCTCTCTCCTCTTCTTTAATAGTAAACAAAACCCTCGACGGTCCGTACACCGCCTGCTGCCACTTCACCACGTCATCATCGTCATCCGCCGCCGCCGCTTCCGCGTCCTCTGACGCCGGATCCTGAGGGTTTCCGGTGGGTTCGATCCTTATCTGGTTCTTCCAGCAGAACAAGTAATAAAAAAGCTGCTCTTTCGAAGTCGTGGAGTGAAACGGGTCGCTCCGGTGCCTGAATGTCTGTCGCCGACATAGAACGTAAAGAAGCTCGGCCACTAAAGCCAAAAGGGAAACTAAAAACACGACAGTTAGTATAGTTCCAAGCTTTGTTAAACCATTCATGGCTGTTTTTACTTTTTACTTGTTCATGGTGTTTGTGTTTTAGAATGAAAGAGTTCTTTTGGCTTTTTAACTGGGCAAGTGTGTTTTGAAGGAGATTGTGTTGGTTTTGTAATGGCGTAATGACATTAAAGTCCTTTTATTTTATTTTTTATGATTTCTAAAGTAACCGCATAGTATCAAATAGGTCTTTATTTCCTATTATTAGGATTCATATGATATGATAAAATTTAATTACATTAGTTTTATTGTAGTTGTCTTACATTTGGTGTAATAATGATTCTAGTTGACTACTAACTAATTCTAAGTAATTTGGAAGATCACTAAACAATTTCATATTAGATTACTTGATTATTAATATTGGTTGTTTTCTTGTAATGTTCCCACAATCATGTGGAGACGTAGTCATAAAATTGATTCAATATAGATAAAATTTGATTAGATATTCTTTATTAATTTTTTTTTATTAATAAAATTAGATTTTTCATTAATTTATATGACATATTTTAATATATTTTTGAATTAAATAGAGACGATTACCCCCACACTCTTCTACGTGGCTCCACTATAGAGAAACTTGAGTCATATTTTTAAAAGATGAGATACCAACCAACTCAACTAAAAATTATTGGAAATAATAACTCACTAATCCTCATGTGTCCCAATTAGGGATGGTAATTTTGCTCGCAAACTCGCAAACTCGTAAAAACTAGTCTGCAATAGGTAGGATTTGGTAAATATTTATGCGGGTTTGGTAATTAAAAATGGAACTCGTTGCAGGTTTGGTAATTAAGCAGAACCAGCGGATACCCCACAGCGAGTATCCTCTATCCACAAGCGTGATTTTTTAGGGGAAAAATCTCACATATAAAATGACTCACTAACTCACAATTTTTGAATTGCTCTCTTAATATTTTCTGAATTGCTTATGGTCATGTTTTAATAATTTTGATGATATGAATTTAAAACAATGAAGAATATCCAACCAGTGATTTATGGATGTAATTGTGATGACATGAATTTAACATTATGTTATAAATATTTAAACTTTTATTTATGTGTCATAATTTGTAAACTGTCAAATACTTTATTTTTTATATGTTATAAAAAAATATCAATGTTTAATTAAAAAAAGATTGTATTATTAAGAGTACAAATGAATTCGATAATTTAAAAACCCGCAAAAAATTTGATGGATACCAGTATAAGTTTGATAATTTATTTTTATATGTGGGTGCGAGTTTGGTAATATGCTGCAGATTTGATAATTTATTTACATATACGGATGCGAGTTTGATAATAACAAATTCATATCAAATTCTACCAACTGTAATCCCTATCTCCAACTTTTATGAGAGCTCTAATAGACAAAATTTCTTAATTTTACTATATTAGAGCGCGTCTTGCAATAACTATCCCAACTAATTGTCCCTGAACCAAATACTAGACCGGAATAAATTTTTATAAAAAGGTTTTAATCCCAGAAAGCTTAACCTAAATGAGATGATTTAGGGGTTACAAATGAAGAAATTGTATCATTATCTCGGAAAACATAAAACATCAGGGAGTCGGATGTTATTATCCCATGTTGTGCTCGGTTTGTGGATAAAGAGAGTAAAGAAGAAGTTTTCTTGTGAAAAGAAAATGATGTATTTTTGGTTGTTGGTATTTATGCTTTTTTTTCCTTGGGAATTGTGGTTGGGGAAATAAAATGATTAATAATGATGTGGACTTCGAGTTACTGGTGACGTGTACTTACTGTTTTTTAATTAAAAACAAAACAAACAACAAACAAAAAATTTGAATTAGTTAGGCGGATGAGAAGTTGCTGTCTATTATACAAAGCTTTTTATTTATTTATTTATTTTTATTTGGTAAATAGAAAGTTTAATGATATCAACAAACTATCTAGTGATAGATTTAAGAGTTGGAACTTGGAACAACAACGGTTTGGTGTTAAGTTTCAGCTATGATGTTGTGTATTTGTTTTACGATAAAAAAAAAAAAATTCTTAAGTGAGGAGATAAATAAATATATGTCAAAGATAAAAAAAGAATCATTGTATTTAAATATCTATCGCTTGTTAGAGAATAATTCAAAAAATACGAGTACTATAATTTTCAAGTAATTTTATTTAACTAACAAAAATCAGTAACCATATTAATTTTGGGGGCCCCCAAGGGGTGTGGCTTGGTGGTGAAGGGTCCAGAATCTCACCTTGAGGTTCTGGGTTCGAATCCAGGGGTGCAACTTCTTGTAAGAGCCTGGGGCAGCCGGGGGTTTTTACCTGCGCCGCGGCCCAGAATGGGTGGTTTGGTGGCGGGGGTTCCAACGATTTCAAAAAAAAAAAAAAAAAAAAAAAAAAAAAAAAAATTTAAATTTTGGGGGACCGATCAATTGTATTTAAGGGAGGAATTAAGAAGTTGGTGGCTTAAAAAATGCACTGTTCTTAAAGTGGTATTAAATTAATTAATGATATTGGGTAGCTATCATAATCTCATGATCATCATTATTGAATTGTGATAATCTAAAAGCGAGATCAAGAATTAGGGGAAGGGACCACCAACTCCAAGACAATTAAATCATCTCTGTCGTTTAAATTAATCGGTAACTAGTGTCTCAACTCCCGAAAATTTTATAAGGTTCCGTGTCAGTTGAATCTAATTCTGTTGGATCGTTGGGGACTCATAAATATAAAAGATCCGGCCAAATATTTTGTTAGGTTTTAAATCGAAATCGAAGTTTCAATATTGTGGAATCTAGAGATGGTTCTGGCTCAAATGTTAATTAAATTTAAAATTTAAAAAAAAAATTAAATAAAGTGAACATTAATTTATTTTAAAAAATAAAAATGAGATATTATCAAATAAATATAATAAAAAATATATAATTTGAATTTTGTTCATTAAATTAAAAATAAAATAAAATGCTTGAAATTAAATTTATAAAAACTTGAGTTGTTTACGTATCCTCTTGAGATGAGGGAAATTAAAGTTCACGTAGTTTTATTAGATTTTTTTTAAGAATTTTGCTTCCCCCTCCCCCGTCCCCGCCCCGTCCCCGACCCCGTCCCCGTCCCCTCTCCCAAAATCACAAAATCTCTCAATCCATTAAAATAATACCCTCATTGTCCCCAAATCAATATATATATATATATATATATATATATATATATACATACACGAATTTCATTTTATTAATTAAATTTGTTTATTTTGGTTAACTTATATTTTTTGGCTATTTACATATCTATTATTTTTATTTATTTAATAAATATTACAAATTTCTTATTTATTGTTATTTATTTTGTGTTCATTTATTCATTTAATTTTTCTGATTCTTTATTAATTTATTTAACACTACTTATATAATAGATATTTTTATTTTTTAATAGTCTATTTGTTTAATAAATCTCATATATTTTTTTATGCATATTTATTTATTTATTTTGAAAATAGAGAAATTAATTTTATTAAAAGTCGTGTTGATTCTGATTCTGATTTTATTTTCGCTTTATTAAAAGTTATTTGTCTTATTTACTTTTGTAAATCAATATCCATAGTTACTTTTACTTTATTAAAAAAATTTACTTTATTAAAAGTAGTGATGATTCTTATTTTAATTTTATATTTTCTTTATTAAAAATTATTTGTCTTATTTACTTTCGTAAATCAGTATCCATATCTACTTTTATTTTATTAAAAGTTATTTGTTTTTATTTGTATTTATTTCTTATATGAAGAGGTAGTTTGCAAGTTTGAAGGTAAGATCATTTAAGCCTCTCTAATCTCATGTTCTCTTTCCCTTTCAGCATATCATTCTCTCTTCTTATAATAGAGTTATCATCTTCGTAGAACATTATGGATAACTACAACTTGGACTCATTTTCAGATAGTTGGTCATGTGAGAATGATGCTCGAAGTGGGGAGATCATCTCCAACAATAGTCGCGATTATACAACAGAATTTACTACAAACCAGGTGAGTTATTATCGTTGTATTATGCATATTCGTTATTTAATTTGAAAGTAGAGAAATTATGCATATTTGTTATTTACACATCTTCGTTATTTTTTTACATAGATTTTTGAACGTATAGAAGATATGATAAATTGGGCGAAAAGAGTTGGTCTAGAAAATAATATTGTAGTAGTGATTAAAAATTCTCCCAATTTAAAAGGCGGCAAGTTGCTAAAATGTCATCTTATGTGTGAAAGAGGAGGAAAGTACAAACTGTCATGATATCTTCTTGATGATCAATCCATAATAAGGAATAGTGAGATTAAAAAATGTGAATGCCCATTTGAGATGCGTGGTATACCAATACCTCCACACGGTATTGTAGGACACAGAAATGGACGACGCTGTTCCGGGCTCGTGGCCCGGTTGGCAGTACGGAGTACCCCGCGGGGGACTGAAACGGAGAATAAAATGGAGTCGCCACCCGTTGTGAACCGGGAAAATGATTTAAGGCTAGGGATGACAATTTTACCCACAAAACCGCAAACTCGCAAAAACTCGTCCGCAATAGGTAGGATTTGGTAAATATATTAGTGGGTGCGGTGCGGGTTTGGTAATTTAAAGCAGAACCCGCTGCGGGTGCGGTGCGGGTTTGGTATTTAAGAAAAAAATGTGGGTATCCATATACCCGCAATATTATTTTTTATTAATTAATATATTTAGGACAATATAAAAAAACCTTCATATAAACGACTAAAAAAAACCTAAACCTAAAACACTAATCAGTTTTCACACTCCCCTCAGCTGCAGCCCGCAACCTGTTAACTGAAGATTTTTTTGCATGACTATTTTTTTTTTCTAATCACACTTGTTAATAAAATTATAATGCAAAAATTTGGGATTGTTCACATAACAGAAACGGGAATGAGCAAAATAAGCTATTGTTTCATGCAACTTCAGTAGCTCTCATTACACTTATGTATGTTGGCAAATTTGGTCCATAGGTAAAACTGTCTTTCACCTTAAGCCCATCAGCATATTAGGCCCGAAAATAAGGACCAAAGCCCAAAGAATTATGTATTATTTGATTACTATTAAATCATAAACTAACTAACCCCCCCCCTTACCTAATTCTAGCACTAATCCCAACCACTCCACTTAAACTAATTCTAGCACTAATCCTCACTTACTCCAAAACCATTACCAAATACACCACATCAGATCATGTTTTATCTATAAATATGAAAAGAATACGGGAAAAATTAATTCAAGTCTCATTTCTCTCACCCTAATACTTCATGCTCTCAATCCTTAATCCCCTCATATATTACACGGCTCTCACGGCCAAACAAAGGAAGTGGAGGTAATATTCAACCTTGCTTTCCCATTTTACAAACTTATTTCCTGCCACTGACTTGGGCGTCGGAGTGTACCCGGTATCCACCACACCGGTGGTAGCCTACTCTCGTCCACTCTACTTTGTTTTTTGCAGGATTGCTAGTGCCCAACTTACAAATTCTGATTGGGGACCCTTGGCGAATTCCGGAGTCCACAATTTGGCGCCCACCGTGGGGCCCTAGCAATAATTTGCAGACAAAGGCTTTCCACCCTACAAACACTCACTGCTTAGTCAATCATGACTTCAAGCAATGAACAAACACCTGATCCAGTGGCATCACAATTGGCCATACTACAAGACAGATTGAAAGCTTTGGAAGAAGAGAATTTTACCTTTCGTAGTTCCAACATAAACCTCCAAAAACAATTGGAACTACTTTCATCACCCACACAGCTTCACAATACATCAGAACAACACAACAACCGGATCACTCCAGCTAACCTTCAAGGAGCATTTGACGAAACAACAGACGACGTTCCATCAAATGGTGAGAACCAGAGGAACTTACCAAGTTCACCAGTCAACCAAGCCCAGCAAATTGTCGTCACAATGAGAAAGGAAATGAAAGAATTTAAAGAAGCTATTATGTCCAGTCTACCAGGGGTGAAACTCCCAATGAAGAAGAGTAGAGCTGGAACCATTTCAGATACCCCTTTCATTGAGACGATAACATCTGTTGAGCTACCACGGAAGTTCAGCCCACCAGACATGAAGTTATACGATGGATCCACTGACCCAGACGACCATGTCATTCATTATAAATACAAAATGATGTCAACAGGCTTAGCTCCTCATCAATGGGAAGCTGGAATGTGCAGAGGATTTGGAGAAACTTTGGGTGGTCCAGCTCTTACATGGTTCATCAACCTACCATACAGATCCATCAAATCTTATCATCAACAATTAGCAGACAAATTTGTTGAACATTTCGCCAGCTCTTGCAAACTTGAAAAAACTACTGATGATCTTAGTGCCATCCTACAACGGAGGGGAGAATCATTGCGAAGCTATGTTGCTCGATTCAACAAAGAAAGAATAACAATCCCAGACCTTCATCAACCAACAGCTGTGGAGGCTTTCAGGAACGGGTTACTTTGTGAAAGTGGACTCTACAAAAAGCTGACCAAGTTTCGGTGCTACACGATGGACCAGGTTATGGCTCGAGCCCAAGTCGAAATCAGGTGGGAAGAAGATAAAAGGAATAAAAGGAAAGACATTTCCTCCAACATGCAAAACGAAAGAACAGCCCATTCTACCAAACGACATAAAGAATTTACAAATATGATGCCTAAGCGTCATTCGGAGAAATGGAACCACCCAAGGAGAGAACATCAGCCCCACCAAAAAGGTTTTGATCAAAGACCTCCATCATACAGAGCTCGAGAAACAATTCCGATGGAAAAACCCAGACTCCCAGACTACAATTTTTCTATATCCCCAGGAGAGTTAGTCTTGGTACTTAAAAAGATGGGAAATGAAGTAAAGTGGCCACCACGCAACAGAGAAAGTTTCAAAAATAAAGACACAAACAAATGGTGTGAGTTCCATCGAGACTACGGCCATACCACAGCTGAATGTGTAGCATTGAGGTTGGAAGTACTTGAGTTGTTGAACAAAGGGTTTTTAAGGGATCTACTTACGGAGAAGGGGCAAGCTACTTTAGCTCAGAGGAATGAGAAGGATGGACATGGGGAAGCACCAATTCAACCTCCACCAATTGATAACACCGTGAATTTCATTTCAGGAGGATCAGAGATTAGTGGAGTATCATATTCAGCAGCCAAACGACATTCCAGAGCGATTGTATCAAGCCTTCAACATTCCACGACGTCTTTAGAAAAAATGTTTACAAACCTAATAATGGAGTTTCCAGACGACATCAACTCTGGTAGCATGAACCCTCATCATGACGCCTTAGTAATCTCTCTACAGGTGGCAAATTTCATGATCAAACGAGTTCTGGTAGATACACAGGATCCTCAGCCAACATCATCTTTACAACAGCCTTGGCAGACATGGGAGCTGAATTAGAGAAAATTAACAAAAGACGACTGTGTTGATTGGATTCAGTGGTGAACAAAAATTTACTTTGGGAGAAATAAGCCTTCCAGTCTACGCAGGGGGAATCAACAAAATGACAACCTTCCTAGTCCTAGATTGTCCTTCAGCCTACAATCTAATTATTGGGAGGCCATGGATTCATGAAATGAGGGCAGTATCGTCCACCTATCATCAAACTCTAAAGTTTCCTACAAAGTGGGGGATTCAAGAGATAAGGGGAGATAGAGTTGCTTCCAGAGGATGCTACCAGACGACAATGAAGGCAAAGGTCCATTCAGCATAGCAATTACAGAATGAACCTCATTCGCTTGAGCCCACACTTCCAAGTATTGAAGAATTGGATGAGGTTCAAATCCATGACAAATATGCAGACCATAAAACTCAAATTGGAGCAAATCTAGATCCCAGACTACGGGCAGACTTAAGTGAATTTTTGCGAAAACGACATGACCAGTTCGCTTGGTCGCATGAAGACATGACTGGGATTGACCCCAGCTTGATTACTCATCAACTCCATGTGGATCCAGACTACCCTCCAATCAGACAGAAAAGAAGGAAGTTTGCCCCAGAGAGAAACAGATCATTGATGAAGAAATCCAAAAATTGTTACAAATGGTGCCATTGATACCATTAAAAGTTTTCCCAGCTGTCCATGTTGTCGATGTGTTGCTGTTGGTCTAATTCAGGTTAATGTGACGAAGATGGAAAGAGAGTTTGTATCGACTTCACAGATTTGAACAAGCATGCCCAAAAGATTCATTCCCATTGCCTCATATTGATCAAATGGTTGATGCTACAGCTGGACACGAATTGCTAAGTTTTATGGATGCATATTCTGGGTACAATCAAATCCTTATGCATCCAAGCGACCAAGAGAAAACAGCTTTCATGACCAATAGGGGCATATTCTGTTACAAGGTAATGCCCTTTGGTCTCAAAAATGCAGGTGCTACATATCAGAGAATGGTCAATAAAATGTTCTCACAACAGATTGGAAAAACAATGGAGGTGTATGTAGACGACATGTTGGTGAAATCATCAAATCTGATCAGCATCTGCAACACCTGGAAGAAGCATTCAAGGTGATGAATAGGTATGGGATGAAATTGAATCCAACAAAATGTGCGTTTGGAGTAGCTTCTGGGAAATTCTTGGGATATGTTGTTACACAACGAGGGATTGAGGCAAATCCAGATCAAATCAAATCCATACTTGAAATTCCTTCTCCAACCTGCCCAAAGGAAGTCATGCGACTAGCAGGGAAATCGCTGCGTTGAACAGATTCATCTCCAAGTCGACAGACAAAAGTTTTGTTCTTCTTCTCAGCCATTAAAAAGACAAAAAACTTTGAATGGACTCCCGCCTGCGAACAAGCTCTGAAAGAGCTGAAGCAGTACTTAACATCACCACCATTGTTGTCAAAACCACTCGACAACGAAAGGTTATTCTTGTACTTGGGAGTGTCAAACCAAGCAGTGAGCGCTGTTTTGATTCGAGAAGAGAACGGCACCCAACTTCCAGTCTACTATGTAAGCAAAGCATTACTTGATACGGAGTCACGTTATTTGCATTTGGAGAAATTGGTTCTAGCCTTGGTAATGTCAGCCAGGAAGCTACGACCATACTTTCAAGGGCATCCTATCACAGTCTACTCTCGGAGTACCCCTTGAGGAGCATACTACACAAGCCAGAATTGACTGGGATTAACAAAATGGGCTGTCGAATTGGGAGAACACGACATCACTTACCAGCCCAGAACAGCAATCAAATCTCAAGCCTTGGCTGACTTTGTAGCAGATTTCAGTCCAACTCAGAATCCCTTGGAAGGTACCGAAGTCAATTCAATCCAATCAAATTCACTTTGGAAACTTTCAGTCGACGGTTCTAGCAATAAGAAAGGGTGTGGCCTTGGCATAGTGATCACTACTCCTGATGGGGATATACTACAACAAGCAATCAAATGTGGATTCCGAGTTACAAACAATGAAGCAGAATATGAAGCTTTGATAGCAGGAATCAGCTTGGTCAAAGAGCTTGGGGGAAGGAGAATCGAAGTGAAATCAGACTCCCAATTGATAGTGAATCAACTCCAAGGTTCATATCAGGCACGAGACCCTCAAATGTTATCCTACTTGCAGAAAGTTAAAGAAGTCCAGGCGACATTTCAAGAATTCAACATATCTCAGGTGTCAAGAAGTGAAAACACTCAGGCGACGCGTTGGCTACCCTCGGGTCGACGATGCATGGAGACAAACTTCAATCAATTCCAGTAGTGTATTTAAATTGGCCATCAATTTGGAAGGAGAACAAGGAATCAGCACCATCACTTCAGACGACTCGTGGATGACACCAATCATGAAATACTTGCAAGATGGACTGCTTCCAGAAGAAGAAATGAAGCAAGAAGGATTCAAAGGCAGGCGGCAAGATTCACCATATTTAATGGACAACTATTGAAAAGGTCGTTCTCTGGACCCTACTTGAAATGTCTTACTCATGATCAAGCACAACATGTACTATCAGAATTGCACGAAGGAGATGCGGAAATCATTCTGGAGGACGAAGCCTTGCCTCACGCGCCCATTCGACTGGGTATTATTGGCCAACTATGAGAATTGATTCAGTCAATTACACGAAGAAGTGTGAAAAGTGTCAGAGATTCGCTCCTATTCCACATCTTCCACCAGAAAAGCTGAATCCTATCCTATCCCCATGGCCGTTCATGAAGTGGGGTATGGATATTGTAGGGAAGCTACCAACCGCCCCTGGACAACGAGTCTACATGCTAGTCTTGACAGATTATTTTTCAAAGTGGATTGAAGCAGACTCCTTTGCCAAAATACGAGATAAAGAAGTTCAAACATTTGTCTGGAAAAACATCATATGTCGTTTCGGCATTCCCAAGGAGATTGTAACAGATAATGGCTCCCAGTTTATTAGCCGACATTTTCAAGACTTTTGTAAAAATTGGGGGATCAAGTTAAGTTTTTCAACCCCACGCTTTCCACAAGCTAATGGGCAAGCCGAGTCTTCTAACAAGACACTTTTGAATACTTTGAAGAAAAGATTGGAGAAGGCAATAGGATCATGGGCAGACGAGCTTCCTGGAGTATTGTGGTCCTACAGAACGACCATCCGTTCTTCCACTGGAGAAACTCCATTCTCTTTGGCATTTGGAACAGAGGCAGTAATTCCAATCGAAGAAAGCATTCCTTCTCTACGCTACCAGTACGCTGGTGATGAGGCAAATCAACAATTGATGTATATGAATCTAGACACAATCGACGAAAGACGAGAAAAGGCAACCATACGACTTGCATCTCATCGACAAAGAATGGCGAGATATTTTAACAAGAATGTGAGGAGCAGAACTTTTCAAGAAGGAGATTGGGTACTACGAAAGGTTTTCCAAAATACCAAGGAAATTGGAGATGGGAAATTGGGGCCAAACTGGGAAGGTCCATACGTCATCACTAAAGTTATTGGGCATGGAGCCTACAAATTACAAACCAAAGAGGGAAAACAAGTTCACAACAGCTGGAATGCATTACACCTTAAACAATTCTACCGGTAATGATTACATATTGTTGTTTAAATTTAACGTTATGCTTGTGTAATTTGATTCGACGTATAAAAAAAAAATATATAATAAATAAATAAATAGTCAAAAGTTTTTATCATTGATCAAACAAAAAGTACAAAAAGGTCAATTATACAATTTTTCAAGCTACATCCGGGGCAGGAACATCTTGGTCTGGTTCAGCAGAGACAATCTCCATCCGGCTGACATCTTCCATTTCCTTCCCCTGATCTTCTACTTTCTCCTCCACAACTTCAATCGCCCTCTCCTCACCTTCAGGGCCAATCAGCATTTCAGATTCTTTGCTCTCCTCCCCAACCTTCTTCGACTCTATCTCCTCACCCTTCTCCTCTACGCCTTCTTCGTTTGTTGAAGAATGCCCTGATATGAAATGATCATATTCTTGAATCCATTTTTGTGGCTCCCAAGAATCAGTCCTTCCTTCGATGAAATCCTTCATCAAGTCACTCCTCTCTTTCATCATGGACTCAAGAGCAATCCCTTCAATCTGCTCGACAAGGGCATCATTCTCCTTCTTTACGTTATCAAAGGCCGCCTTATAATTTTCGATCATCACTTCAGAAATCTCCTTCTCCATCTTGAGTGTGGCCTTCACTTCCACCAGCTCTTTCGCCAATCCTTGATTCTCCTGATTCTTCTTCTCAAAAGAAGTCTTCATTTCAGCCATCTCCTTCCTCATAATCCCCATCGACTTCTCCATATCTTTTTGCTTCCTCAGCATCAACTCCGCTTGGCGCTGCATGAAAAGACTGCACTCCATAGCCTGAAAAAGTGTATACGACTAAGCATCGTTCGACAAACTGTTATAAATTTCATGTTTAAATTCATTTACCTGGTAATTCAATGCAGCCGACTTCTTCATTGCTTCGACAGCCCCAATTTGAGTGAGCCTTCGATCATCTTCTTCCAACAGGAGGTCCTTAATAAAAGGATTAAGACTCGACGGGTCTGAAATTGCAGTCGACCCTGTGGGGATTTTGACAGTGATATTTTCGAAATCATCCTCAACTTCAGCTGCCTTCCTCTTTCCTCCTTTCGTAACAATTCCAGTCGACTTCTCCTTGATTGGTAAAATTTCAGTCGACTGAGGCTGAGGCAATTCAGGAACACTCTCCTCTGGTTCCTTCATTTTCAACTTCCTGGCCTTCTTTCTACTCTTTAGTTCATCAATTGAAGCAACCTTAACTGGTCTCGACATTATGTCCTCTGCGCATAAAATTTCTCTTGGAGTTAAAGGCTTTATAAAAAACACCCCCCGTAGAGTATATGAATCGACCAGGTAGAATGGATGACTTCCAATACTTGATTACAAAGTGCCAAAGGCGTAGATATACCTTCAGATTCGAAGATTTCTTTCCACACTTGTGTCTTCCTTAGTCTTTTTTCTACCAAATAATCCTCCAATCTCTTTCTTCGACAGGAAGAGTTGTAAGAGCTTGAGTATTAGAAAGGATTTTGGGGGTTCTGTCGAATGACCTGTTTTTGAAAGGACCTGCAAGACATATAACAATTGATTAGCTACATACACGATACATTACATTATTATATAGAAAGAATCGATACTCACTAATTAAACTCCAGTACTCAGAGACACGACCCATTCCAGTCGACCCAAAACCCCCTCATTCCTCACGAAGAAGTAATCAGACTGCCAATTACCCCTATCGTTTGTCGGCAAACCCATTATTATCTGTTCTCTCTTTCGACGAAGATATAAAGTATACCTCCCTTTCTCGGTTAAATGCTCTTTCAAGTAGTATGAATATGCGACGTCCTTCACTTCAAAAAATAAACCTTTTTCGAAAGATAAGCACTCAATCGACAACAGAATCCTCCAAGCATTAGGCATCAACTGCGAAGGAGCAATCCCATAGTGATCTAAAACCTCCCAAGCTAACCTTGGAATAGGAAACCTGAGACCATCAGTAAAGGGCCGTACATAAAATCCAATCCACCCGTCAACTTTGTAGTCGATCCTTTCAGTCGGCAAAGGAACCCTTAATTCCATAGACTTTGGAAATTTATATTTACACCTAAGCTCCATTAGCAGACTTTCTGTCATTCGACTTGCTGGGTTTTTTGTTAATAAATTGGTCGGTTCACTTGTGCTAACCGGACCACTCGACTCCCTATTGCTGCTATTGACCTGATGGGAATCGCAAGCATAGGAACTTGGCTCGACAAAACGTAACTGGTCCTTCTTCGAAGAATTCTTGACGCGCCCATTCCCTCATTGATGCCTCTTCAGTGGTTTCACTCGACGACTCTTCTACATATGTATCAATTTGCTTGCCTAAGCTATCTAAGGAGTCTCCACTCGACATTTTTTCACTAATTAGCTAATAAACAAAAATTTCCTAGGGATTATGTTTCCTAAAGATCAAACTCACTACCAATTCTCCAAACAAGATTCCACCAAACTAACTTAGTTTCAAGAGATCAAACTACGTAAATTGGCTAAGAAAAGTTTGAATCTACTCTAGAACATTGAAAGGAAATGAAGAACATGAAGAAGGTTATGAAGAGTACCTTAGAAACTTTGAAGCTTTCTCCCAACTCGCTGATAAGTGTGAATGAAGCAAATGAACCTACGAAGCCACTCTTATACTACTTTGAGGCGGTTTATTTTCCCGCCAAAAGACGCCTCGTATTTGCCGTTAGGTTTTGCTCTATTTGATGACACGTGGAAAACCTAGAGATCTTCACCATCTCCTGGACTCATGTCGAGTCAAGTAAACTCCTGAACCACCGTTTGGTTCAGTCGACAAGGGACATTCCCCTGGACTCATGTCGAGTCAAGTAAACTCCTGAACCACCGTTTGGTTCAGTCGACAAGGGACATTCCCCTGGACTCATGTCGAGTCAAGTAAACTCCTGAACCACCGTTTGGTTCAGTCGACAAGGGACATTCCCCTGGACTCATGTCGAGTCAAGTAAACTCCTGAACCACCGTTTGGTTCAGTCGACAAGGGACATTCCCCTGGACTCATGTCGAGTCAAGTAAACTCCTGAACCACCGTTTGGTTCAGTCGACAAGGGACATTCCCCTGGACTCATGTCGAGTCAAGTAAACTCCTGAACCACCGTTTGGTTCAGTCGACAAGGGACATTCCCCTGGACTCATGTCGAGTCAAGTAACTCCTGAACCACCGTTTGGTTCAGTCGACAAGGGACATTCCCCTGGACTCATGTCGAGTCAAGTAAACTCCTGAACCACCGTTTGGTTCAGTCGACAAGGGACATTCCCCTGGACTCATGTCGAGTCAAGTAAACTCCTGAACCACCGTTTGGTTCAGTCGACAAGGGACATTCCCCTGGACTCATGTCGAGTCAAGTAAACTCCTGAACCACCGTTTGGTTCAGTCGACAAGGGACATTCCCCTGGACTCATGTCGAGTCAAGTAAACTCCTGAACCACCGTTTGGTTCAGTCGACAAGGGACATTCCCCTGGACTCATGTCGAGTCAAGTAAACTCCTGAACCACCGTTTGGTTCAGTCGACAAGGGACATTCCCCTGGACTCATGTCGAGTCAAGTAAACTCCTGAACCACCGTTTGGTTCAGTCGACAAGGGACATTCCCCTGGACTCATGTCGAGTCAGTAACTCCTGAACCACCGTTTGGTTCAGTCGACAAGGGACATTCCCCTGGACTCATGTCGAGTCAAGTAAACTCCTGAACCACCGTTTGGTTCAGTCGACAAGGGACATTCCCCTGGACTCATGTCGAGTCAAGTAAACTCCTGAACCACCGTTTGGTTCAGTCGACAAGGGACATTCCCCTGGACTCATGTCGAGTCAAATAAACTCCTGAACCACCGTTTGGTTCAGTCGACAAGGGACATTCCCCTGGACTCATGTCGAGTCAAGTAAACTCCTGAACCACCGTTTGGTTCAGTCGACAAGGGACATTCCCCTGGACTCATGTCGAGTCAAATAAACTCCTGACCCACCGTTTGGTTCAGTCGACAAGGGACATTCCCCTGACTCATCGAGTCAAGTAAACTCCTGAACCACCGTTTGGTTCAGTCGACAAGGGACATTCCCCTGGACTCATGTCGAGTCAAGTAAACTCCTGACCACCGTTTGGTTCAGTCGACAAGGGACATTCCCCTAGACTCATGTCGAGTCAAGTACTCCTGAACCACACAACCACCGTTTGGTTCTCGACAAGGGACATTCCCCTGGACTCATTACTCCAGAAATTTCCTATTCGGTCAAGATACGAATCCGTGACCTAGAAATCAAGAAGCTAAGATGATGCAAACAAAACCCACGTTTTTATATCTATTTTGATACGCATTTGGCGAAGGTAATACACTCTTACGCTCTTTTTCATACGACATGGAAAATATACTCTCTAAAACAAAAATTCTTTGACTTAGAGAGTAAGGGACAACTGTATGGCCAAATTTGGTCCAAGTAAAACTGTCTTTCACCTTAAGCCCATCAGCATGTTAGGCCCGAAAATAAGGACCAAAGCCCAAAGAATTATGTATTATTGATTACAATTAAATCATAAACTAACTACCCCCTAACCTAATCTAGCACTAATCCCAACCACTCCACTTAACCTAATTCTAGCACTAATCCTCACTAACTCCAAAACCATTACCAAATACACCAACATCAGATCATGTTTTATCTATAAATATGAAAAGAATACGGGAAGAATTCATTCAAGTCTCATTTCTCTCACCCTAATACTTCATGCTCTCAATCCTTGAATCCCCTCATATATTACACGGCTCTCACTCACGGCCAAACAAAGAAGTAGAGTAATATTCAACCTTGCTTTCCCATTTTACAAATTTATTTATTTCCTGCCACTGACTTGGGCGTCGGAGTGTACCCGGTATCCACCACACCGGTGGTAGCCTACTCTCGTCCACTCTACTTTGTTTTTTGCAGGATTGCTAGTGCCCAACTTACAAATTCTGATTGAGGACCCTTGGCGAATTCCGAGAGTCCACAACTTACACCACTTGAGCCTTGTAAGCATCACTTTCATACACTAGCATAAAAAATATGACCAAATGTTGGTGATTTACTTTTTTAACTTCTGTCGATTGAGTGTGGCTAATTTGATCATATAATTTACGGGATAACCTCGTTTTATTATGTTTATTAAAAAATAAACATATTGGTACTGAGTCCTTTCATACATTTGTTTATTTATATACGTATAACTACATTGCAAACAAATGTGAAACCTACAACTAGCAATTAAAATAAACTATTTATTAAAAAAATTATATTATTAAGAACACAAAGTAATTAAATATTTTAAAAACCCGCAAAAATCCGTTGGGTACCAATGCGGGTTTGGTACTTTATTTTTATATGCGTTGCGGTTTGGTAATGAAAATTAAAACCCGCACGGGTAGGTGCGGGTTTGGTAATTTATTTACATCTGCGGGTGCAAGTTTGGTATGAAAAACCCACACCATACCCTACCCACTGCCATCCTCTATTTAATAAGGCCGCACTCACCCCTCGCAAGGGAAGACCTCAACCGTTGGGTTCAGAATGGTCCCTTACTTATGCCACTTGTAATGAAATGGATTTGTGCAATATTTAACTAAGTCTACACAACATACATGTCCGAGATTACCTAGATCTAGTTCACATTCATAAAAATAAATCCTATGTCTCGTCATCATGCTTTAAAAGTAGTATCACAAACAGCAACATATGATATCACACAATGAGCATGTTGGATCATCAAATACAAAGAATAATAACATCCTAAACATAAACGCAATTTATTCCTATTGTGAAAGAAAATACTAAATCATGCATAAAAATAAATAACACACTAAACTAAATCATGCTTAAGAAATAGATACATACTAATGACTTAAATAAATAACACGCTAACGACTAATCATGCTCAACACAAGATTGGACGAAACGAAATATTGTGTCTCTCAAGTGGTACGTGGCATTGTATCCCGAGTGCAAACTGAAATACCGTCCATTCGGATTCGGCTACGGAATTTACGTACGTCCGGGTTTCCAACCTCCAACCGATATACGCAAGAGAGACCACATATTCCGTTCACCCGGAAATCACATCATGCACCAATTCACAATACTAATGCGAAATAAAGTAATAAAATAACTAAAAATAAAGGATAATAAATAAAAGGGTGCCCTCAGGTCTAACATTTTTAGTCGCTTTTCGGGAGTGCGTTTCACGGTGCCGGAAGGGTTATCGTTTCCACTATTTTCACTGGTCTGCTGTTTCTACTATTTTCACTGGTTCACTTTTTTCGCTGTTTCCTCTGTTTTTCTCACTGTTTTTGCTCGCTATTTTCTCTCCATTTTGGAATGGTTTTCAGGGACTTTTGGGACTGGTTTCAGGGTAATTATTGAGACTGTTTTAGGGTATGTTCGCAGCAGTTTGGCTCACCATTTTTTGGGCTTTTGACTCACTATTTTTGAGGCAGTTTTTCTGGTGAGTTTCTGAGAGAGAGATGAGGTCTTTTGTGCAAGAGAGTGAGGGCTGTTCACGTGGGGAATTGTTGAAGGGTAGTGGATTATTTGAAAGGTGTTGCGTGAAGGGGAATGAAGTGTGGATGTTGCTTCAGTTTGTGGTTCGTAAGGAAGGCTGTATGTGATGGATATTCTCGGCAGGGGATGGGCTGTGTGTAGAGGGTATATGCGACAGTAGATCTGGGTCGTTGGCTTAGGGGCTCGTTGTGAAGGATAATGGCATGAGTGAGGTGAACGAGAGGGCTGGATGAAGGCAGTGTGACGTGAATTTGGTGGCTGAATGTGAAAATTTGCGTGAGGGATGTTGTGCTGCGTGTTTGTTTGTCTAATGGAGGGGCTTCACGATGGGCTGCATGCATGGGACGTGAGGGGCTGATGAAGCTAGGGTTTCGTGGCTATTGACGTGAGAGGCTGATGAAGTTAGAGTTTCGTGGATAGTTTTATTGTCGGTGGGGGTGTGTTACAGTGGAGAGTGGGCAGTGGCTTAGGGTTTACGTGGTCATGAGGGTTTTGTGTTTTGATGAGAAGGGTCTCGCCAAGTTTGAAGGGTTTATGGCTTCTAGTTTGGGGGCTGTGCGAGTTGAAGGGTGGTGTTGTTTGTGACGTGTGTGAATTATTTTAGGGGGTAGTAGGTGCGCTGTTTATTGTCTAGGCGTTGGTGAAATGGGCTGCTGCCGAGAGAGGCTTAGGCTGTGAGATTTGCGTGGATTGTTGATGGGTAAGGGCTGTGCGAGGAGCTGGTTCTTTAGGGGCAGTGAGCTGTGTGTTATGCTCGGCTGATGAGGGTTATGGGCTGCTTACATGAGGGATGAGATTTTCAGTGTGAGTAGTGTGAAGGAGGTGCTGGGTGCAGTGTTGCCGAGAGTGGTATGAGATGGGAGGGCTGTTTGAATATTAGGGTTTGTGACGTTGAGGTGGGCTGATGGCAGTGAGGGTTTGTGACGTTGAGTTCCCCCCTGCGTGAAAGGCCTTAGGGTTTATATTGATACTTAAAGTGAGAGAGAGAGGCCAAGGACCGTATGGGGGAGTTATGGGTTGGCATGGGTGGTTTGCATGGGTAGTTATGGGTATTTAATGAAGGGTGCATGACTTTTTATGTTTGGTGATGGAATTGTTTGGTGATGGAATTATTGGGTGCGATGCATGTGAGTGCATGGGTGGTATTTGGTTTTTTGTGATTTGTTGATGGAATGTTGCTTTGTTGGTTAGTGTTTGGGATTGTTTAATGATGATCGGTGGCTTTGTATGGGTGTAGTGGTTTATTTCTTGTTATTCACGTGGGGATGAGGGTTTGACTTTGTTGTTTTATTCTGTGAATGAGGTGTATGGGCGTGATGGGTGGTTTAGTGAGAAAGAGACGAGGTCGAGAATAATTTTGAAACTGATACCGAACGAGCGAACTCGAAGCTAAACGAGTGAACCAAATCCAACAAAATATCATTTTCTGACCCTTCCCTTCCGGTGTCCGTTTCCCGCGACTTCCGCGACTTAAAAGATAGTGCCTCATCATAGAGACTTATATGCAAAAATGCAGTGCCTACAGTCGCCTCCACTTTGATGGGACTTGTGTAATGTGTAACAATGACAATCCTATCAAAGTTATGCAATGCATTTTCACTTATCTGGCTCGCCAGCTGCCACCTGACCTGCATGCTGCTTCGAACTGAGTTGATCTGGTGGTCCATTTTCAAATTGTGCTCCATTTTTGGAGCGCCATTTTCGGCATCTGTTGTGTGTGTGATCCATTTTGGAGCGCCATTTTCGGCATCTGTTGTGTGTGTGCTCCATTTTGGAGCGTCATTTTCGGCATCTGTTGTGTGCGCTCCATTTTGGAGCGTCATTTTCGGCATATGTTGTGTGTGCTCCATTTTGGAGCGCCATTTTCGGCATCCATTTTCGGCATCTGTTACTTGATGAGAGGTGGCTCATTTTTGAATCGTTACTTGATGAGATGGTCTTTACCGCTACAATCCTGTGAACAAAATAAAAAATGTATGTATGTGATATGTATGCATGTATGTATGGATGCATGATGTTGATGTGGGCCTCGCCCCAAAACCAATACCGATGGGCTTTGTTCCTGAATTGTACTGAATGTGGGCTTTATCCCCGATCTGAGCTGACTGTGGGCTTTGTTCCCGAACTGTGCTGAATGTGGGCTTTATTCCCGAACTGTACTGCTATATGCCTCGACCTTCGAGACTCATCCCCAAATTGATACTGATGTGGGACACGGCCCAAATTGATACTGATATGGGCCTCGCCCCAAACTGATACTGATATGGGCCTCGCCCCCAGACTGATACGGATATGAGCCTCGACCCCAGACTGATACTGATATGGGCCTCGCCCCAGACTGATACTGATATGGTCCTCGCCCCAAACTGATACTGATATTGGCCTCGCCCCAAACTGATACTGATATGGGCCTCAACCCCAAACTGATACCGATATGGGCCTCGCCCCCAGACTGATACTGATATGGGCCTCGCCCCCAGACTGATATTGATATGGGTCTCGCCCCCAGACTGATACTGATATGGGCCTCGCCCCCAGACTGATACTGATATGGGCCTCGCCCCCAGACTGATACTGATATGGGCCTCGCCCACAGACTGATACTGATATGGGACTCGTCCCACACTGATACTGATATTGGCCTCGCCCCCAGACTGATACTGATATGAGCCTCGACCCCAGACTGATTCTGATATGGGCCTCGCCCCAGACTAATACTGATATGGGCCTCGACCCCAGACTGATACTGATATGGGCCTCGCCCCAGACTGATACTGATATGGGCCTCAACCCTGGAACTCATCCCAAACCGCTGATGTCATATTGATGCTTCTGATTAGATTTCATTTTCCATTTTCTCTCTTTATTCTTCAAAACCTGTGAACACAAAACAAACACAAAACACAAAAAGGAATGCAAAATATGTTACGTGTATGCATGCATGCGTGAATGAGTTTCCCATCCCGTTGGGTTAGGTCTTCCGCCCATTCCCTTGATGACTGATAGGTCTTCTCTTCCTCTGGCAAAGTACTGCTTCAATTTGTCCACGTTGATCGGCTTGGTGAACTCATTTCCTTCCAAGTCTGACAGCCTCACTGCCCCATTTCCCAATTCCTGAATGGATATCCTGTCCTTTCTGCTTGCTCCTTCCGAGGACTCCCTGTGTTCTGAGTGTCGCTGAATATCATGATATCAGGGTTGAATGCTTTTCTTAAATATACTCATGTTACAGGTTGAAAGGAAAGGACTTGGGCAAATAGGTGAAATTGATGTCTTTATTATTATTCAGGAAAAGGTTCAAACAAGTAGACGAAGTCGATGTCTTTATTAAAAATGTAGAAAATAAACCAGAAAGAACAGTTTCATTGCCTTCTTCCTCGGCCTATGGTTCTTCACTACTGTCATCCTCTATCCTCATGGAAGAAACTGGGTGGTTGAGAGTTTGGAGGACAAAGCTTTCAGGCAGGCCGAAGTTGATCATGTAAGTGGGTGGGGGGACAGAGTGGTAATTTGGTAGAGGGTTACAATGTGTGTTGGGTTGTTCTTTCTCAGGATCAGGTATTTTATGGGCATTAATGAGGTTTTGGATTTCATGCCTAAGGCGGATACATTTGTCAGTTTCATGGCCTCTCCTCTGATGGAAGTGACAATATAGGTTTAGGTCAAGGTTGGGTGGTATAAGATCTGGAAGTGGTTTAGGCTCCAAGGGTTTTAAGAGTCCTTGTCCCTTCAATTTCTCAAGCACCTTAGATAAAGGCTTCCCCAGGTTAGAGAAATGTCGGTTCTTGATGGCAGCAATCTCGGCAGTAGCGAGCTTAGTCTCAGAATGCCCCCCAAAAGTCTTTCTATTCTGGCCATAGAACTTCCGGTTTTCCGCCTCATTTTCTTCAATGTCCATGATAGTCTCCCTCAACTGTCGAAAATCCGCAATCATGGAGGTCATCCTCCTCAGCTTACCATAGATGGAGGGCTTAGTACCCTTGATAATCATCTTAATTTGGTCTTTCTCTGAAGGCCAAGTCTGTATTTTCAAAAGTTGACCTCTCCAGCGGTCTACATACTCCTTGAAGCTCTCCTCTGGCTTCTGCTTAGTGTTCTCCAGATCTCAGAGTGACAAATCAATCTCCAAGTTCGTAACATACTGCTTTAGAAAAGCATCAGCTAGTTCCCTCCAATCTTCCTTAACCTTCTTCTCAAGGCTATGATACCAAACCACAGGTGCCCCCTCGAGTGACATCCCAAACATCTTTTGGACTTGGCGCTGTGATAGGCCCACTAAACTCATGACTGAGACATATTGCTACAGATGGACTCTCGGGTCTCCATTCCCATTAAACTTTGCCATATCGGGCATTTTAAACTGAGCTGGAAGCGGTTCTCCGAAGGTCATTGCCTCATAATCTAACAACTCTTCATGTTTACCCCTCATTTTGCGGGTAACTATTTCAACCTGATCCCGAAGCTTCTGAAATTCTGTCTGAGACCCAATCAATCTGCATGTTGCATACTCTGCCATGTCATCATCAAAAGTGGGGATATCATCCCCCAACCCATTCAGAGGCTCCTCGCGCCTCACATTCTCAGAATTTCCCCCAGCACGGGGTACATCCATATTTGCCATGGCGGTAGTCAAGGCTTGCAACTGTTCGATAATCTTGGCGAAACCATTTTCCAACTGATCTATCTGGGATACCTCGTTATCAGACGTATTCATATCTGTTTCCAGTCTTTTGGTGAGTCTTCACTCTTCCCCAACCCAACGGGAATCTATGATGGCTTTTAGACACAATGATTAACATGATGCGTGTATGCATGAAATGAATGAGATGCATGTGATACAAGGAATATATCAACTTATTAAAATTTTAATGAATGAGATGCATGTGATATAAAGAATATATCAACTTATTAAAATTTTCACATAAATCGGCTTATCATCATTTTAGAAGCTTTTGGGCTAACTGTCATAGGAGTGAACTCGTCCCAGTTTAAATGGCCCAACAAATTCACATCTCATGGCAAGAAGTCCAACCGTATCCAAATGATAATGTTCCTAAACACAAACATATATTGGCCCATTGGCGTTTTAGAAGCTTTTGGCCCAATCATCATAAGATATGTTCTTGTCCCAGTTTAAATGGCCCAACAAGACCATACCTCATGAAAAAAGGTCCGAATGGATCCAAACGACAATGTTCCCAAACACAAGCATACAGAAATAATTTCTACAGAGTGACCCATCAACATTTCAGAAGCTTTTGGCCCAATTGTCATAGGATACGAACTCGTCTCAGTTTAAATGGCCCAACAAGTTCGCATTTCTGACAAGAAGTCCAATTTCATCCAAATGAGGATGGTCCATAAGCACAAGGAAATAGTTGCTATAGGCCATGCAACTCCGGTCTACGTGTGGGTTTGCGGGAGTGTAGACAAAGACTCTCGCTGGCGAAGGATTACCCACAACTAGGTCTCCCAACTCAAGGGTTCGAGCGACCAAGTGAGCGCACCATTTTTATACCTTGCAGTACGTGCCAACGAGTTATGGTGTGTGACTGACTGTCAGATGGATTTCCCGTTGTAGATTCCCCAAAGGGAGGGTGGAGCGAGGCTCTCTTAAGTACCCTAGCCTCTTAGGCTCTTATCGGTTGGTGACAGGAATAAACAACGAGTCCTCCAAATTAGTCCATCACAATAGGCTACAAGTAAATGATTATCTAGGTGCCTTCACAGCTTTTCCTTATAGAAAGGTAGTGAATGAAGGAAGACACTAAACCATAACCTAGCTTTAATAATGCTTTTGGTTAAACTCCCTAAACCCACGGTAGACATGGTTAATTTAAAGCACAAATCACAAATATTACAAGACATTATTTTGGGGCCGATTCTCTATCCCCAGTAGAGTCGCCAGACTGTAGGACACAGAAATGGACGACGTCGTTCTGGGCTCGCGGCCCGGTTGGGAGTACGGAGTAGCCCGCGGGGGACTGAACCGGAGAATAAAATGGAGTCGCCACCCGGTGTGAACCGGGAAAATGATTTAAGGCCGCACTCACCCCTTGCAAGGGAAGACCTCAAACCGTTGGGTTCGGAATGGTCCCTTACTTATGCCACTTGTAATGAAATGGATTTGTGCAATAATTTAACTAAGTCTACACAACATACATGTCCGAGATTAACTTAGATCTAGTTCACATTCATAAAAATAAATCCCATGTCTAAGTCATCATGCTTTAAAAGTAAGTATCACAACGACAAACATATGATATCACACAATGAGCATGTTGGATCATCAAATACAAAGAATAAATAACATCCTAAATATAAACACAATTTAAATTCCTATTGTGAAAGAAAATAACTAAATCATGCATAAAAATAAATAACACACTAAACTAAATCATGATTAAGAAATAGATAACATACTAATGACTTAAATAAATAACACGCTAACGACTAATCATGCTCAAACACAAGATTGGACGAAACGAAACATGTGTGTCTCTCAAGTGGTACGTGACATTGTATCCCAAGTGCAAACCGCAATACCGTCCATTCGGATTCGGTTACGGAATTTACGTCCGGGTTTCCATCCGATATACCGCAAGAGAGAACACATATTCCGTTCACCCAGAAATCACATCATGCACCAATTCACAATAATCATGAGAAATAAAGTAATAAAATAACTAAAAATAAAGGATAATAAATAAAAGGGTGCCCTCAGGTCTAACCTTTTTAGTCGCTTTCCGGGAGTGCGTTTCACGATGCCGGAAGGGTTATCATTTCCACTATTTTCACTGATCTGCTGTTTCTACTGTTTTCACTGGTTCACTTTTCCGCTGTTTCCTCTGTTTTTCTCACTGTTTTTGCTCGCTATTTTCTCTCCGTTTTGGAATGGTTTTCAGGGACTTTTGGGACTGATTTCAGGGTAATTATTGAAACTGTTTTACGGTATGTTCTCAGCAGTTTGGCTCACCATTTTTTGGGCTTTTGGCTCACTGTTTTTGGGGCAGTTTTTCTCGTGAGTTTCTGAGAGAGAGATGAGGTCCTTTGTGCAAGAGAGTGAGGGCTGTTCACGTGGGGAATTGTTGAAGGGTAGTGGATTATTTGAAAGGTGTTGCGTGAAGGGGAATGAAGCGTGGCTGTTGCTTCAGTTTGTGGTTCGTAAGGAAGGGTTGTATGTGATGGATATTCTCGGCAGTGGATGGGCTATGTGTAGAGGGTATATGCGACAATGGATCTGGGTCGTTGGCTTAGGGGCTCGTTGTGAAGGATAACGGCACGAGTGAGGTGTGCGAGAGGGCTGGATGAAGGCAGTGTGACGTGAGTTTGTGGCTGAATGTGAAAATTTACGTGAGGGATGTTGTGCTGAGTGTTTGTTTGTCTAATGAAGGGGCTTCACGATGGGCTGCATGCAGGGGACTTTAGGGGCTGATGAAGTTAGGGTTTTGTGGCTATTGACGTGAGGGGCTGATGAAGTTAGGGTTTCGTGGCTAGTTTTATTGTCGGTGGTGGTGTGTTGCAGTGGAGAGTGGGCAGTGGCTCAGAGTTTACGTGGTCATGAGGGTTTTTTGTGTTGATGAGAAGGGTCTCGTCAAGTTTGAAGGGTTTATGGCTTCTAGTTTGGGGGCTGTGCGAGTTGAAGGGTGGTGCTGTTTGTGACGTGTGTGAATTATGTTAGGGGGTAGGTGCGCTATTTATTGCCTAGGCGTTGGTGAAATAGGCTGCTGCCGAGAGGGGCTTAGGCTGTGAGATTTCCGTGGACTGTTGATGGGTAAGGGCTGTGCAAGAGGCTGGTTCTTTAGGGGCAGTGAGCTGTGTGTTATGCTCGGCTGATGAGGGTTAGGGGCTGCTTACATGAGGGATTAGATTTTCAGTATGAGTAGTGTGAAGGAGGTGTTGGGTGCAGTGTTGCCGAGAGTGGTATGAGATGGGAGGGCTGTTTGAATATTAGGGTTTGTGACGTTGAGTTGGGCTGCTGGCAGTGAGGGTTTGTGACGTTGAGTTCCCCCCTGCGTGAAAGGCCTTAGGGTTTATATTGTTTCTTAAAGTGAGAGAGAGAGAGGCAATGGACCGTATGGGGGAGTTATGGGTTGGCATGGTGGTTTGCATGGGTAGTTATGGGTATTTAATGGAGGGTGCATGGCTTTTTGTGTTTGGTGATGGAATTGTTTGGTGATGGAATTATTGGGTGAGGTGCATGGGTGGTATTTGGTTTTTTGTGATTTGTTGATGGAATGTTGCTTTGTTGGTTAATGTTTGGGATTGTTTAATGATGATTGGTGGCTTTGTATGGGTGTAATGGTTTATTTCTTGTTATTCACGTGGGGATGGGGGTTTGGCTTTGTTGTTTTATTCTGTGAATGAGGTGTATGGGCGTGAGGGGTGGTTTAGTGAAAGAGAGGCGAAGCCGAGAATAATTTTGAAACTGAGACTGAATGAGCGAACTCGAAGCTAAACGAGCGAACCAAGTCCAACAAAATATCAATTTCTGACCCTTCCATTCCGGTGTCCGTTTCCCGCGACTTCTGCGACTTAAAAGGTAGTGCCTCCAAATGAGACTCATCATAGGGACTTATATGCAAAAATGTAGTGCCTACAGGTATTATGCGAGGATTAAAGGTTACATGTTGTTTCCATAGCCATCAAGTAGTAGAATATCTTGATGGTCATATCTGTCTAGGCTAAAATCATTAGAGAAATATTTTTTTCTTGACATGGCTAACATCACCCCACCTCGTGAATTCTTAGTATTTTAAAAGAAATAGACTTGTCAAATACTACGGGAATCAAAAACTTTTACAATGCTATTTTCACAAACAAAGAAGCTAAACTAGGTGGTCTAACTTCCATTCAATATGTTTTGGATAAATTAATTAAGAAAAATCACATTCATGATTATCTTACAAATCCAGACACCAATGAAATTACAAATATTCTTTGGGTTCATCCTAAAAGCATAGAGTTATCTGTTAACTTTTATTATGTGTTGATCATTGATGCAAAATACAAGACCAACGAGTATCAAATACCGCTATGGGAGGTTGTTGGTATCACATCCACAATGCGAACTTACTCACTTATGTTCGTATATCTTAGTAATGAGACGAAAGAGCAATTGACATGAACATTATCAATCTTGAAGAAATGGATAGTTGAAAAGGGGACATCGTTGCCATCGATATTTATTTTAGATCGATATTTGAGGCTTATTAAAGCCATTTAAATATTTTTTCCCATGACACGTCATATTCTTTGTATTTGACACATAAATCAGTGCGTAATGAAGAAATGCAGTCATATGCTTGGTATGTAGTGGAAACACTTTTATTCATCATGACACTCTCTTATTAATTCATCAACACAATGGTCTTACCAACAGAAATGAGAGATGATGCCCGAAGAGTTCAGACAATTCAATGGTGCTCTAAATTACATTTGGGAGACGTGGTTACACTTAGGGATGACAATGGGTAGGGTTTGATGTGGGTTTGCTATTACCAAATCTGCACCCGTATATGTAAATAAATTACCAAACTAGCATCATACCCTCTACGAGTTTTAATTTTCATTACCAAACCCACACTCGTATATAAAAATAAATTACCAAACCCGCATTGGTGTCCATCGAATTTTTTACGGGTTTTTAAAATATCATATAAAATTAAATTTCTCGTGATAAAATATTCTCCATATATAATATTAAACAATCTATAATTTCTTCACATGTCGGTGGAGTTTGATTTGAAGTCAATATGAAGTCGCAAATATTAAACAAGATACTAAACCAAAAACTATTCAAAAAAAGATAAAGTTGACCAAAAAAATTAACTATAGATTAAACCAATACAAGACTATAAGCAATTCAAAAAACAAATGATAAAGTTAACTACAGATGTGAGTTTTTCTTATATGAGTTAATTTTCTTTGCCCTAAAAAAGTATAAAATAAAAAATTTAAGTTTGCGGGTAGCGGATACCCGCGGGTTTTACTCCATTACCAAACCTGCATCGGGTTTTGTTATAATTTACCAAATCTGCACTAAATCCGCTTAAATATTTACCAAATCCTACCGATTGCAGAGGGGTTTTTTACGGGTTTGCAGGTTTGTGGGCGAATTACCATCTCTATTACACCTTACAGACCGATTTGTTTCAGCATGGATTGATATATATATATGCACCTGGGGAGCAATTCAAGTCAAAGGTATAGTTACTTTATTGCTTAACTATTTCAATTTTGTTCATTATTGTGCTGCTAATGAAAAACACAATGTATTTTTTAATTACAGGGCAGAGTTTGCACATTCGAGACTGAAGTTTTATTTGGGAAATACCATGTCATCTCTGCAAACATCTTTTGAAAAAATACACAAGATGTTGAGAATTTAGTTTAAGGAAATTCAGAAGTCATTCGAGAAATCTTTGAACATTCCGCACCATATAAATTTACATGAGGATATTTTTAATCAAATACGGTGTCAGATTTCATTAGTGGCGATGAAGTTAATTTATGCTCAACTGAAATGTGTTGAGGAAGCATTTCACCAACTAACCGGCATGTACAACTGTTCATTCAAAATAATATACGGATTGCCATGCCAGCACAATATTGCATATTACCTTCACCTTTCCATTCTAATTCCGATACAAAGTACTCTTGCACGTTGAAGAAGGTTATCTATGCACGTATATGAGTTCAATTACGATGGAACATGGCCCAACATGATATCAAACGTTGTTGAAGTATTAAATGTGATGGATCCATGTATGCGAGAACATATGATAGACAAGTTTCTCGATATAGCATATCCATCTCAAAGCACAATTGGAGTCCCTTATTACAACACTGAACATAGAGGTCGACCTACAGACAGAGATGAGAAAAGCAGACGTCGCATACCTTCTTATGGATATGCATCCACGTTAGGATTTAGGGTCACTCAACCGACTGTAACGACTCGAGAGAGAGGGAGTCGTGGGAGGCGATCAACCCATGATCAGTCTCTAGTTCTACCGATCTGTGATACCTATATTAAGAAATTACCTATGTCATATCAACGTTATATTTTCCATACTATTTATGTTCAAGCCGATGATCATTGTGGATTTAGAGCAATAACTGTACTAATCGGGTATGACAAAAAAGATTGGGGTCAAGTACGATGCGATCTTATTGAAGAGATTCAACAAAATAAGAATTTATATGATCGACTTTATCCATCAAATGGATTGACATATAATCGATAATACTTACTGTATTTTTTCCAATCTCCGGCACTAGAGGTACATTGGATGAACTCGATGAGTTTAGGAATTGTCATCGCATCGAGGTACAATCTTGTACAACATACATTATGTGAGGGTGTTATGAATTTGAATACTAGTGATAGTGTTTGGAGTTGTTATACTCACTTGCCATTAAGGTTCCCCGCAGTTCCATAACAAGGGCGTCAATATATAGCTATTGCTTATGTTGACATACACTTTATGCAAGTTTTCTTACATCTTCATTACCTTGTACCACTCATCCCAACGTGGTGGTGGCCTGATGGGAACATTCATCGTACAAAACTAAAAAATGGGTCACTCGTTATAGGATACGTAATCAATTATGGTACGAAGTATTGGGTATATCACCAAGTGCGCTAGGAGGAGACTTTGGAGGCAACGTCATAGATTTGAATTTGTGTTTTTATATTTTTAAGTGTAACTTGTTGTATTATTACTTGTACTCTTCTTTTAAAAATATTTTTCTAATATACATGAGAATACTTTTATTTTACATAAGTAGTGTTAAATAAATTAAAAAAGAATACAAAAATTAAATGAATAAATGAACACAAAATAATTAACAATAAATACCAATTGTAATATTTTGTAAACAAATTAAAAATAATTGATATATAAAGAGTAAAAAATAATATAAATTAAAAAAAATTAATTTATAATATAAATATATTTAATTAATAAAATAACAAAATAATTTTTTAACAAAATACATGTAAAGACTTGTAAATGATTTTTTTAAGAAGAATGGTAGTTTTGTAATTATATAAAAGGACATGTGAGATTTTTGCAGGAGGAAAGCACTGCCCTTTTTTTAAATAGTTAGCCACATTACAATTATTACTCATAATCATTATATGTTCATGTTGTCGATCCTTCTACTCTTGTTCCGCTTCCGTAATTGTCGAACAAGTCTTCAAAATCATTGGGTGCATCTTCTTATTATCTTAGATTAGCTCGAGTCCAATCATCGACACGTGTTGTTGCATTTAAGGTGTGAAAATGTAATGAAGCTCGTCTCGCTTCCAAAATATTACCTCATAAGTTGAAGGCTTGTTCAATCGTAACAGTGGAAACAAGTGTTGTCAGCACTTTTTTAGCAATACTCGATAGAACATGATAGGTATTTTGATGTTGTTGCCACCGGTTAAGTATTTGAAAATTTGTACCTACAAAACTTTCAAAAGAAAACTCAAAATTTGATGTTAAATAATTATCTAATTCTGGGTTGTTAGCCGTGTTTTCCATGTATTTTCTATTTTGTTTTAGTAACCAACAATCACATATGCTAAGTATTGAAAGTGGTACGGGTTGATTATTAGATTGTGTTGCTGTTTGCAAGTTGTATCTACTGACATAGTCATGAAATCTATTTATTAAATCAAATTTTACTTTGTTTATTATATTTCTAATATTAATTTCATTATCTATTCTTACAAATTCTTAGTAAGTTTGTAAGTACATTTAAGACAATTGGAGAATTAAAAATTAAGAGAACCGAAGAATATTTGAGATAATTAAGAGAATTGAGAAAATGATAGAAAATATTGGTGGGTAGAAAAGATGAATTATGGGGGTATTTATAGATTTTTGGGTTTATTTTGCGGTTCTGCTGGGGTGGAACCCTAGTTGCATCGAAAGGAACCGATTCCGATTCCCCGAACCGGAATAGGAAGGAATCAGAACTTTTATGTTCCTTCTGATTTGGTTTCGGTTCCGAATCGGAACCTTGGCCGGGTCTATTAACACAGTTTTAATTTTAAAATTTTAAAAACTATTATGGGATATATATATATATATCTAGTTTTTCTCCTCAGCTTTTTGGCTCCAGCTCACTTCTGTTCAAGCCCAATTTAGGTTGTGGGAAGCACAATGTTGCCTGATCTAATCAATTTGGGCCATATTTGACAAAGTTTTTAATGCTTATATGTTGCTATAACATAAAACTTTTAAAACTTATGATAAATGTATATTATTTGTAAGAATTCGTAAAATTTCAATATATATACATATATAACCATTTTTTGTGTGGGTGGCTCTATTAGGGTGTTAATTTAGTCAACCAGACTATCCGACCTAGTTTGATCGGATTTGAGATATTAAGTCCATCGCTTCAAGTCTTGGGTTTGTTGTAAAAATTGGGTTTGTCCGAAACAACCGTAAATAATCCTAAATATTAGGATATGGTATCGGTTTCAATTCTATCCAGAACCAAATGGAACCGATCGATTTTTCGAGTTTGTAACCGGAATTGATTTTTTTAGGGTTGGTTTTGATTCCAAAAATAAGGAACCGGATTTAATTAGTCTGGTTCCGGTTTTGTAGTGGTCAGAATCGAAACCAGACTATTTAATCGATTTTCTAGAACCGAATGTAAAACTGATTCTAGAAGCGAATTAAAATCCGAATTAATACTCAATTTAATAATCGATTTAATACCCAACTTAAAAACAACATCATTTTTTTTACCTCAGTGTATAAATTAGCTTCAATTCATGCTTCAATTTTTCAACCATAGCTAGCTTTTCTCCCATCTCTCTCGGCTCGCTGCAACTCTCTCACTCGTTAGTCTTTGTGGCTCCCCTCCCTATCTCGTCACACGTCCCTTCTCAATCTCTCTCTCGTCGCATTGTCCCCCCTCTCTCTCTCGTCGCATCGTCTACTCATTCGAAACGTCCCTCATATATTTTAGTTATTTTAGCAATTTTAATTTCGCACATAACATAAGCAGTTTATATTTGGTTCATCATGCAAATCCGTAATTTTGTATTATATGGAGTCGTAAATCTCAATTATATAATTATATTATATGGAATGTGTATATATATTGATTTTGAGATTATTCGCCACACACTACAGAGTTATATATTTGTTTTGTTTTATTTATTTATTTTTTTCCCGAAATGGTATGGATGGTGGTTTTACGAAATTGGTTTCTCACCCCTACTAAATATATATGTGTGTGTGTTAAGGGGGAATTAAAGTTTAAAAGGCACAACCTACCTCTTATCTCCTCTTCAATTATTCAAGTTACAGTTTTACACGAGCAACTTGAAGTGTTTTTGCATTTGACCGTCAAACCACTCAATCTGAGTTTAAGCGGAGCAGGTAAAACCACCGGCTGTCTCAGACTCTCATAAGAAACACACTCCCTAAATTCGAACCCAGGATCTCAAGGTTAGATCTTGAACCCACACCACCACCACCACCCCCTTCTCATTTTCTGTTTATTGTTCTGTATATCTGATGTCTTAAACAGACCAAAGACAAATCCAATGGCTTAAACAGATTAATGAAAATAAATAGTTCAATATCAATTACAATCAGAGAGTAGAATTAACCTAAGGTCATAAATTTCTTAGTTACTGTAAAAGCATTTCGGTTCAAAAATCACATCTATTCAGAAACTAAAAGGCAGCTAATGACCAAAAAAAAATTTAAAATTCAATTATCAAACTCCTGAGCAGATCAATTAAGTGAATTAAAAAGCCAATTCAATAACACATTATACGAACACTATCACAGGCACTACATTATTAGTCGACAAACAATTTCTTCGTAACAAATTATACAACACTCATAGCCAATTGCTAATAATTTACGAATTAAAATCAGTAAAAACGAATAAGCCTAATCAAATAAAGTTAAATTAGTTAAAAAAAAAAAAATCGAAGTTCAGTTAAGAGACTAAAAGTGAACTTACTTGAACTGCTCAAGCGAGAAGCGATTGATGGATCGCCAGCGAAAGATCAAAAGGTCCAAAACAGCCAGATCTGCACGATCATTCGTTCAGTTTGTGAATATGTTTCGGTTTATATAGGATTTCATGTGTATAGCTGTCAATTTCTGATCGACACTTGTCCGTAATTGGACTGTCCTCCAAATACATGGTATATATTTGGCTTGATAGTTGTTCTAATATAACATTATATGTAATTACATTTGTAATTATGCATGATAAAACATGCTTGCATGTCAAGATAAATGGATTGCCAATAAAGTCCACTAAATTTGGAAGTAAACATATGATGTCATTATTGGGGCGGTTGTGAGACTCATAGGGTCGGATCGTTGCCCCACGTAGTGGAAGTGGATCTAACTCGTGGATATCAAACATTGGTGTATTTTTAAATTATTTTATGAAAACTAAATTCTGTTACGAGTCCGTAGTACAAAATGAGAACCAAATCGGAGTCTGGAAAATCCGGAACGGGGAAAATTAAGTTTCAGTGTTCATCAATTCTTGGCGCGGCGCGATGCAGAGTCTTGGGCGTCACAACACCCAATCTGTGATAGATCAGCGTCTCTGCATCGCGACGTACAAGGGTGAGCGTCGCGTCACCAGAAGGTCTAAAAGCTCAGTGTCACGACTCTGCCCTGGGTAAAATATTGGCAGAGATCATTTTAACCTTCAAATCAATTCTAAACACTTCCAACTTTCGCCAAACACTTTAATACACATAAAATCCAATTTTAGCATCAAAACCAATATCAACACATGTTATACAAAAAACATACATGTATTAAATACAAATATGTATTTCTTTGAATCAAAACACAATTCAAAATAGAATCTAACAATGAAATGACTCATAATAATTCTAGGTCACTCAAAGGTGGTCAAGTGATTCTAGAATGATACACATAGCTCTAAGCATTAATCTAGAGTTCTAAACTCTAATTTGAACAATTTGGATAAGTCAATTTGGTGGAAATTTGATTAATTGAAATTTCTAGGGTTTATGCCTTATCCAAATTGGGGCTTTTCATTCTATGGATTATATTGGGTACATTAGATGTATATTAATCATTTTGGTAGTGTTTTGGAAACACTTAGATGAAGTTCAGTTAAGAGACTAAAAGTGAACTTACTTGAACTGCTCAAGAGAGAAGCGATTGATGGATCGCCAGCGAAAGATCAAAAGGTCCAAAACAGCCAGATATGCACGATCATTCGTTCAGTTTGTGAATATGTTTCGGCTTATATAGGGTTTCATGTGTATAGCTGTCAATTTCTGATTGACACTTGTCCGTAATTGGACTGTCCTCCAAATACATGGTTTATATTTGGCTTGATAGTTGTTCTAATATAACATTAGATGTAATTACATTTGTAATTATGCATGATAAAACATGCTTGCATGTCAAGATAAATGGATTGCCAATAAAGTCCACTAATCTCGGAAGTAAACATATGATGTCATTGTTGGGGCGGTTGTGGGACTCATAGGGTCGGATCGTTGCCCCACGTAGTGGAAGTGGATCTAACTCGTGGATATCAAACATTGGTGTATTTTTAAATTATTTTATGAAAACTAAATTCTGTTACGAGTCCGTAGTAAAAAATGAGAACCAAATCGGAGTCTGGAAACTCCGGAACGGAGAAAATTAAGTTTCAGTGTTCATCAGCTCTTGGCGCGGCGCGATGCAGAGTCTTGGGCGTCACAACACCCAATCTGCGATAGATCAGCGTCTCTGCGTCGCGACGTGCAAGGGTGAGCGTCGCGCACCAGAAGGTCTAAAAGCTCAGTGTCGCGACTCTGCCCTGTGTAAAATGTTGGCAGAGATCATTTTAACCTTCAAATCAATTTTAAACACTTCCAACTTTCGCCAAACACTTTAATACACATAAAATCCAATTTTAGCATAAAAATCAATATCAACACATGTTATACAAAAAACATACATGTATTAAATACAAATATGTATTTCTTTGAATCAAAACACAAACCAAAATAGAATGTCACAATGAAATGACTCATAACAATTCTAGGTCAATCAAAGGTGGTCAAGTGATTCTAGAATGCACTACAAGAATTAGACCATTTAGCGTCGAATTATTTCGACGCCATAAGTGACGATTTCGACGCAAATTATATTTAGCGTCGAAAAAATTAGACGCAAAAAATGGACGATAAAATGTCGACGAAAACCACTTTTAGCGTCGAAATAATTAAATGCGACGCTAAAAAACAGTAGTCTGCGCGTCCAATTTATTTCGACGCTAAAGTAAAATTTTCGACGCTATATTTTATATTTGGCGACGAAATATATCGACGCAAAAAATTCAAACTTTTAGCGTCGAAACCTTTCGACGCTAAAGTATATTAAAAAAGTATTATATGTAAGCTTATAGCGACCATGTTTTTTACTATTAGCGTCTATATTTGTCGACGCTAAAAGTCACCTTTAGCGTCGAAACTAGCTTATAGCGACCATTTTTTTTACTATTAGCGTCGATATTTGTCGACGCTAAAAGTCACCTTTAGCGTCGAAACTAGTCGACGCTAACATATATTTAAAAAGAAATATATTTACGCTTACAGCGGCCATTTTGTATACTATTAGCGTCGAAATATTCGACGCTAAAAGTAAATAACTTATTTTTTAAAAATTAGTAATTTACTTATTTTTTGGTCTAAAATATTTAATTTAGTTGAAAAAAAATGTAATTAATGACGAAATATTATATTGAAATTTGTTTTTAAAAAGAAATATTATATTAAATCTATTGTTCAAAATGTTTATACAAAACTAAATATAAAATTAATTGCTACTGTGATGGGGGGACGCTCGAGCCCGATGCACCATGACTCACTGAGGCCTCGAACATCTGACGGAAAGCCAGCAGTTGCTGTTCCAACTGCTCCATCTTCTTCTCGTGGTCCATCATCTTCTTCTCGTGGTCCACCGTGACCTGTTGTAGCTTCTCCTTAGTCTGCTGCAGCTCGTCTTTGGTGGTGACTAACTCGTCTCGAAGAGAGACATTGTCCGAATTACCATTATTGCATGCAGATGACGTTGGCTTCTTACGAGTGCCAGACCAACGTTGTAAGCTGTCTGATTCTTGAAAACCAATTGCGACAGCTGCTCATCTGGTATGGGGTCGGTCCCTGTCTCCTGAGTTTGATGTTGGAGTTCCATCATTTCGTTCTGTTTCAAAAAATAAGTTAATATTAGAATTTGAAAGAAAAAATTTAACATTATAATATTAATTATTTTATTTTAAAAACTGAAACTTACATAGCAGCGTTCGGCTTCTTCATTTATCCATTTATTCTTGTCATTGTAATGCGTCACACGGAAAAAATCTGGAAATGATTGCACCTCATGTGCTACTCTGTTATAAACATAAAAAAAAATTCAATATTATTCCAGATAGTAAAAACAATTAACTGTTAAATTTTATGTTAGGATATATTTACCTCAGAATGTTCGGCACGATGTTGGATAAATGGCTTCGAACCTCCACGGTGGTTAAAACGCAAGTGACTTCGATTTTCCGCATTTGCGTGACATTTATCCTGTATTCACGAACACTGTAAGTACCGAAAACAAAGACAATTATAAATTTCCGTTTATTTCAAAATTTACCTCGTGTTTTTGCTCGACCAAAGCTCACATAAAAATGTCCAGTCTTGTTCCTCTATAAAATCAGGTTTTATGTGGTGGAGCATTTGAAGGTCCATGTTCGTCGAATATTGGTTTCAAGACTTTTGTTCTATAATCTTTATAACTTTTCCCCATGTGGTAGTCAATATATTGTTGGACATTCACTTGGGTCAGATCGAAGTCGAACCATTCCTACATGAAAATTCGAGTAACTCTAAGTATAAAATAAAAATGTTAAATAACAAACAATATCGAAAACTTACAAGTAGCGAACAGAATAGCTGGTTTAGTTTCGTCTCCCACGGTATCTTTCTCCAAGATAAGTAGTTTTGGGGAGCTTCATATCGAGTTGTAGCTCCTATGGCTGTATTAAACGCTGAATTATGTTGTCCGACTTGAGTGTGTCCATCATCTGATATCTCTATCCGGATACGACCGTGAGCCTTAACGTACTTAGCCAACCCCAGGCCACGGGTGCGTCCTCGACCCTTCACTGTACTGGACTCACATGTGCTAGCAGAGAAATCACCAGGGCCAGTTGCCCTTGCTGATGTAGATGGAGTCGCGGTAGCCCGTTTGCGATTGCCCGGTGCCATCTGCAAAAACCCGTCGCATTAGCGTCATCAAATTCCAAAATTCTTATACATATACATACATATCCATACAAGTCAATACAACTTAACAAAAGCGCTTATAACATCGAATGCTCACTTTCGTTTTCAAATTCATTCATCATTTCACATATGCATTGATTATCCATATAATCTACGAGTTCCATCATACACGTACATACACACAGTCACACAATCAATGGGATACATATAACCAACCACGAAGCACACAATCACACGACTTCTCATGCACACGTTCGTATGGCGTTCTCTAACGCGTTCGAACGGACCAATTCCAGTGAGCTCACGTTCGTGTGGCGTTCTCAAACGCGTTCGAACGGACCAATTCCAGTGAGCAAGCGTTCGTATGGCGTTCTCTAACGCGTTCGAACGGACCAATTCCAGTGAGTTCACGTTCGTATGTCGTTCTTTAACGCGTTCGAACGTAAAGTGGGTGTTCGAACATATTAAAGAACGACATACGAACGTGAACTCACTGGAATTGGTCCGTTCGAACGCGGTAGAGAACGCCATACGAACGCTTGCTCACTGGAATTGGTCGGTTCGAACGCGTTTGAGAACGCCACATGAACGTGAGCTCACTGGAATTCAAACTTATCAAACAGTTATAATTAACCAAAGAGGGCACAAATTCAAACTTAACATTATATAAATATTAACCAAAGATGATGATGATTTTGAAGACGAACAGCAGCATTTGCTGCTGTTCTTGCCCAGAATCATCATCATCATCAATTTCATCATCAAAAAATAATTCATCAATTTCATCAATAATATCATCAAACTCATCCTCAAATTCATCAAATTCATCCTCATAAACAATTTTAAATCAACAAAGGAGACTTACATGTTGATTTCCTTCGTTCGTCACTGTTGGAGAATGAGAAATGAGTTTTGCTTCTGAGCCGAGGAAGAAGAGAAGCAGTGGTTTTAGGGATTTAAAGGACATTTAGCGTCGAAATAATTGACTTTTAGCGTCGCAGTACTTCGACGCTAATTGTTAGGCGGGTTATTGAAAAATTAGGGTTTTTTTTCCGGGAAATTTAATTTTTAATTAGCGTCGACATACTATATTCGACGCTAAAGTAGAGACATATAGCGTCGAAATACTGTATTCGACGCGAAATTAAAGACATATAGCGTCGACATAAAATTGGCAACGCTAAATGTAAGACATATAGCGTCGAATAAGTATTTCGACGCTACATAAAAATTAAATTTCCCGGAAAAAAAACCCAATTTTTCAATAACCCGCCTAACAATTAGCGTCGAAGTAATTGACATTTAGCGTCGAAGTAATCGACGCTAAATGTCCTTTACATCCCTGCAACCAGTGCTTCTCTTCTTCCTCGGCTCAGAAACAAAAACTCATTCATTACATAGTTATCTTCTAAAGAGTAATTAAAATCAACAACCATACATTAATCCATAAAATTATTCATCCATCACAAAATACTGTAACTTCATAATTAATCACTATTATCGTCGGTATTTGAGGATTCGTGACTGGAATCGAAGTCATCTTCAGTGTCAAATGTTCTTCACTTGCTACTTCAACGCTCACTTCAGAATGAGGAATTAGCTCAACGTTTGTACTAGATCGAGTTAATGTTATATTTTCAGGAACGTTGACAGTTGGTCCAACAAATATCTGTTCAGGAACTTCAAAATTGCCGGAGACTTCTTGGTTTTCATCTGATATGTCAACTCTATCTTTCTCCTGCGTGTCCCAAATGGCCCTATGTTGTAACTTTTCTACCACCATCCATCCAGTTCCTAACTTAGGATCAGGTATATATATCACTGAACGTGCTTGCGTACAAAAAATGTATGGATCATTCTTGTACCAACAACGTTGAACATTAATTGACGTGAGATGATTACTAACTTGAATTCTCCTCTTTCTGGCATTAGTGTCAAACCACTTACATTGGAATAGCACAGTATGTCGTCTGGGTCGATATATGAACTCAATGACCGATTGCAATACGCCGTAGAAGTCAATTACATCTGAGCCGTGTTCTCCTTGGACTACAATTCCAGAATTTTGAGTCACATGATTAACATCTCGCTGTTCGGTATGAAATCTAACTCCGTTGACAATACATCCACTGTACTCATACGCCTGCATTTGAGGCCCATAAGCCAAAGAAACCAACGATGATTGCGAGTCCAATTGACCATTTTCCACTTGATTAATAATCTGACAATGAAATATATGTGTTAATATAACAAACTGAAATGTCTAATGTTAGGATCAAAATAAATATAAAATATTATAACTTACAGTTGTCTCAAACCATTTAGGAATTCTTTTTGTGGGTTTCATCAACATTATGGTCACCAGCAATTTGTAGCATTGTTAGATGTTGCCTACAATAAATATATTATCACGGTTAATGTATGGAAAAAATTCAGTAATGATGCACCAGAAAAACTTACGTTAAATACGGTTGCACTTCATCACAATTACTCAATATAAACCAATGCGCACGTTGAACTTCCTGACGGGTTAGTAATTTGACACACTACTACGCCCAAATGGTCTGTAATTTTGACGGAACATTGTGATCTCTTGGCTATTACTTGCATCTCCATCATAGTTTCGTGGCCGACGATTGAAATGAGTTTCAATATTCTGCATGTACATCGAACAAAATGTTGTTGCTTCATTTATTATAACAGCTTCAGCTATTGAACCTTCAGGTCGTGCCTTGTTTTTGACATATTGTTTGTAATCTCCCAAAGCTCTGCAGATATGACAACAATTTTGCATTAACACTAAATTATATGCAAATAAAAACGGTTACAATTTTCTTATATCAAACTGTATATATATATATATAGTACCTCTCAATGGGATACATCCATCTGTAATGGACAGGACCTCCCTTTCTAGCTTCATCCGGTAAATGCACAGCCAGATGTACCATGACATCAAAGAAAGCGGGTGGCAAAATTCGCTCCAGCTTGCATAGGATTATCACGATTCCTCGCTCAAGGTCGTCAATAACAGATGTGCTTAATGTCCTCTGACACAATTGTTTAAAGAAGCCACATAGATCAAGTACGGCGTCGCATACATTCGGGGGGAGATAAGGTCGAATGCCAACATGAAGGAGAATCTCGAGCAGCACATGACAATCGTGACTCTTTAATCCCGTTATTGTATCATCTCTGACCCAACGCCCAATATTGGATGCATAATATCAGGGAATTTAACCATTTTCAGCCAATCACAGAATGATTTTCTCTTCGATTGATTGAGCACATAACTAGCAGGAGGCTTAATAAAACCTCGAGAGGAGTCTTGTAAATGCAATTCACTGCGAATTCTAAGATCTTGTCGGTCCAATCTAGCATTTACAGTGTCTTTTGTCTTACCCGGAATATTGAATAGTGTACCCACTAAACTCTCACAAATATTTTTCTCTATATGCATTACATCCAAATTATGTCGCAAACTCAGAGTCCCCCAATATTCTAACTCAAAGAAAATACTTTTTCCTGTCCAATTCAACTCTTCAGGTAACCGTTTTCGATTTTTATCTCTATTATTAGGATGTTTACCTGGTGTGCTGTCTTTGAGCTGTTGATGTTGGCAAAGTATGTCAAATGCAGACAATCGACTGGGCTTACTCTGAGGTTCATGTTGCCCGTTAAATAATTTACTCCTCCGCCAAGGATGACTCGACTCAAGAAATCTCTTGTGCCCCGTGTATCCGATTTTATTCCGTAATCGTTGCGAAGGTGTATGATCCGCACAAACTGGACATGCCATGTATCCCTTAGTGCTCCATCCAGATAATGAACCATAGGCTGGAAAATCATTAATGGTCCATAATAATGCGGCATGCATCTGAAAATACTGCTCTGAAGCTGCATCATAGGTATGCACACCCACATTCCATAATGTTTGTAACTCCTCGATCAATGGTCTCAGGTAAATATTTATATCTTTACCAGGTGAACGTGGACCAGGGATAAGCAATGACATAAACATGAACGGATCCTTCATACATTTCCATGGAGGTAAGTTATATGGAATGACAATAACGGGCCAGATGCTATAAGAGTTGTACATATTCCCAAATGGGTTAAAACCATCAGAGGCAAGACCTAACCTGACATTACGGGGGTCCTCAGCGAAACGGGGGTACATGTCATCAAATTCCTTCCATTCGGTTCCGTCCGCAGGATGTCTAAGTATGCCCTCCGCACCGATCCTCTTTTCATGATGCCATATCATATCAGTCGCTGTGTGTCGTGACATGAACAATCTCTGCAGCCTGGGCGTTAAAGGGAAATATCGCAATATCTTTTGAGGCACTTTCTTCCCCATACCACGGACTTTGTACCGACTTTCACCACATATCGGACAATGTTCAAGTGATTCATACTCGGCACGAAATAATACACAATCAAACTTACAAGCATGAATGGATTCATACCCCATTCCCAGATCACGCAACATTTTCTTTGCCTCGTAGTACGACTTAGGCAATTCGCTTCCAACCGGTAACATTTGGGCCAGTAACTCTAACATCATATCGATACTTTTGTTGGTCATTCTATTGATCACTTTAATGTGTAATAATTTCACAACGAAATTCAAGATCGACATTCCAGCACCTTCGAATGGAATTTTTTTTTGCCTCATCAAGTAGCTCACTAAATAAGTTTTGATCATTTCCACTTAACACTGGCATGTCGCCACTAACACTATGACCAAGTTGTGGACCTTGTAAGTCATGCAAAATATCGGCGATATCATCGTTTGCAGGTTGATTGTAACTACTGCTCCCTTCGCCGACATCAAAAAACCGTGACTGAGAATGATACTGCTCACCGTGATAAATCCACGTACGGTAAGTGGGTGATATTCCTGGCATGTATAAATGATTATGAACTTCATCTAACCGCTTCTTTTCCTATTCAAACAATTTGCACATGGACAACGAACACGACCTTCTGTATCAATGTGTTGCTTTGCGACTTCCATAAACTCAGACACTCCATTACGATATTCAACACTCAATCTATCCAGAGAGCTCATCCAATTTCTATCCATTTCAGCAGAATACCTAAATATAATAATATAATTATTAGATATCATTTTACATTGGAATCAACATTACTAATTCAGTAATACTTAATTTAAGCATATATATATATATATATATATATATATATATATATATATATATATTTGGTTGATAAATTAATTAAATAGTTTACAGAAAAATTCTATTTTGTTAATTAATATACTTACTCTACATATATGAATCATAAATCACTAACAAACAGCATATAAAAACATATAAACAACATATATAATCATATTAAAATTGAAAATAATAAAGAAATATGAAAGAAGATTTACCTTTTCGGAAGTTGATTACAATTTTATTGAAAATTTTGGAGAGATGTGAGGCTGTAGAGGAGAAATTCTGGATTTCAGAGTTTTTACGAAGAGAATGAAGAAAAAACAGAGGGGGAGAAGGGGTGGCGACCTTCTGTATTTTAATCTATATTTAGCGTCGAATACTAAATTCGACGCTAATTGTTGCCGTTTTTAGCGTCGAAACGGTTTTTGCGACGCTAAATGTTCCATTTTAGCGTCGAAATCGTTTTTTTCGACGCTAAATATAAAACATTAGCGTCGGATTTAATTTAGACGCGAAAGAATCAAGGATCTGTCGGTGGAAGCCTCATAACTATTTAGCGTCGAATATTTGTTCGACGCTAAAAGTATTATTTTTGGCGTCGAATATTCAAAATCGACGCTAATTGTATACGTTTTTAGCGTCGAAACTATTTTGTCGACGCTAAATATCAAAAATATAGCGTCGAAGTAAATTTAGACGCGAAAGAATCAAGGACCTGTCGGTGGAAGCTTCATAACTCTTTAGCGTCGAAATTAGTTTCGACGCTAAAAGTACAATTTTTAGCGTCGATTATTCACATTCGACTCTAATTGTTACCGTTTTTAGCGTCGAATTTAATTTAGACGCGAAAGAGTCAAGGATTTGCCGGTGGAAACTTCATACACCTTTAGCGACGATATCTGTTCGACGCTAAAATTATATTTTTGGCGTCGACCACGTGTTTCGACGCTAAAAGTGTAATATCTGGCACCAAAAATTATTGCAATAATATAATTATTCAGCGTCGAATATTTGTCGACGCTAAAGTTCTGTTTTTAGCGTCGAAATATAGTTTCGACGCCAAAACATTAATATTCTGCGTCGAAGTTTTTTTCCGTCGCTAAAAATATGACATATAGCGTCGAAACTAATATTCGACGCTAAAAGTTAGTTTTGGCGTCGCATGATGTTTCGACGCTAAATATTTGGACGCTAAAAGCCATAATTCTTGTAGTGATGATACACATAGCTCTAAGCATTAATCTAGAGTTCTAAACTATAATTTTACGTTTCATGTCCAACATGAATATTCTTGACCCAATCACAAGCAAGTTGTCTTTATACTTTCAAAGTATCCGTACACAATTAATTAGCCTAATTTCAACATCAAACTATGTATTATGTATCCAATATATAATTCACCACTATATGTCTCACTAATGATAACTAACTAATGACAAACATAGTTGTGGAGAAGATCATACTTACCTTACATGTTGAAATGGTTGGAGAACTTCCAAAACTAGTAAGCTTGATTCCAAGATCTAATCTCCTTCTCCTTGTTGTTATAGAGAATTCTCAAAGCTAGCAAGCTTGGTTCCAAGATCCAATCTTTTTCTCCTTATTGAAATATTGTAGAGAACTTACAAAGCTTTTCTAAACACTTCTATTACTTAGGCTATTATCTCTAATTCTTGCTTGTTTTAGCTTTCTCAAGCTTGATTAAAACCTTACACAAGCTTGCCATTTATAGCAAAAATTAGATAATTTTTAATTAATAAAAGTTTTAATCAACTTTTATGCGGGCTTAATCTAATTTATCCAAATATGTATAATTAGGTGTGACTAATCACTTTTGTCTGCATTAAATCAAGACAAAGTTTAATTAATGGATTAGTTCAATACCTACCACTTTGATTTAATCCAATTAAATCAAGTCAAATACACATATTATTACAGATATTTAATTACCAAAATATCTAACGGTCAGACCCAACGAAAATCTAACGGTCAGACCATGATATGTCTCTAACATACATGACATCAAAGTGTGGAGGATCACACAAAAAATCAATGTTATCATATAGTCAAAAGATCACATATGCTACTAGACTAGAGGAGATTCCTATTGACGATGGTGTGTACTTCCAACTTTTAGGAATCACCTGTGAGTCATTTAGTATTCGCTCCAACGAATACTCACATATTTATACGAGCTTCAAAAGCTCGTGGTACATCGGGTTAAACCATTGGAACTCCAATTCCAATATACGACATGTGCTAGTTTTCTAGGTTATAGGAATTAGATCGTATTCTAAAACCAACGACTAGGAATATTTACTTTAAAAATAGTTTATAATAGTAATATTATCCCAATGTCAGACCACCCAGTGTCCAGTATTACTACAAGTCTAAGATCGATGTAATTCTCAGTATATTTATATATTAATCTAATATGCATAATGACATTACCTTTAATAAGGTTTGAAATGAAAAAAAAATAGTTATTTTATTAATAAATAATAAAATATAATGCACAATACATTATTCAGATTGACACTCCAAGCACCAACTCCAACAGTCATGTACAGTAAAGTTCAGATGTCGAGGTTAGGGTTCATCTGAAGTGCATTAGTGGACTTTGGAATGAACCTTCTCCGGAGTGGAACTAGACCAATCCAGATTGGTTTTTAAGAGTCTCTATCATTCCGAATAAGATGTTCTTGCTGGGAAGCGGCCGTGAGTGCGCAGTGGAAAATAAAAATTATTTTGCCGCTTTCCCTTTGCCCAAGACCCATTTGTTTTTATTATTCTACAAGCCTTAGCATGTTACTATATATTCTAAGCATAAAACTCATAAAACATGCAAAGAACATAAACCTAAACATGCTAACTATCATAAGAACTCTAAATAAAATAAAGAAAGAAAAAACTTACTTGAACCATAGACTTCTCAAGTCCTCCCTCCAATCTACAAGCTTTTCTCGAACTCAGCAAGCTCTTCCACGTTCCAAAGAGCCACCCAAGTGTGTGGCCACCAAAGATGCACACACCAAAGCCAAAACTCAACGGCAAGACTACGTCTTGAGTGCACATATATTTTGCCCTTGGTGCTAGCTTAGGAAAATACCTTAAAACTTTTAACTCGAGGTTCCTCTAGTCAATTAGACTTAAGGATCCTCAAAATCAGTGGCTTACTCTTAAACTTTAGAGTTGCTCAGTTATATAAACCCAAGATATGAAAGGTTTGGTGTAGCAAATTTGTGAAGAATTCTTTGGGTTTATATAGTGCTCCAAAGAAAACAAAATTAATTAAGAATCCGATATGGGATAAAAGCTAATTTAATCTTAGCCATTGGATCTTAATTTAGTGGTTTAATGAGATTATAAAACCCTAATAAGAGTTTGGGCCGAATTAGAATTCAAAACAAATAATTTTTTTACTATTCACATGAATAGTAATTTTTTTATTCCAATTCTCAAAGTGTCTCCATCGTCATTCACCAATCCTTAAGCCACTATGGAACCTCATAAATGATATGTTCAATAATTAAACACATTGAACCATTTATGAACAATTCCTATAGCAATCATATATGTTGTTATATTTGTAATGTGCACTGTTAACCATTGATTTCGACTTTGTTGTGTGTGACCTTTTGGGTTCCCCTCAAGTTGGACATGAAATGAATCGTGATAATTTAATTGAACGTAAATTATCCTCCGATCAGATGGTCGTTCGATTTCAATGACCAATGTTTACATCTAGCAACATGCCAAGGCCCCCAAATGAGAAGGAAAGATATATATACCTATTATGTATATGATTTACATATGATACAGTCCCTCGCCTCACTGTATCCCCACCTATTGACCTAGGGTACGGAAAATGTCTACCCATATGGTCAAAGGTATGATGTTGATAGTGTCATGAATCGTGCTAACCCGAGAATCTCACATGATTCTTCCTTTGTGGCCACAGTCTCAAGCACTTATCACACATATCAACCCGCGAACTGGAATAACACTCTTATAAGAAAATATTATCCGAGAGAGTGGCGATTCTCTGTTGTATCTTTACAAACTTCATGTGTTTCAACAAATGACCCAATCATACACTTATGATCGGATCTTTTGAACCGGGGAAGGAGAATGTCAAAGTTATTTGATCCATACATAAGATTGTAAAGACCTCAAGTCTAAGGACTAGTCATATAATCGATACATGAAAGTTCTCACAGGCACATGGGATAAACACTCCATATGAAAACTTTCGGCGGTCAGTTCGATGGACACGAGCAACTCATGCATCCATGTGATACACCAAGCGGACGGATCTCCGCTAGTAGCCTATGAGATCGGCTACCCCACTTAAGGGCAGATCATATCATCATGCTAGTCTCTCTACTTTGTGAACGCCCAGATTATTCACAAAACTATGACTAGGAACATTTAAGAGTAATGATTCTCATAAGGCGTGGAAGCCATCGTCTTATTACTCAATGGGCTTTATTACAGTGTTGATGATTCATATAAGTTATGTAAGACACATATAATAAAGATTGATATTTTATTAATTAATGAAAATTGTAGGCACTGCATTTTTACACCTAAGTCCCTATGATGAGTCTCATTTTGGAGACACTACCTTTTAAGTCACGGAGGTCACGGAAAACGGACATCGGAAGGGGGAATTCAGAATAAACAAGGTTCACTGCTTTCGTTGGTGCTACGTTCGTGTATACGTTCGAACGTCAAACAGATTGCGGGCGTTCGTGCCGCGTTCGAATAAGCGTTTGAACGGTGTCGGTAATTCTGGTTTTGCTGCTAGCTTCACATTAAGCCCAATTCGCCCAAACCTTGGCCCACACGCCCAAGCCCACTTAAATCACATATTTAACACATGGTGAAATCAAAACAAATCTAAAAATCACATACCAAATTAAATAAAACAAATAAAATCTAAATAATCACCTACCAAAATAATAAAATACTTACACAAATTAAAGAAATTGCATGCCTAATTAAAATCAATCAACAAATTAAATGCCTAATCCAAGCCAATCAAATATTCAACCTTCCTAATCTAAACCAAATCAAATCCCTTGCTTTCCTTGTCTAAACCAAATCAAATCCTTGCTCTTAATGCCAAATCCCCTTCCTTGTGAGACAAGGTGAAGCCCTAGCTCTCTTCTATATAAACATGCACTAACCTAGCCACCTCCTCTCTCCACTCTCTCTAATACACGCCCAAGACATCAAGACACTCTCCATATCACACGTAAACTACAAAACACAAACAACACACACAACAACCATTCCCTCACCAAATTAACGAGAACAACACACAGCAGCCCCTAACCCTTGAAATTAGTCCCTGACAGCACCGAAACTACCCCTGAAATCAGTCCCAAACAGCAGCCCAATACCTCCCCAAACACACCAAAACCGTAGCCTAAAAACACCAAAAGAGCACCCAAAACAGTCCACCAAGAACATCAAAATAGTCTACAAACAGTAAGCAAAAAAATACAGAGGAAACAGCAGTAAAACAGTAACAAGGACAACGAATCGGAGTTAAAAGCAGCAGCAAAAGATGGAGAACGACGACCCAAAATAGTAAGACAACGAACGAGAACAGTGAACCGGAAGAGTTACGGAGCATCCACCCTTCCGACGATCGTGTACCGTACATCCGAGAGGTGATTTAAAAGGTTAGACCTAAGGGCACTTTTTCATTAGTTTATATTCTTTTTTTTATTATTGAATTCTATTCGCATGAGAGTCGTTTATGGATGCATGTTGTGGCTTGAATGAAATGGAAGAGTGTCGTCTCTTGTGGTATATAGGATGGAAACCCAGACGTAAATTCCGTAGCCGAATCCGAATGGACGGTAGTGCGGTCTGTACTTGGGATACAACTCCACGTACCACTTGAGTAAACGGCACTTTCTCTTGTTTTGTGTTGCTTTGGTTTATTTATTTCTCGTCACTTGAATTCTGCATGTTGATTATTTATGCATAGTTCTATCGAGCGCATGGGCTTAGTAAGTGGAATGAAAGATCCCCTACGGGGAGGGGTTAAAGCCCTTTACCACGATGCTTTGCCGCGCCGATATTTGTGTGCTTGGTTGGACGCAAAATACGTTCAATCGGGCATACTTAGTTTGATATGATTGTCTTTATGTTTTTTATGCATGGTTCAATCAAGCGCATGGGCTTAGTAAGTGGAATGAAAGATCCCCTATAGGGAGGGGTTAAAGCCCTTTACCACGATGCTTTGCAGCGCCGGTTGATGTGTGTCCGGTTGAATGCAAAATACATTCAATCGGGCATACTTAGTTTGATATGATTGTCTTTATGTTTGTATGCATGATGCGATCAAGCGCATGGGCTTAGTGAGTGCGATGAGAGGTCCTCTAATTGAAGAGGTTAAAAATCCTTTACCACGATGCTTCGCCGCGCCTCGCATTGTACTATTTGTCATTTATGTATTGCGTCCCATTGCACGCATCAGGTATGTTCCTGTTCGAACGCGTTCACGAACTCAACTCGAACGCGCATGTATTTTGCCTTATCATGCATCAGGTCTTATTTCTGTTCGAACGCGTTCACGAACGCCATACGAACGTGTGCATTCTGTTTCATTTCCATTCAAACGCGTTCACAAACGTGACACGAACGTGAGTATTCTGTTTCATTTCCGTTCGGACGCGTTCACAAACGCCATACGAACGTGAGCATTCTGTTTCATTTCCGTTCGAACGCGTTTACGAACGTTACTCGAACGAGAACCTTCTGTTTACCGTTCGAACGCGTCTACGAACGCTGAACGAACGCACACGGTAAATAGATCCTCTTGCATCACATTACGACATGTCCATCTTAGCATATAGTCACCCCCTTTTTTACGTTATGCATTTGTACTACCCCTCTAGTTGTCTATCTCTGTTATGCGCTTAAATATCTTTTCTTAATAGGCATGCTAGTAAGAATGCTATTTGTTTGCGTTTCTGTGTCCACCAATGTGTTCATTAACTTGTATGCTTGCCGTATGATAATCCTTATGTATGTAAATTGAGACATATATTACATGTAAATAGGCTGTATGCAAATTCGAATATGTGTTACATATAAATTTAAATGAACTTGTTGATGTATGTATGTGAATGTAGAAGCATGATATTCTTAGAAATAAGTGTTACTTAAGCCTGATTAAATTATTATATAAATCCTTTCATTACAATTGACATGAGTAATGGACCATTCTGAACCCAACGGTTTGAGGTCTTCCCTTGCGAGGGGTGAGTGCAGCCTTAAATCTTTGTCCCGGTTCACACCAGGTGGCGACTCCATTATTCTCCGGTTTAGTCCCCCGTGGCTATTCCGTACTCCCGACTAGGCCGCGAGCCTAGGACAGCACGCGTCGCCCAGGTAGCTGTGTTCCCACAAAAATATTACAAATACATGTACATATAGCCCATCCACAAGTTGGGTATAGGGCATATCCCTAACAATCTCCCACTTGCACTGTAGCAACTAGTATGAATCTGGACACCATATACTCGGGTGTGCCTATCTTGCTTTTGTTGAGTCAGCCCTTTAGTCAGAGAATCTGCAAGATTATCTTATGTGGGTATTTTCTCTATACTAACTTATTTTCTCCTAACAATCTCCCTGATGAAATGAAATCGCCTGAGTAAATGCTTGGATTTCTGGTGGGACCTTGGTTCCTTTGATTGAGCAATAGCGCTCGTGTTGTCATAGTACATCGTGACACCATTCTTTATCGCGGGAAGCACTTCTAGCTCTGTGATGAACTTCTTTATCCAGAATGCTTCTTTAGCTGCCTTAGATGCTGCAATATACTCGGCTTCAGTGGTGGAGTCCGTTGTAGTTGAATGCTTTGAGCTTTTCCAACTTACAACACCGCCATTTAAAGTAAACAGATATCCTGTTTGCGATCTGATGTCATCCCTATCGGTCTGAAAGCTCGCATCACAGTAACCAATGACTTTTATCTCAGAACAATCTATGTATATCAAGAACACATCCTTAGTTCTTCTCAGATACTTGAGGATTGTTTTGACAGCTGCCCAGTGTTGCTCACCAGGATTTTCCTGATATCTACTCGTTATGCTAAGAGCATAAGAGATATCAAGTCTTGTACATAACATGGCGTACATGATTGATCCTATTGCTGAAGCATAAGGGATCCTACTCATACGCTTTCTATCTAAATGAGTATGTGGACATTGTTCTTTAGATAATTTGATTCCATGACAGGTAGGTAATTACCTCTTTTGGAATCTTCCATTTTGAACCTTTTCAAAACTTTATCTATATACGTAGATTGAGAAAGTCCTAATAACATGTTAGATCTTAATGCCGAGGATGTAGGCTGCTTCTCCCAAATCTTTCATGGAGAAATTATGAGATAACCATTGTTTGGTGGCTTGCATCATGGGAATATCATTCCCGATGATTAATATGTCATCGACATATAATACAAGAAATACAACAGCACACCCACTACCTTTCCTGTAAACACAAGGCTCGTCTACATTTTTTATGAAGTCAAATTCTTTGATTATCTCATCAAATCGTATATTCCAACTTCTGGAGACTTGTTTGAGTTCATAAATGGATCATTTAAGCTTGCATACTTTATTATGATCGTCCTTAGATGCAAACCCCTCAGGTTGTGTCATATAGACTTCCTCTACGAGGTTCCCATTAAGGAAAGCTGTTTTGACATTCATCTGCCAAATCTCATAATCAAAGTGTGCAGCTAGTGCCAGTAAAATTCGAATGGACTTTATCATTGCAACATGCGAGAAGGTTTCATCATAGTCAATTCCTTGGATTTGTCTATAACCTTTCGCCACCAACCTAGCCTTATAGGTTTGAATGTTGCCTTCTGCATCAGTTTTACGCTTGTAAATCCACTTGCAGCCTATGAGTTTTATCCTTTCAGGTGCATCTACCAAGTGCCATACTTTATTCTGATACATAGAGTCTATTTCAGATTTCATGGCCTCAAGCCACTTGACCGAATCAATGTCACGCATTACTTCGTCATAACTGGTGGGATCGTCATTATCAATGACCTGATCATGTTCCAATATGGAAACTATATCTTTCAGGCTCATGTCGTTCCCTACCAGACCTTCTGAGTTCATAAGCTTGTGGTTGTTCCGTCGCTGCCATTTTGAGGAGCCTGGGGTTTAGTTTTATGATAGTTTTTTCTTCTCGTACTTCATCGAGGTCAAGTCTACTCCCACTATATTTCTTGAGAAGGAATTCATTCTCTAGAAATTTAGCATTTCGTGAGACAAATGTTCTTTGTTCATTTGGGACGTAAAACACGTATGCTCTTGAGTTCAATGCATATCCTACAATCTTACATTTAACTGTCATATCATCCAATTTGTTAGTTTGTGTGATCTTGACATATGCGTCACATCCCCAAATTCTTAGATAACTAAGACTATGACGTTTCCCAGACCATAAATCATGTGGTGTTTGAATAATAGTCTTGGAAGGAACTTGGTTTAGTAGTAGTGTTGCAGTTTCTAAATCAAGACCCCAAAATGAAAGAGGTAGATCTGTGTCTGGCATCATTGATCGGACCATATCTAATAATGTCTGATTTCTCCTTTCGGAGACGCCATTATGATGTGGAGTTCCCGGAGGAGTCCACTGGGAAACAATGCCATTTTCTCTCAAGTAATCTTGAAATTCGTTGCTTAAGTATTCACCACCTCAGTCAGACTTTAGTGACTTAATACTTTTATTAAGCTGGTTTTCTACTTCAGCCTTGAAGTCTTTGAATTTCTCAAAGGCTTCAGATGTGTACTGCATAAGGTACACATACCCATATCGCGAATGATCATCGATAAAGGTAATGAAGTAGGAGAATCCACCTATAACGGTGACTGACATTGGTCCGCATACATCAGAGTGTATGAGTTCTAATGTCTCCGCTGCACGCTGTCATTTACCTTTGAAGGGTAATTTGGTCATTTTACCAAGTAAACAAGACTCACAAGTTCTATAAGGTTTATATTTGAAGGGTTTGAAATATTCATCCTTATGTAGCTTAGTTAATCTTGTTTCATTGATATGACCTAAGCGACTATGCCATGGAAGTGATTCATTGAGATTATTCGAGTTAACGTTGTATATATTAGAGGTTGAACATTCTTTGTTAGTTTGTAAGACATAGATATCATTATTCAAAATACCATCTCCATATTTTATTTCATTGAAATAAATAGAACATTCATTACAACTTATTAGGCATGAAAAGCCTTTATTACATAAAGAATAAATTGAAATGATGTTCTTTACTAGATAAGGTACATAAACACAATCTTCTAAGTCCAAAACTAAACCATTCGGCAAAACTAATGAATAAGTCTCCACGCACAATGTAGCCAGTTTTGCTCCATTACCCATGCGTAATTCAACCTCCCCATAACGGAGTCTCCTACTGTTTCTCAGGCCCTGCACATTGTTACACAAGTGAGTCCCACAACCGGTGTCAATCACCCAAGTAGAAGGTTCAGAGTTGTGAGAATATAGTTCAATCATATACAACATACCTGAAGCATTGGGCTTCTTGGCCTCTTGGGCTTCCCTAGCTTCCTTGGCTTTCAAGGATATGCAGTCTTTCTTCCAATGACCATTCTTTCCACAAAAGAAACATTTCCCATTTCCCTTTTTCTTCTCCAACTTACCATTGGACTTTAGGTGATCTGGAGCCTTGGCCTTGCCCTTATTTTTCTTTGGGCCTCGTGGCTTCAGGTCCGTACCCGTAAGCATGACATAGGTTTTAAGCTTCAGTTTCAAGTCCTTCTCTACTTGCTTTATCAGATTGTGCAATTCTGCTAAAAGAGCTTCTTTATCAGACAAATGAAACTGCATAATAAAGTTAGAGAATTCTTTTGGTAAGGACTGAAGAGAATCAGATCGTGACCTATCTCATGATCCATGATGAACCCGAGGTTGGCCAATTTTTCAATGTGGCCAATCATCTTAAGCACATGTCCACTAACAGATCATTCCTTATACCTTGCTTGGAATGAGACACATGACACTTGGAATCTCACGGTATAAACGGAAGTTGCATATAACTCCTTCAAGTGAAAAATGATGGTTTGAGCATCCATATCTTCGTGAGCTTTCTGAAGTTCGTCCGACATAGAGCCAAGCATTATGAAAAGCTTGCTCATCATCATCGACGTGTTTCTTCCAAGCATCAACTGTATCTTGGTCAGCATCTTCTGCGGGTTCAGGGGGAAATGGTCTTTCAAGAAATATAAAATATCTTTTCTTGTCGTAATATAATTTTAAGGTTTCAAAACCAGTCATTGTAGTTGTCCTCTCTGAGCTTATGCTCATCAAGGATGGAACGAAGTGATACTCTATTTGCCATTTGAATGTTTGTGAATTTTTAACCCGCCTGCTAGAGAAAATATTAAAATTAGGAATATGTTTTCATTAATGTTTCATAATAACATGGGCTTTTAATATTATGAAGTTGCTCCCACTCAATTGTTTTAAAATTTAATGCAAATTGCATCAACCTCAATATGATGGATTTCTTGTGGGCAAGGATCCATTATCATCATTTCATAACTCCGACTAGGGCCGGTCATTATAAAATATGATAATTAGGTAGGTTCCCAATCAATTTATGATATAAATCACAATTCCTTGATCATTGGGTTGGGCAATCAAACATGTCATAGCTTATGCTAGTCCTTGTGGACACCCAATCTTTGCCACTAAGTTATAAGACCGCGCCTAAGAGTCGATGCGTCTTATGACTCAGAAAAGTGAAACCATTGTCAATAGTATGATTTATGGACAAATTGGTATTGGTCAGTCTGGTAAAGCCTAGTCATACCAATACGGTTTAAGCCCTTTGGGTCTATAGTCTATACTTTACAATGGGAGGAAAATTTTAGACTTAAATTATTATTGAGGATTTTAGCAAGTTTAAGTGAATAACTGTCAAATGGATTCCTCCATTGAAAATTCCACAGAGGGAGGGTGGAGCGAACTCTCTTAAATACCCTTACCTCTTAGGCTCTTATTGCCTTGGTGATAGGAATAAACAATAGATCCTCCAAATGAGTCCAACACTTTAAATATGCTTTAAGGTAAGCTTTGAGTAATGATTATCTAGATGTCTTCACAACTTTTCCTTTTGGCAATAAAAAGGTAGTGAGTGAAGGAAGACACCAAATCATTATCTAACTCTAGTAATACCTTTGGTTAAATTAAATTTAGTTTGGAAAGTTTTATTAACCCCTTGGTCCCAACCCACTTGTATCTTTTATAATGTCTTTTATTATAAACAAGTGATTTATATTTATTAGCTTTAAATGTAATAAATCTCTAAGTTCATCACAGAATAATTACTTAGCTAAGGGATAAGCAATATACTCTTTATTTCTTAGAACGTCTCTAGATGCTTGCACCCTAAAATAATCAGGTCAATTCTAATCATACATAGAATCATCAAGCATATGAGTTTTAATATGTTGGAATTATTTTAGGCATTAAATAACTTTGATTAATATTTAATTATGATATTGCATTTTATTTTATTCAAATATATTTACTATTCACGTTTTTCTGCAGACGCGTGAATTTTAAATGCAATTTCACAATTCAACTCTTAATCAAATCATGCAAAACTTGTTCCTAAAATTAAGTTCAGGGTGTTAGCTTTCTAACGAGCTTTTAAACACCCAATTTCGAGTTCAAATGAGAGAGAACTAATCAAAACAATAACAGCGCGCTAATACGACTGTTGGGAAGCGGCCGCGAGTGCGCAGCGGAAAATAAAAATTATTATGCCGCTTTCCCTTTGCCCAAGACCCATTTGTTTTTATTATTCTACAGCCTAGGCATGTTACTATATATTCTAAGCATAAAACTCATAAAACATGCAAAAAACATAAACCTAAACATGTTAACTATCATAAGAACTCTAAATAAAATAAAGAAAGAAAAATACTTACTTGAATCGTAGACTCCTCCAGTCCTCCCTCCAATATAGAAGCTTTTCTCGAACTCAGCAAGCTCTTCCACGTTCCAAAGAGCCACCCAAGTGTGTGGCCTCCAAATATGCACACACCAAAGCCAAAACTCAACGGCAAGACTACGCCTTGAGTGCACGGGTATTTTGCCCTTGGTGTTAGCCTAGGCAAATACCTCAAAAATTTTAACTCGAGGTTCCTCTAGTCAATTAGAATTAAGGATCCTCAAAATCAGTGGCTTACTCTTAAACTTTAGAGTTGCTCAGTTATATAAACCCAATATATGAAATGTTTGGTGTAGCAAATTTGTGAAGAATTCTTTGGGTTTATATAGTGCTCCAAAGACAACAAAATTAATTAAGAATCCGATGTGGGATAAAAACTAATTTAATCTTTGCCATTGGATCTTAATTTAGTGGTTTAATGAGATTATAAAACCCTAATAAGAGTTTGGGCCGAATTGGAATTCAAAACAAATAATTTTTTTACTATTCATGTTACAATTCACGTGAATATTAATTTTTTTATTCCAATTCCCAAAGTGCCCCCATCGTCATTCACCAATCCCTAAGCCACTATGAAACCTCATAAATGATATGTTCAATAATTAAACACATTGAACCATTTATGATCAATTCCTACAACAATCATATATGCTGTTATATTTGTAATGTGCACTGTTAACCATTGATTTCAACTTTGTTGTGTGTGACATTTTAGGTTCCCTTCAAGTTGGACATGAAATGAATCATGATAATTTAATTTAACATAAATTATCATCCAATCAGATGGTTGTTCAATTTCAATGACCAAGGTTGACATCTAGCAACATGCCAGGGCCCCCAAATGAGAAGGAAAGATATATATACCCATTCTGTATGTGATTTACATGTGATACGGTCATTCACCTCACTGTATCCCCACCTATTGACCTAGGGTACGGAAAGTGTCTACATATATGGTCAAAGGTATTATGTTGATAGTGTCAAGAATCATGCTAACCCAAGAATCACACATGATTCTTCCGCTGTGGCCACAGTCTCAAGCACTGATCACACATATCAACCCGCGAACTGGAATACTACTCTTATAAGAAAATATTTCCGAGAGAGTGGTGATTCTCTGTTGTATTTTTACAAACTTCATATGTTTCAATAATGACCCAATCATACCCTTATGACCGGATCTTTTGAACCGGGGAAAGAGAATGTCAAAGTTATTTGATCCACACATAAGATTGTAAAGACCTCAAGTCTAAGCACTAGTCATATAATCGATACATGAAAGTTCTCACAGACACATGGGATAAACACTCCATATGAAAACTTTCGGCGGTCAGTTTGATGGACACGAGCAACTCATGCATCCATGTGATACACCAAGCGGACAGATCTCCGCTAGTAGCCTATGAGATCGGCTACCCCACTTAAGGACGAATCATATCATCATGCTAGTCTCTCCGCTTTGTGAACGCCCAGATTATTCACAAAATTATGATTATGAACATTTAAGAGTAATGATTCTCATAAGGCGTGGAAGCCATCGTCTTATTACTCATAGGGCTTTATTACAGTGTTGATGATTCATATAAGTTATGTAAGACACGTATAATAAAGATTTCCATTTTATTAATTAATGAAAATATTACAAATACATGTACATATAGCCCATCCACAAGTTGGGTATAGGGCATATCCCTAACAGTTCTCGTGATGAAGTTACATCGAGGTAACATCATCCCGAGGTCGGGTTTGAACTGCGTCTGAGGTACTTGGACTTCGGGATTTGTCTTGACTCCACTAGTCTACTGTACTATGACATATGTCATCCTCATATTGGATCTTATTTTGCATGTAGCGATTCCATTGAGAGGACATGTTGGGAAAGATTCATCTCCATGTCGACGCTTGTCCCTAGTTGAAAGGCAAAATCTGGGCACCTACATTCATTCCCCCGTCAGACCATTTATTTGGAATAAACGGTGGTCAGGATGGTGACACATGTCACGATATTTTGTACGTCGGGCTTACAGTCTTCTGCGATTAGATGTTTCATAAATGTGAGAGACGTCTAATAATGGTAAAATTTAAAAAAGTTTGCATGTTTTACATAGGTTTTTTTTTATACCCGAAACGACTATAAAATGAGGCTTAAGGCTTTCAAGCAATTCTTACTGTTGCCCCTTCTCTGCATCAAGTTTTCAAGCAAAAAAAAAAAACCTTATTTTCTTCATCTTCTCCCTTTCGTAAAAATCTCAATTTTTCTGCAAAAATGGTGTCCCATGCGATAGAGATTAAGCCCCTCGAGGAAATGCTCTAACAGTTAAACTTCTATGAGAGAGTGGAGCTCGAAGAATATCAAGGAGACCTTTATAATCCCCAAGATATTGGAGAGGACTTAATCATGTTGCTTCAACTTTATCTTCTTCAACGTATCTTTAAATAAAATATCAGCAGTACTTCCACCGTCGAGTAAAATACGGTGTACTTTTGTGCTGCCGATCAAAGGAAATAACCAATGGGTCTATATGTGGGAAGTCCACATCAACTAAGTCCTTCCTTGTGAATGTGATTGAGGCTCGATCTTCACTTACGACCATGATCGTGACTCTCATAGCCTCTTTTACTTCGGACTTCTTCGTCTGAGAGGCTTTTCTGTACTGTGCCCTCCAAGACTCTCTGAATTGATTATCTATCAGTCTCACATGTATAGTACATGTGTGCCTTGAATCAATCTTCATTTACGAAAATTGGACAACCACTTCATCCATCATGAGCCTTCCCCGATTGCTTATCATCGCAATCTTCACAGGGGACATTCATCTTCTACAACAATTGGTCGCGCTTCATGAGTCCTCTCTTGGCTCCCGAATGGCCTGTCAATCTGCTTATATTGATGCAGTTGGCCAGTCCAGGATAACCACTGGATTTGGTTCTTTAAAGTGAAATTTGTGAAACTTTTTTCTTCTAATTATAATCTAATTAATAGACATATCTGTTGGAAATTCTTCTAAATGTTCATTAAGGATATATTTGTCATTTGGATGCTTTGGGTGCATATGAGGGGTACAAACCTTTGGAGGGTTGCACCGCACCCCAAGAGGTGCCCTATTGGCACCCTTCCATGTCTTATAAAAGAGGCATCATATCCAAATACAAAAGAGGAAAAAGAAATACGAATTGTGAGTCATTTTTTTGTTTCATATTTGAGAGAGAGTTCCACTATTTTCATACTTCAAACACTTGTTAAGGAGTGCTCCTTGAACAAGAAGCAACCAAGTTATCCTGGGAGAACATTGGCCAATTCAAATCAGTGAAGCACCTGTGACAGAGGCTAATAAGTTCTTAAGGATAGAGAGATCTCGACTTGGATTCGTCATTGCATTTTCCAGGTTTTCTATAGTTTTCATGTTTTAGGGTTTTATAATAGTTTGATTGGTATTTTCTGGTTTAATTTGTTTGAAGCATGTTGTTTTAATGTTTAATGACACTAATAGGCCAACAATCTTAAGAACTTATTAGCCTAGTGTTGTTAGACAGTAATTCGCATGCTAGGTAATAAAATTTCTGAAAAAAATACAGACTGTGCATGAAAAACCCGTAGGGCGTTCGAACGCCCGATGAACGCGAAGGCTTAAATCTGAAATTTCGTAAGAACATTCGAACGCGTCTTCAAACGCAACTCGAACACAAGCCTTCTACCTAAGAACGTTCGAATGCGTCCTAAACGCAACTCGACCGCAAACTCTCTGGAATCATTCTGTTCGAATGCATTTTCGAACGTTATACGAACATAAACTCTCTGGAATCATTCCGTTCAAATGCGTTATCAAACGCTACTCGAACGTGAACTCTCTGGAAACACTTCGTTCGAACGCGTTATCAAACACAACACGAACGTACACACACTGGACAATCTCGTTCGAACGTATATACGAATGCGACACTAACGAAATAGTCATGGAACTGTTATAAACTGCAGACTTAAATTAATATTAGCTTAGTAAATCATATATTGTAACACATTAATCTTGGTAGTATAGATTTAAGTCATTATTAGGTTGATTCAATTATCACAAGCATACATATAGTGATAAAGTTGAAATTGATTTGTATTCTTGGGTGAGACTTTAAAGTGTAATCATACACAAGAAATTTCATCCAATCTTGATTGACACCTACACATATAAATCTACACATATCGTATATTGTCTGTGCTATTGAATAAGTGTAGTTCTGGGTTTGAATTGCTAAAAGATCCTATTGAAAAAGTGTTTAAAGAATATTCTAACAAAAAGGCGATAAGAGCCTAAGTGGTCAAGGATTTAAGTGGTTACTCCGGACCCCCCTCGTCCTCTAGGAATATTCGTTTATTCATTTTTCTAAAGAATCTTTAGTTGAAATTCAAGGACTTGTGTTTATTGGAACCACCGTCCAATAGAACAACAAGTGGGAACCTAGTATATCACTTTTAACAAGATCATTCGTTGATCGATTCATCTTTTGTAGACTAATTGACCCATGTTGAATTTTTCAGTTACAAATGGCTAGCAGAAACATCATAGTACCGGTCTCTCATGGAGAAAAGCCGGAGAAATTTGGTGGGGAAACTTTCAAACAGAGGCAGAGTAAAATGATGTTCTACCTGACAACTCTCCAGTTGGCTAAATTTCTCAATGATCCTCCGGGTCATGTGGAGGGTGAATCGGAAATGGCCAATGAAGAGCGAGAATAGACATGGATGTCTGGAGACTTCTTATGCAAGAACTACCTTTTGAGTGGTTTTGACAATACCCTGTACAATGTGTACCAAGGCATGACTTCTGCGAAGATTCTCTGGGAATCTCTCGAGAAGAAATACAAAACCGATGATGCCGGACAAAAGAAATTTACCGTGGGTAGGTTCCTGGATTACAAGATGGTAGATTCAAAGACGGTGATGTCTCAGTTGGGTGAACTGCAGTTGATCATTCATGAAATACTGGATGAGGGAATGAAACTCTGTGAGATGTTTCAAGTTGCCGCCATAATTGAAAAGTTGCCTCCATCATGGAAGGACTTCAGGAGCTATCTGAAACACAAAAAGAATCAGATGAGCCTTGAAGACCTTAGTGTTCGATTGAGAATCGAGGAGGACAACAGGATGTCCGAGAAGGCCAGCTACAAGACTATGGAGTCTAAGGCCAACATCATTGAGGGTGTAAAGGGTAGCAAGAAGAGAAAGAACAGTTGAGCTGATTCTTCGAACAAGAAGTTCAAGGGGAAATGCTACAACTGTGGAAAGAGTGGTCATATGTCAAAGGACTGCAGAAACAAGAAGTCTCAGGATAAGGGCAAGAAAAAGAAAAATGAGGCCCATGTCACTGAATGTGAGCAGCTGACTGATGAGATCTCAGAGATGGAACTATCATCAGTGGTAACCGAAGCCAACATAGTTGGGAATCCGAGCGAATGGTGGGTAGACACTGGGGCTACTCGTCAAATTTATGCAGATAACAAGATGTTTTCCTTGTATCAGAAGGTCGATGGCGGTGATCATCTGACAATGGGAAACTCGTCTACCTCTCAGGTTGTTGGACAAGGCACAGTGGTTCTGAAGGTGACATCTGGAAAGGAGCTAACATTGAAGAATGTACTGCATGTTCCAGATATTTGGAAGAACTTAGTCTCAGGATCTCTTCTTAGTAAGGCTGGTTTTAAGCTTGTATTTGTTTCTGATAAGTTTGTAATGACAAAGAATGATATGTATGTAGGAAAATGTTACCTAACTGAAGGCCTTTTCAAACTAAATGTAATGACTGTCAATCGTGCTATTAATAAAGCTAGTACTTCTGCTTATATTATTGGGTCACAAAATGTATGGCATGGGAGGTTAGGACATGTTAATTATGATACCATGCGTAAATTAATTAACATTGACCTTATACCTAAATTTTCAATTGATAGCCAACATAAGTGTGAGGCATGCGTTGAAGCAAAAATGCATAGAACATCATTTCATTCTGTTGAACGCAGTTCTGAACCTTTAGAACTTGTACACACTGACGTGTGTGACATGAATATTGTGCAAACAAGAGGCGGTAAAAGTACTTTGTCACTTTTATCGATGACAACACAAGATTCTGCTATGTGTACTTGCTGAGGAGCAAAGCTGAAACTATTGAGAGCTTTGTACACTATAAGAACGAAGTTGAAAATCAACTTGGCAAGAAAATCAAAAGAATCAGGAGTGATAGAGGTGGTGAATACGTTTCACCATTCGGTGAATATTGTTCTGTGCATGGAATTATTCACGAAACCACTGCTCCTTATTCTTCTCAACAGAACGGAATTGCGGAGCGTAAAAACCGAACGTTGAAGGAAATGATGAACGCCATGTTGACGAGTTCGGGTTTACCCCAGAACTTGTGGGGGAAGCTTTGCTTTCCGCGAACTATATTCTAAACAAGCTTCCTCACAGAAGATTGGACAAGACACCATATGAGTTATGGAAAGGTTTCGTACCTTCCTACAAATACCTAAGAGTGTGGGGGTGTCTTGCCAAAGTAATGGTTCCTAAACCTAATAAGGTTAGAATATGACCAAAAACTGTTGATTGTATATTCATTGGATATGCTCATAACAGTAGTGCGTATCGATTCTTGGTACACAAGTCTGAGATTCCTGACATCAATCCGAATATGATAATTGAGTCAAGGAATGCGATATTTTTTGAAAAAACATTTCCTTGTAAGGAAAGACAAAGAACCGAGTCTCTAAAAAGAACAATTGATGCTGTCAATGACAGTGATCAATATGACCAAGAATCAGATCAACGTGTAAATGATGAGACAATTGAGCCTAGACGTAGCAAAAGAGCTAGAACGTCTAAGTCGTTTGGTCCCGATTTTCTGACATACTTGTTAGAAAATGAGCCTCAAAGCTATTAAGAAGCTATGTCTTCTCCGGAGGCACCTCTTTGGAAAGAGGCTATTAACAGTGAGATTGATTAAATCCTACAGAACCATACTTGGGAGTTGGTTGATCTTCCACCAGGTTGTAAGTCGCTGGGCTACAAATGGATATTTAAAATGAAGATGAAAACAGATGGATCAATAGATAAGTACAAGGCAAGACTTGTCATAAAAGGTTATAGACAAAAGGAAGGCCTTGATTACTTTGACACATATTCACCAGTGACTCGTATCACTTCGATAAGAATGCTCATAGCCATAGCAGCTATATTTGGTCTTGAAATACATCAAATGGATGTAAAGACGGCATTCTTGAATGGTGAATTGGATAAAGAGATTTACATGGAACAACCAGAAGGGTTTAGTGTTCCTGGACAAGAATAGAAGGTGTGCAAACTTGTAAAATCCTTGTACGGATTAAAACAAGCACCTAAACAATGGCATGAGAAATTTGACAAAGAAATGTTGTCAAGTGGGTTCAAAACCAATGAGTGTGATAAGTGTGTGTACACCAAATCAACTCTAAAAGGATATGTCATTGTGTGTCTCTATGTAGACGATATGCTGATAATTGGTAGTAATCTTGAAATGATTCAGTCTACCAAAAACGTATTATCCAGCAGATTTGATATGAAAGATATGGGAATAGCTGATGTGATCCTAGGAATTAAGATTTCTAGGACATCAGACGGATATATATTATCTCAGACTCATTATATTGAGAATATACTTGATAAATATATCAAAGGGGATCTAAATGTGGCAAGAACCCATGTAGACCTAACTCTTCATCTATCAAAGAATATTGGTTCAAGCGTATCGCAATTAGAGTATTCGAGAATCATCGGAAGTCTGATGTATCTCACGAATTGCACACGACCTGATATCGCTCAAGCTGTGAACCGGCTTAGCAGATATACGAGCAATCCAGGACATAACTACTGGAAAGCCATAGTAAGAGTTTTGAGGTATTTGAGAGACACTTCAAAATATGGGCTACATTACGAGAGATATCTTGCTGTACTATAGGGATACAGCGATGCTAACTGGATATCTGATACGGTGGATTCCAAATCTACGAGTGGATTTGTTTTCACACTTGGTAATGCAGCCGTGTCATGGAAATCCTTGAGGCAAACATGTATTGCCCGGTCTACTATGGAATCAGAGTTCATAGCGTTAGACAAAACAGCGGAAGAAGCAGAATGGCTTAGAAACTTCCTGGAGGATATTCCTAATTGGCCCAAACCGGTGCCAGCGATTAGCATATATTGTGATAGCCAATCGGCTATTGGGAGAGCCCAAAATACAATGTCTAATGGTAAGTCTCGACACATACGTCGGAGACATAATACCATACGTCAACTGCTCTCAAGTGGCATAATAACGATCGATTATGTCAAGTCGAAGGAAAACCTAGCAGATCCACTAACTAAAGGTTTACCTCGAGAGCAAATTGAGAAGTCATCGAGGGGAATGGGCTTGAAGACTATAAATTAAGAATTGTCACTGTGGAAACCCAACCTAGCTGATTGGAGATCCCAAGATCTAGGTTCAAAAGGGACAACTGAAACTTTGTGCAATTCAAAACAAGCACTGAAGAGTTTTGTACTCTTTCCCATTCCGATAATGACGCTGAGTGCTGTCTGTCATTGGTTAGGATAAGCTGAGGCTTTTAATGATCACTATATTAGGAGATGAGTCTCAATGGGGGTAAAGACAGATTACCTCTTCATTGTAGATCACCTATTTCAAGTAAGAAGTGAGGCCGCTTCCATTGGAACTTTTAAAGGCGGGTTACCCTAAAGTACTTGATGAATCTGGGACCGTTGTTCAGGGCCGAAATGAACACAACCGTAGAACGGGAAATGGTTGAAGTAAAGTTGTGTGTTGACAGTTGTCTTAGTTTACACCAACGGCAGAACAGTTCAAGACTATGGGTCACTGGTTTGCCAAGTAAATTCGATTGTCATTCACTAGTAAAGGTTCAAGGCGAAAGCTACCTATTTCGATGCAGCTTTAGTTCATGGTAACTCTCTAAAGTGTCTCCATGAATATTTGAAGAATTGTGGGGGATTGTTGAAAATTCTTCTAAATGTTCATTAACGTATATTTGTTATTTGGATGCTTTGGGTGCATGTGAGGGGTACAACCCTTTGGAGGGTTGCACCCCACCCCAAGGGGTGCCCTATTGGCACCCTTCCATGCCTTATAAAAGAGGCATCATATCCAAATACAAAAGAGGAAAAAGAAATCTGAATTATGAGTCATTTGTTTGTTTGATTTTTGAGAGAGAGTTCCACCATTTTCTTAGTTCAAACACTTGTTAAGGAGTGCTCCTTAAACAAGAAGCAACCAAGTTATCCTGGGAGAACATTGGCCAATTCGAATCTGTGAAGCACCTGTGACGGAGGCTAATAAGTTTTTAAGGACAGAGAGATCTCGACTTGGATTCGTCATTGCATTTTCCAGGTTTTCTATAGTTTTCATGTTTTAGTGTTTTATGATAGTTTGATTGGTATTTTCTGGTTTAATTTATTTGAAGCATGTTGTTTTAATGTTTAATGACACTAATAGGCCAACAATATCCCTAACACATGCAATAAAAGATGAAGCAACACCAACCCTACAAAAAATGTGCAAGCCCTCCATGATATACAAGGCAGCACGACAAAAAAATAATTGAATGCAACCACACATATAAATTACACACTATTTTAATAAAAATAAAAATAAAATTGACACCCATGCCATGTGCTCGCTTGCTCATTTCTTTGTTATCATTCAATCCCATGAAAACTTCAAATTCTCATTATACAAAAGCACACCATGTCTCTTTCACACTTTCTTTTTATATATCTCCCACAAATTAATTTTACTCAAGATGAATATTACTTTCTTTTTTTTTGTGACAAGTTTAAATTTTCTCCAATGATGCAAATTTAAAAAGGGTTAGTTCAAATTTGCATTTTTAAAAATACAAACATACTAGAGACTAATTAATAACTCGTTATATAATGCTTGTATGGTATAATAACATCAATTCTTGTCTCCAAGGGGCATGACTTGGTGGTGTAGGGTTCATGATCTCACATTGAGGTCCTGGGTTCGAATCCAGGGAGTGCGTTTCTTATAAGAGCCTGAGACAGCCGAGAGTTTTATCTGCTTCGCTTAAGCCCGGAATTGGTGATTTAGTGGCGGAATTTCGAACGATTCCGAAAAAAAAAAAAAAAAAAAAAAAAAAAAACATCAACTTTATATTGTAATCGGATGATTTTAGACTTTGTTGATAGGTTGATCTTTGGATAATAATTGAATGACTATAAGAGTATATTGTACATATTTATGAGGTTGCAGTGGTCCTTATTGAATTATCAAAGTCATTTTGTTTGTTTTTGGAGACTTATCCTAAGAATATATATATGGCAAAACAATGTGGTACCAACCTTGTTTGTCCTCTGCCATGTATTCTTGCTTCAAATTGAAATTATCACATTGTTGGGAAAAGTGAGAATTTTAACTGAAATGGCAATATATATATATATATATATATAGTAAATTTAAGTTAAAAATAATTCAACATTATGGGGGGAAATGTTATAATTAGTTAATGACAAAGTGCAAAAATAAGGCTTGCCCAACAAGAATAGAGAAGGCAAAACCTACACAAAAGAAAGGGTAAAGCTTAGAAAAGAAAGTGGATGCTCCTCCTCCTAGCTACTACATAAAGTTGAAAACTTTATTATATAGAATAACTTTATAATTAATTAATAATTATTTTAATACAACGATAATCAAAGTAAAAGATAAGAAAAATACACATTATTGTAATTTTTTTTTTGAAAACGTTATAAATATCACCGTCAAATCACTCAATTCAGGTTTAAACAGAGCGTATAAAACCCTCGACTGTCTCAGGTTTTTACAAAAAATACATCCCCTAAACTCTAACTCAGGACCTGACAAGTAAGTGCTAATCTTTTTGACACCAAGTCACACCCATTGGAGGCGTATTGCAGTGTGTTATCTTATAATATACTAAAATTCATATTTTCCTAGCTTAGTCCACATCTCATTAAAATGAGAGATTAGTAGTTTGAAGGAGACTTCTATTATAAGATTGGGCTATTTTGACTTAAATTTTTTTTTTATTTATATATACACATCAAAATATTAATTATTTATTTCATATATTCCAATAGTTGATGAATTTACATTATTAAATGATTATTTAACATTGAAAATTTACCATTAGATTAACTTAAACAAATGATCAGATTTTTTTTTAAAAAAATAAATTGAAATAGCCGAACCCCTTTATTATAAATATAAATAAACATAAATTCATCACAAAATCTGGCTAACAAAAAACGAACAAAAAGGCTTTAAAAGTATTATACTTCATCTGCAAGAACATCAATTTTCTAAAATCACCTTTCCATCCACTTTTGCAACAATAATTACAACATAAAGCCTGGCCAAATTTGTTTTCATCATTCTCACGAATCATAAATAACAAATTCACACTATATAATATAAATATATATCACCATCAACTGTAATTATTGTCCTTATTTTCATTAATTATAGATTTCAACAATAATGATAATCATCATAAAACCTTTAACATTAAAAATAAAATAAAATAAAAGGATCCGAATTTCATCTTACAACAATTTAACCCTTAGTAACTAGCATTGCAATAACGAATGTGGTCCAAATTTTGATGTAACAAAATGTAGATCATGCACATTTTTGTTTAGCAAATCCAAATCTATCATTAGCCAAATCAAACTCCACATTAAAATTCTGAAGCTGAAAGTCCCCTAAAATAATCGCCGGTCCGTCGAGGGGCTGCCGCCCCGCCGCATTATCGGAGGCGAGTATTAAACAAATCACCTCCCTTCCAATGAAGGCAAAATAATTCTCCAAAGGCAATGACATTTTTGCACCACCTTTAAATTTAAAAACCAATTCCGGTACCAAAACCGATTTTTCACCCGAAATATCGAAACATGGCCTTAAACCGGCCTTATTTTCCACGTCAGCAGCTCTGCTATAATTACCCATCTGTCCTATAAATTCTTGCGCCACAGCTTCAAAAACGGGTCCTTCCATGACAGTAAATGTGGAACCCGAATCTACAATGGTACCTCCGTTTCCACCGGATCCGGGTACCAAATATCTGTACGGAATCTTCACGGGTTTATTCCCAACAATAATTTGACGTAAAACGACGTAATAATACGTACCGTACACAGAATTTGACAAGACAGGGTTCTTATAAAACGGAGTGTACCTAAGACCCGGAGTTTTCGAATCACCCGAATTCGACCCGGTATCTAAAATAAGATTACTACTCACCGGCGCGTCGTCGAATTTGCGGGAAAGTAAACAGTAAGAGAATTTCTTGAGACCCATTTGAGAGGGCAAGGATTCGGAGCTACGACCGAACCCGGCAATGCCGGCGGGTTGTCGGTTGGATAAAATGGAGCATCCGACGAGGAAATCCGGCACCGTTTTGGTGGGAAATCTTAATTTTTCTGATAGCAAAAGCCCAGCTGTAGAGCCTGAACCGTACTCGATAATATACCCTGGGCAAGTTTGTGAACAAGTTTTGTTTTTCGAGTTACACTCTTCGCACCGGGACTCGACGTTGGGCCCAAGGATCCAGGAGCATTTAGGGCTTTGGCAGCCGATGAGCATTGAAGAAGAAGAGAGTTTGGGGATGAAAGCGGGTATTTGGGTCGGGTCAATGTTGGGGAAATTACAGTCGGAGCAAAGGTAACGTGACGTGCAAGGGAACCAAACGAGGCTGCTACCGGTGTCGAAAACGAAAGGGATGGTTTGGGGAGGGGTTCCGAAGCTGAGGGAGATTGAGTAGGCGCCGTAGCTTTGAGCGGAGAGTGGGGTTTCGATTGAAGAATTTGAAGAGTTTGTTTTGGTTTTTGATTTGAGGTGGTGGGCTCTTGAGAGTGAAGACGAGGCCAGTGAGTTGAGGATTTTGAAAGGGTCTAAGGATGGAGAGGGGTGGTGTTTTGTCGATAACGGAGAGAGGCGGACGGTTATGGTGGCGGCGTCGGCGGCGGTGATGAGGAGGAGGAGAGAGAAGAGACAAATGAGAGAGAAAGGACAAGAATGTAAAGCCATTGTAATTTTTTTTCCGCTTTCGAGTTGTTCGTGAGAGTGCGTGAATGGTGTGTGATATTTGTTTTTCTTATTTTGTTTTTATACGCAACGGGTAGCATAATTGGTCGCATGATATAATTGCCACTGTCATGACAATAATTTACGAAACAGGCCCTCGGAACCTTCATTTTTAGTTTTAAGAGGAATGACCTTTCTTTCTTCATTTATTTTATTATTATTATTTTTTTTACTCTCTTATCTTTTTAAGAATTCGAATCCCGATAGTAAATTAAATAAAATTATTCAAAAGTTAATACGCGACTTTGGGGCTAATGACCAATGGACTTATTTATATTATGTTACTAGTTAAATTTAAAGATTTAACTATTTTCATTAGTAGATTAATATGTTTATTTTAAATATAATCCTAGTTTAATGTGCTTATTTGATATATTATCCTTTATTTATATATATATATATATATATATATATATATATATATAATTTAGCCTCACAACCCAATCATCTTCCCACCCATATAAAAAAGATTTCAACTTCATATTTCTTATTTTCAACACATGAGATTTTACCAATTTAATTAGTTTGCACCCACTAAATATAATCTTCAATATCTTAGGTGATTGAATATAATAATGTACTATTATGCTTATTTGATGATATGATTATTTTAAAACTTTTCTTCATCGATGTAATACATTCAATTAGGATTATATTGTTAGACCTTTTAGATCTCACATCTTATATAAATCTTGATGATAACAAATCACATATTAAGAATATAATGGTAAAAGCATATCTTCAGTCAATCATGGACCTCGAGCATCAAGAAAGAGCTCAAGATCAAGGAAATCTTGTGGAGTTTAACACGCTACAAGATATAGAAGACTAGCATAGGGTATATTTCTTTGAATCTTATAATGCTTGCATAGAATAAGATTATGCATGAAAAGAATTTTAGAGCTTAAATCATTTTTACATACACATACAAAAATTACGTGTTTTATCAAATGATAAAATCTTGTTTTAATCTTAACTCTAAAATTATTTTCAAGGTTTTAGAACATAAAAAAAAAAAAAAAATCATTTGATTTTGATGAAAAAATCATTATTTGATTTCAAAATAATTGGGTTAAGTCGTTATATTTTTTGGTTTTGAAATTGGGTCTAAGATGTAAAAAAATTTAAATTCCAGTAAGAGCAAACATACTATAAACTTAGATCGGTCATCTGAACCTAGGCATTAAATGAAATTTTGGAAACCCCCTTAATTGGCTAACAGTAGCCACAATCGGCTAACTGATTGTGTCGAAACGACTAACGATAACTGTCGTTATTTTACAATGGTCACTAGCCACAATCGGCTAACTGATTGTGTCGAAACGACTAACGATAACTATCGTTATTTTACAATGGTCACTAGCCACATCATGATTGGACGTCTGAACCTTCAACTTAGGACTTCTGAACTAGGTTGAAATTACATAATGGCTAGTTTTTGTGCCCAACTATAAATTGAATCATTTGGGACCATTTTTCTCTTGATTAAACATCTTCAACTTGGCCATATAACACATTTTGATTATCCAAAGAGCTCAAATTTGCTTCATCATGATCAAGTTGAAATCAAAAGCTTAATTTGTTAATCTGGCTTAATTATGAACTTTTATGTGAGTTGGAGCTTTGTTCTCCAATCTATTTGTATCAAACAATTGGTCATCTTCAAGTCTTCAAAAAAAATTATAAGAGATTTGATTTGCACCTGAAAGTGGGATTAGGTCATTTTTTATATCGACAAATAAGAAATTTATGAGGGTTTCATTGGCACTAAGGAAGTCAAGTTTTGTAGTGAAACCTATTATGGATTGCTTGAGGTATGGACATAGGCGGTGTTGCTGAGGCGTGGACGTAACTGAGGTTGTCGAACCACGTAAAAATCATTGTATGCATCTCTTTCCCTTATCTCTTTACTTTAATTTGCTTATACTTGCATATTGAGATATTTGGACATGTGTTGAAATGAGATAATATTGGATATAAATCGATTGAATTCATTTGGATATCATCATATTGAGATTGGATGTTTGTAGATAGAGTTGAAGGCTAAAATTATTGAATGATTGAATTTGTGAGTGTTTCAAGTTATTTAAGCATTAAGATTTTTAATTTCCAATTCAACCTCCCACTCCATCATATTGAGATTGGATTTTCGTGGATGCAGTTGAGGGCTTGAAGTATTGAAGTTTTGATTGATTGAATTTAAGAGCTTTAGATTTGAATTGTGAAATTAAAGTTATTTATGAGATTCTATGCAAGCACTATCAAGTAATAACTATACTCAAGAGTGAGGGTGAATTGGATAATTAAAAAATTAATGCGGAATTATAAATCTTAGCAATTTTAGGCTACAAACTTTACTAACAATTATAAAACACATCATTGATTCAAAATACTATTGCACAATCTAAAAATAAGAGAAGAGAGATATAACGCTGATTTTATAGTGGTTCTTCAACCCCATCACTTGCCTACGTCAACTTTTTTCAAGCTCGCTTGAAGGTTCCACTGGTTTCAATAAACTTACAACTAAGAGATTTTTTCATCAAGACATCTTTCAAATCTTTTACACAAACTCCACCATTGAGAGTACTCTCAACTCACATAATGGATTCCACACAAGTATTTTGGATAATAAAAGTTTATTTTTACAATACTATTTGGGAACTCACTAAGATAATCAAATGTTATTGGATAACATTGATTATTTACTTTGACTCAATTGGGTTAATTGGATTAATCCAAAATTACACAAGAGTTTTGTCGTAATTTCATAAATATCTCTACCATTTGAGGATATTTGGTAATTATAAATATGTAATAATAAGTGTATTTGGCTTGATTTAATTAGATTAAATCAAAATGATAGACATATAATTAATCCATTAATTAAACTTTGTCTTGATTTAATTGAATTAAATCAAAGTGGTAGACAAATGTGATTAGTCACACCTAATTATATATGTTGACGGATGATTTTCGTCCCAGTGGCAGTTTCGAGATAACTCACCCGAGACAATCCTCCTTCAACCTTGAATTTATTTGGTTATGGGGAGACCAAAGACAAATGCAGTATAAGGCGAGAAGAACACAAAGGTTGACAAGAGAGTTTTAACGTGGTTCGGCGGAGCAAGTTCAGCCTACGTCCACGGGCACAAAATGGGATGTTACTTTTATTACCAAAACCAGCTCGGCCGACCTATTTTCAGGGATGGCCTAATGAAAACCGAGTTGTTTTGCTTACGGTGGTTTATAAATAGTGCTCATTTTCTTTTAGTTTATAAGTTTTTTTGCTCTCTTTACCAATGAATCTAACTTTCCTATATATACTCAGGAATTACAACATTGTTCCACACTTTCATGACGTTTCCCGCGTGACCTCTTGACTGATTGACGGGTTCTCTGCCCTAGGTCTGTCATCGCCGAAAGCAAGCCTGTCGTCTGACGGCCTATCATATCAACATGTCTTCTCCACTGCCACACGCAATAATAATGATGTCATCCTGTAAGGTGCCTTCGAAAAATGACATGTGTCGAAGGAAAAACCAACCATTCTGATTTTATGTTGGTCTTCAAGAGGTCGGCTAAGTAACCTGCCGAGCTTCCAAAATTATTTCCGCCCTGACCCGGAATACCCGAACTCACCAATCTGCTCCATGGGGCAGGTCAGAACCAAATCGGACCTCCGATCTAATATGGTCATCCTCGGTTCCAATTTGGTCGGCCTCTGAAATTTGTACCGGGTTGTATTTCTTTGGTCGGTCATACCCAAGAAACTAAACCCGAGCCTCATGTCGGGCCGAAGAAACGACATACATCATCTGATCTCTGGTCCTACGGATGAGGAGAATTTCCTTCTCTACCCTTATCGAACTGTTCAGAAAACTTAGCCGCATAAATCTCCATCAACAGTATATATTTGGACAAATTGGTTTAAGCCCACATAAAAGTTGATTAGAATTTTTATTAATTAAAAATTACCTAAATTTTGCTATAAATAACAAGTTTAAGTAAGGTTTTAATCAAGCTTAAGAAAGCTAAAAACAAGCAAGAGTTATAGAAATTAGCCTAAGTTATAGAAGTTTTTAGAGAAGCTTTGGAGGATCTCTACAACATTTCAAATAGGAGAAATCAAGATTGGATCTTAGAGTGAAACTTGCTAGCATTGAAATCAAGATTGAATTTTGGAGTCGAGCTTGTTAACTTTGTAAGTTCTCCATAATATTTCAACAATGAGAAATATATTGGATCTTTGAATCAACTTTACTAGGTAAGTTTGATATTCTTCAAAGCTATGTTTTTCATTAGTGAGTTATCATTAGTGACATATAGTGATGGATTATGTATTAGATACATAATAACATAACTTGTTGTTGAAATTATACTAATTAATTGTGTATGGATACTTTAGAAATATAAACACAATTTGCTTGTGATTTTGTCAAAATATTTATGTTAGACATAAACATCAAATTAGAGTTTGGAATTCTAGATAATAGTTTGGAGCTATGACTACCATTCTAGAATCACTTGACCACCTTTGAGTGACTTAGAATTGTTCAAAATTCATTTCACTGTAGGATTATGATTTGGTTTTTGTTTTGGATTCAAAATTTATACAAGTGCGTATTTAGAGTAAATTTATGTTATTGTAAAAATATTTGATATTTAAAAAAATATGATTTTTATTTTATAACATGTGTTGATGATGGTTTGATGTTAAAAATTAATTTTGGATGTTTGAAAATGTTTAGGGAGTGTTGAAAATTAATTGGGTGAAAAACTCAATTTTGATCAACCATTCAGCACGCGCAGTGCGTGCACAGTGCGCATGTGCACTATAGCACGCACTGAAATTTGATTTGTGAGTATACTCATCATATTATCTGTTGGTAACGAGATATAGCTCATAAGAATTTTTGGTGTCGAATCAAATTCATCATATTCATCTTCCAAACACATCACATGACAGTGAGTATTTTTCTGCTCACTACCGCAAGCCCAACTTGTATGACGGGGCTCGATTCAAATTTCTTTTGATCCATAATTATGGGGAACATATAAGGGTATTTTAGGATTGTGTTTGGGCTGATTTTAACTGAAAAATCAGATCTGAAACACAATGACAGTTCAAGCATATAGGGGTTGATTTGGACAGTGAACTAGGCGCGTTTTCGGGTCCAAAATAACCCAGATCTTATCCGTCATTCCGGGGCTTTTCTGGGGCTGAGTTGGTAACATTCGGACTTAAGGAGAAAATGGCGGAAAAAAAATTTCTAGTTCGATCATGGGTACATAACGTGTTTCTGATGCGCTAGAATATTGGTTCCTACATTATTTTCAAGATATGGGTTGAGTATATCAAAATTGTGTGGGCAAGGTGATGATAGAGGTAGCAATATACGAGGTGAGTTTAATGGTCTTAAAGCTCTTAGTTTGATAGAAAATCCAAATCCATATTATGTTTATTGTTTTGTTCATCAATTACACTTAGCTCTTATTAGTTTGGCTAAAAATATACATGAAATTTATGATCTTTCAATTATTGTAATAAAATGCTTAATATTGTCGGACCATCATGTAAGCATTGAGATTTACTTTGGGAGAAAAAAATTGGGAAGATGATTGAGGCACTTGATTTGGGAGAAATTTCAATCGGTCAACGTCTGAATTAAGAAACTAGTCTTCAACAATCTGAGGATACACGTTGGGGATCACATTATAATACTTTATTGAGTTTGCATAATATGTTTGATGTAGTGGTTGATGTACTTGAACTGATTGGAAATGATTCTGCTCTTTTAACTTATCAAAAATCTAAAGCACAGGGCTTAGTTGAATGTTTGATAACTTTTCCTTTTATTTTCTATCTTATATTGATGAAAAAGTTATTAGGAATCACAAATGAATTATCGCAGTCTTTACAAAGAAAAGATCAGGATATTGTAAATGTTATATATTTAGTTAAACTAGTCAAACGTCAACTCCAATCAATTAGGATAATGGATGGGACTATCTACTTGATGATGCATCCACATTTTGTGTCAAACATGAAACTGAAGTGTCTAATATGGATGATATGTTTATGAATCGAGGGAGAATGAGACGTAATGCAGAAAATACAAACTTAAATCACTATAGGATTGAGGTATTTTTCATTAATGTTGATAGGTTACTTTATGAATTGGATTCTCATTTCACATAATCAACTACTGAGTTTCTTATATGCTTGGCATGCTTAAGTCCTAAGAAGTTATTTTCTCAGTTTGATAAAAGAAAGTTATCACACTTAGCTGAATTTTATCCAATGGATTTCTCAGCATTTGATATTTCTAAACTTGATCAGCAACTTGAAAATTACATTTTTGATACCTGCGACAAAGATAGTAGAGAATTTTCACAATTAAATGGAATTAGTGTACTTGCAATAACAATGGTGGAGACTTGAAGATACAAAATATATCCATTAGTTTATAATATTTTGACTTTAGCACTAATTCTTTCAGTTGCTACAACAACAGTTGAGAGGACATTCTCTGTTATGGGTATTATTAAAAATCGTTTACGCAATCGGATGAGAGATGAATGGTTAAACAATATTTTTGTTTGATACATTGAAGATAAAAAATTTTAACAAATGAATAACGAAAATATTATGCAAGACTTTCAAATTATGAGAACCTGTATATAACAATAGTAATACTTAAATGTTTAGTTGTTATTAATATAAACAGTTTATAATGTATGTTTTGATAATCTTTAGACATATATTTATGAATTTATTATATATTACTTCATAAAGGAAAAAATTTAGCCCCCATGAGATAAATTTCTGGATCTGCCCCTGCTTCTGAGGACATGGAACATAGATGCGCAAATACTCTGATTACTGAAAAAAATTATAAACAACTTTGAATAATGATAGTCACAAAAATTGGCTATCTTTTTTTAATTGTCATGATACCCGAAACAAAAGAACCCGTCAATTATTGAAGTTGGACAAAATTACCGAACGACAATGACGTGGTGCCCGAAATTCCATTTTAGCCGTTGGAAAAAGCATAATATGGTGTGTAAGGTGAGTGATATTGACGTGGCGTACAATGAGCGGAAGAGGCTGAATGGAGCAAAAAGCCTCGATACCGTTTGATTGGCCCTTATTATTATCCAACGGTGATGGAGGATTGAAGGCCTGTTTGATAATTGTGGAGTGGCACTTACATAATAACTAAGGCCCGTGGAAATTGGGGGTGGCGCTATTTAAATGTCGGCATTACGTAATTGACCCTTTAGTCTTCTGCGGAGTGTTTTTAAAATATTCAATTATGCAGTCCAACGGTTTGAACATGGAATTTTGAAGATAAAGTCTCTGATTCATGTTCCAAGTAATATTTTTGTAAGAATTTGAGAAAATATCGATTTATCCACGTATCTATATCGGGATCTAATAATCCCGATATGAATAACGTGAAATTTCTCATATATTAAAAAAAAATGTTTTAAATTCTAACCTTAAAATTGGATTATTTAGATAATGATCCCACAGCCAAATTTTAAAATAAATAAAAAAATAAATATTTTTTAAAAAACGTTGAAAATTTTGTCATCAAATCATTTGATTCGAGCTTAAGCAGAGCATGTAAAATCTATAACTGCCTCAGGCTCTTATAAAGAAATGTATCTTTTGAACTCGAACTCAAAAATTGACAATTAAGTCATAATCTTTCGTAACCAAATGATAAAAAAAAAAAAAAAATCATTTACCCGTTTCTATTAGTGGCTCAACATTAGGAGTGCAAGTGTTTTTTTTTTAAAAAAATAAAAAATAAAAAATCAATGCAAGTTTAAAAAGAGAAGAAGAAGAAGAAAATAACAATAATAAATGATTAATGTTGACTTTGATTAAATGTTACTAAATAATGTAGTCTTGATTGATGAATTTGGTCCATCAGAATTATGTGAGAAGATGATTAGAAGTTTAGAACTACGGTTATTTACATTTTTCATACTGATTATAATATTTTACTATCAAAATTATAAATAATCTAATAATTTATTATTTCTCAGTCAATATTCTTAATTGTATGTTAATTGATTTTAGTATTAAATTATAAAGATCAATTAAAATTTTGATAAAAATAATAAAATATTAACTTTTGTATAATTTATCAATACTCATAATATATAATTATTATTTTATTTAAATTAAAATAATAAAATGCAAATAACCGGCAAGTGGAGCGTTTTGTTAGAAATGTCAATCTCACCTCTCGTGAACAATACGAACGAAAAGTGACCATATGCAAATTTACAAAACTGTCCCCACCGCCAATGTCTGGACAACTTATCCGCCATTTCTCAATGACCAATAATACTTGAAGAATCTTAGAGCAGAAACCTCTAGCTTAATCATTTTGGACAAAAAAATATATACAATATCCTATAAAATCATTCAACAAATTTTCTGATTAAAAGGCCTTCAAATAATCAACCTTACTGCAGCACCTTTGCTGTGCCCTTGATTAAGGGAAATCTGAGTTTTGACGGTCAACTTTTGAAAATTTATGTCTAGGGTATTAATATGATTAATTTTTTAATTAATTCAAAAGTGTTGATTTAGTGAAATTAAAATTGTTGTGGATGAAATTTGATGTGTGATGATGCACGGGAAAAATTCTTGGAAGTATTTTGAGAATTTTCACACAAAAAAACGCATTAAGGGCAAAAATCGTAATTTGATGAAATTACGTTTTTTTTTTGCCATTGCTACAGTTCTCAAAGTACTGTAGCAGCAATGTGTGTGAAAATTCTTAGAATTTTAAAAATTATTCCGGTGCGTTTTGAGAATTTTCGACACTAAGGGTAAAATATTAATTTAAAGATATTACCATAATTCAGCCACTACTAAGACATGTGTCATTGTAACAGTAGGCTGGTCGAGTTTCACAAATAATATGTGTAACATCTCGCCAGAAGCAGGACGTTACCTATAGAAGATAGGAATAGCTCATCTACCTGAGCCTAAATCCTAATGGAAAACGGACATGACGCAACCTAAACTTGGACAATTTGGAACAAAGTCTAGCATCAAAACGACTTCCAATGAGCATCACATACAAAAATGGACCTCTAGTCCAATCCATGTCATATCAATTCTCATCCTTAATTCCCACAGGCTCTCTGCCACAATTACAAATACAATTCAAAATATTTATTTACATAAAAATAACAACGTCTGTTGCACGATACAACACACAAATCGGAGGTACAAATTCCTATACACAATTATATTCCCCAGGACACTAGAAAGAGTGACTGCAACTTGAGTGACCTCTCGTCTCGAGCTTAAGTATCCAAAACTTGATAGCTAATCAATCTGGTTGCAAACCTGTAAAATTATCAAACTGATGTGGTGTGAGTTATATAACCCAGTAAGTAGCCACATACATCACAAATAAATAAGAATAAATTTCAAATATAGTACATATATAAACATGTGTGTGTGTGTGCAGTTGTTTGTCAGAAAACTTTTAATTTCTTACTGATCTTACACTCTTTAAATATAAAGTCTTCATCACAAACCAACTTATTCGCTATCGGAAATATAAAACACATTATGAATCCCCTACAGACATACACATTCATTATCAGAGTCAGAGAGCATATTACGAACCTTTTACAGACAATCACATCCTATATCACATACGTTAATCACATTTCAAATCCCATGTAGCTAACTTCTACATCATCAAAAATCGAAACACACGATAATCATCTTTACAATCGAATTTATGAAAAAATAAATCTTTCTGAAATCAGAAGTGTCCAAAAAAAAATCATCAAACTAAGCAGGCGTCCATTACTCGAGTCGTGCATAAAAATAAGGCAATATTCGAACATGTCTATGTCGACAGATGGTAGTGTGTCAGTCATTTTATGATGGTTTGGACCTCAAAACAAGCACGAAGGGTTAAAATCGATTAAATAAATCGTTATACAAGTATTGTGGCAAAAAACATATCATATCACATCCAATCAAAATAGAATATTCTGAATCATTTTCTTACAAAACACTTTAAAATCATATAACCAAAATATCAGGAAAACATATAAAACAAAAGTATCATTAGAACATAAGTCAAAAGTATCGTAAACAATAATATCAGTAAAAATATAAAATAAAGTATACACAATATATCTTAAAACATATATTTGTGATAAAAAAATAACTTCATAAATCATGTATCACAAAATCGTAACAGACGTTCAGGAACCAACTCACTGGACGAAAGGAAAACCAAGCGTCCAATGTCCGAATCACGTGCACTGACCAGATATTGTCCGAAGCATGTCCATATCGACAGAGGGTAGCATAACGATCATAGTCAAGTGGGTAGAGCCCAATAAAATTACAGATTTTATAGTATGGCAAAATCGTATCGTATCAAAAGTGGAGTCATGGTTTGTTTGTAAAACTTTTCAAACTGGCATACAAATCACTTGTTTAAAAAAACAAACAATCAATGACATCTATACACTTATACATTATGATCACTATTACACTAACCACTAACAATATTAAGTCATTTTCATTATTCAACATTAAGCCTTTATCATAACTAACACATTCTACAGTTACATTTGCATCATCACTACCACATTAAACATTTACTCCACGTCCATGCACAATTCATCACCATTTTAATTAAACATCAAAACTCAAGTTAATAAGTTTACCAAAATACGAAATACATATACCTTTTTTATTAAAGCATTCGGCCAAGTGACACAAACTTTTCCCCTTGGAATTTTCAAGCAAAGACAAGCATAATCATCCTCATAGCATGCTCATAAACATAATTAACACCCAATTAACTTAATCAAAAATGATCTATCTCTTCCATCATGCATGATTTCAACCATTGAAGACTCATTTACAAGCTTTGGATTCTAAACACATTATGGCTCATTTCATACCTTAAAATCACCAAAGATATCAACTTCCATAGAACCATACCATAAAATCAAGCATTCCATTACCCATCAAATTTGGCCATAGCATGACCAAATTCAAATTGAAAAATTTCAAACTACGTACTTCACAATCTCTATCACACTACCACAATATATATTAATAAACAATTAGATTAGGTTATACATGCATGTCTCTTCATTTTCCATCTCTAAAATCAAATTTTCAAAATTGGAGATTAGGAATTCAGGCTTAAATATCACAAAATGACTAAGGATTGGAGATGAGAAACTTACTGACAAGAACTCATTTGGGTTGGAAACCAAGCAAACCCCAAGCATCTTTCTCAAAACCCCAAGAACTTTGAATACTGATTTTGTAGGAACAAAACCCAACCAAGATCAGCCCCTAACCACCATGAAACTCACGTCCATGATAACCACAAGCATGAAATCAGATTGTATTTTGCTAGCAATGGAGACGCCACTAAGTTGCCAAGCTTAGATAAGTCAATTTGAACTTGAAAAGGGGAATCTCTCCCTTACAAGAAATTTAGCCATAGCCAAAGCTTAAAAGCTTCAAAGTTTGATGAAAATGTCGTGAATGTTATTCCAAAGAAGAAGAAAACAAAGTTTAAATAGGTTACAAAGAGAAACCTAAAGGTGTGAATGGACAAAAATGTCCCTAAAGTGAAATTACCAAAAGACCTGAAAACTACCCAAACCATTCACTCAAGCACGTCCCCAAAAGTCTTTTCCCACCTAAAGTAGCTTAAAACAATGATTAGAAACTAATCTAACTTAAGCTAATTTGAGGTGCTTACATCAAATAGTAAATTGACGTGCTTACTCAATAAGCAAGGTTCTAAGCATAATTAAGCCTAATGGCATAGTCAACCATGCTAATTACATCATAAATAAAGTCAAAATGTCGAGCACAAATGACAAAAATGCCCCCATTTGGCCGAATTCAACATGGTCCCAAAATGGGTGAAATCGGGTCAAAAGGATGCTGGTGCTGAAGCTGTTGTGCTATGCTTCAGTCTGAGCTGATCTGGGTCAAATGAAATAGCTTGGGAACCTTTCTGGTTATGCCCATATGTGTCTCTGGTGTGCACTTGACTTGGTTGCTGCAACTGGTCACATAGCTCTAAGCTAGTCCCGCAAAGGCCTCTCTGATCTTCTTTGCTCTTTGACGTGTGATTGGACCTGTTGGCAACAGTTGCATGGGTTCCTCCAAGTTGTTAGCTGCATCCCGTAATGTCTCTAGTGTGGTTGGACTCATGTCATTCCCTCCTTGTTGAAAAGGATTCGACCTCGAATCTGAACCTGCATCAAAATGAGTTAAGTCAGAAACATTAAAAGTAGCAGATACGTTGTACTTACCTGTCAAATCCAGCTTATATGCATTGTCATTGATCCTTTCCAAGACTTGAAAAGGTCCATCTCCTCTCGATTGTAGCTTGGATCTTTTCCTCTTGCATATAAAGCCACACCCAATTGCCGGGGTCAAACACAATGCGTTGGAAACCTATTATTCTCACTAACTCTGCCTTTCCCTTATCATTCATACTCCCAAGCTTAATAAGAATCAAAGATAATAAATCCATAGGAGTTAAAGAATTAGAATCATAATTAATCTCATAAGGCAAGTAAAAACTAGAAGGATGAATGCATCTATTATATGCAAACTCTGGCCCCGCTATTGCGTCTGTGATCTTCTTAGCTCTTTGGCGTGTGATTGGGTCTGTTGGCAATTGCAAAGGCTCTAATGTTCCTTGGGTGACTACATTCATGTCAAATGTTGTCCCTTGGATCATGTCATTCTCCCTCTCTTGAAATGGATTCGTCCTCGAATCCGAACCCGGATCATAGATAGTTATGACAAAATCAATTGGACGATGATATTGAAATATAAAAGAATCATACTTGACCACTTGTACCTGCGATGAAAAAGCATAAACAATAGAGAAAATTTTATGGAAAAACTTCACTACCACATCTACTTTCTTTTCACCAGCTCTCACAGCTTCATCATCACTCATGGCCACTATCTCAACCATACTTGCAAAGACCTCCTCACACACCTGGTCAACTTCACTATGTTTTTCAACCTCAAAGCACACTACCTCACAAGTGTTTACTCCCTCAATGCTCACGGTCTCACAAGCATTTTCACTCACCATGTCACTTATAACACAATTCACAACATTCAAGGCCTCACAAGTGTTTTCATTCGCTATGCACTCAACATCACAAGTTCTTCTCACTTTATTACACACAACTTCAATAGCTTTTGGTTGTTGAGTACTCTCTTCATTCACTGCATATTTAGTTACCTTCCAAGTCTTTTTCCATTTCTCATAAGATTTTCTATAATCACTCATAATATCTTGGATATCACTTTTGAAAGTATCCAAAACCTCGATCTTATCATCAATAGTTAAACTTGGACCTGCCATCTCAACACTAAACAAACAGATTATAAATAATAAAAAGCAAAACAAATATGCAAATCCTCACAATCTCATGTGTTTACACTCGAATGATATCACTCCACTCGTGTTTGCACTCTATTGGCTTTTACCCGATACTGTGCTCACAATCACTGCCTTTTACCACTCTTGAGTTCTTCCTCAATTCAATTACAAATCAACTCAATTCCCAGAATGGTCAACTAAGGTGTAGTCCACAAGCTAGCAAAAACACAAAGAACCAATAATGTATATAGTGCAGGTGGAATAATGCGAATAAGAATAGTAATCACGAAGACTCAATCAAAGAGACTTAAGCTAGAGTGCACGGAATAAGAAAAAAGACGAGTTAGCTAAATGCGCAAACAAACAAGAAAGCACTCAATGTGACACTTAGCCAATCTTGTGATCACTCGCTATTGTTTTTGTCTCACTCTTTTCTTTTCTTTTTTTTTTTCTCTTTTTTTTCACTCTTTTCTTTTGTCTCTCACACTCAAAGTGTATACAAAGCAAATGAAATACAATGCAAATAACAAGCTTACCACATTCGGTAATTTTCAAGTTATATCCTTAGCACTTGCAATACATGTAAATACAACTCAAATGACAATGTAACTCATATAATCAATTCAGCAATGTGGTAATGTCTACCTTTCAACTTGCAAATGAGTATAAATGATCTAGTTACAATGTAACTAACTCAATTTCCAATTCAGCCAAGTCAAATTACAAGCTAAGTAAATAGTTTTTGTAAGCAACTAGGTGATGCAGCTACTTGCCTCTTCAAGCACCTTAAAAACAAATGATTACACACAAGTTCCCATGTCAAGCTAATGATGAATTTATTGCCTCTTCACTTATAATAACAATATTTCAAGAGGTGGCAAGTGATACTTGCTTGGATACACACGAATTTAGTGCAAATTTGTTGCACTCAACCTTGCTTCACTTGATTCTTCAACATTAACAACACAAATCAGCAAGATAACAGTGATACAACTCACTCCAATCACCAACTTTGGTGCATTCAGATTTGTTTCATCAATTACACATTCACATTCATCAATAATGCACTCAATCTTTCTTTCTTTTCACTCAAACTCACAAGATTCTGCTAACTTCACAAGAATGCAAACAAGTAAGCTCACGTAAATACCAAGATGAATGATGTCAATTCTGATTTTTGCAAAGTTGATATGAATAATACCTATGGAAACAACTCTAATTGCATGTATTCAACAATAGCAAGACAAGATATGTCAATAAATCTCACTAGGTCGAATCTGATCTGATTCTTTTTTTTTTTTTTTTTGGATTTTTGAAACTAATAACTTAATAACAATGTTAAACACGTCCTAGTAATATACAATTAACAACTAAACACTTGATTCAAGCAAAGAACACAAAAGCCCCAATTTTGACCTAAGTAGCCAAAGCTTAACTCAAAGAAATACTCAAAATTAGCACAAACTACTAAAGGACAGATTGTTATTCATGCAACAAGGATTACAAATCTGCAAGAAACAACAAAGAACACCAATGGCCGAAACTTGAGGACAAATTCCTTAATGGCCGAAATCAACAACAACAACAAAAACAAAGATGAATACAAGATTAAACAACACAAAGGATAGGAAATCAGACCTCAGAACCCTAAGCTCATGATACCAAATGACAAGAACTCACTTGGGTTGGAAACCAAGCAAACCCCAAGCATCTTTCTCAAAACCCCAAGAACTTTGAATACTGATTTTGTAGGAACAAAACCCAACCAAGATCAGCCCCTAACCACCATGAAACTCACGTCCATGATAACCACAAGCATGAAATCAGATTGTATTTTGCTAGCAATGGAGACGCCACTAAGTTGCCAAGCTTAGATAAGTCAATTTGAACTTGAAAAGGGGAATCCCTCCCTTACAAGAAATTTAGCCATAGCCAAAGCTTAAAAGCTTCAAAGTTTGATGAAAATGTCGTGAATGTTATTCCAAAGAAGAAGAAAACAAAGTTTAAATAGGTTACAAAGAGAAACCCTAAAGGTGTGAATGGACAAAAATGTCCCTAAAGTGAAATTACCAAAAGACCTGAAAACTACCCAAACCATTCACTCAAGCACGTCCCCAAAAGTCTTTTCCCACCTAAAGTAGCTTAAAACAATGATTAGAAACTAATCTAACTTAAGCTAATTTGAGGTGCTTACATCAATAGTAAATTGACGTGCTTACTCAATAAGCAAGGTTCTAAGCATAATTAAGCCTAATGGCATAGTCAACCATGCTAATTACATCATAAATAAAGTCAAAATGTCGAGCACAAATGACAAAAATGCCCCCATTTGGCCGAATTCAACATGGTCCCAAAATGGGTGAAATCGGGTCAAAAGGATGCTGGTGCTGAAGCTGTTGTGCTATGCTTCAGTCTGAGCTGATCTGGGTCAAATGAAATAGCTTGGGAACCTTTCTGGTTATGCCCATATGTGTCTCTGGTGTGCACTTGACTTGGTTGCTGCAACTGGTCACATAGCTCTAAGCTAGTCCCGCAAAGGCCTCTCTGATCTTCTTTGCTCTTTGACGTGTGATTGGACCTGTTGGCAACAGTTGCATGGGTTCCTCCAAGTTGTTAGCTGCATCCCGTAATGTCTCTAGTGTGGTTGGACTCATGTCATTCCCTCCTTGTTGAAAAGGATTCGACCTCGAATCTGACCTGCATCAAAATGAGTTAAGTCAGAAACATTAAAAGTAGCAGATACGTTGTACTTACCTGTCAAATCCAGCTTATATGCATTGTCATTGATCCTTTCCAAGACTTGAAAAGGTCCATCTCCTCTCGATTGTAGCTTGGATCTTTTCCTCTTGCATATAAAGCCACACCCAATTGCCGGGGTCAAACACAATGCGTTGGAAACCTATTATTCTCACTAACTCTGCCTTTCCCTTATCATTCATACTCCCAAGCTTAATAAGAATCAAAGATAATAAATCCATAGGAGTTAAAGAATTAGAATCATAATTAATCTCATAAGGCAAGTAAAAACTAGAAGGATGAATGCATCTATTATATGCAAACTCTGGCCCCGCTATTGCGTCTGTGATCTTCTTAGCTCTTTGGCGTGTGATTGGGTCTGTTGGCAATTGCAAAGGCTCTAATGTTCCTTGGGTGACTACATTCATGTCAAATGTTGTCCCTTGGATCATGTCACTTACTTGTGGAAATTATCACTAAAATTACAAAGAAAAATGAAGCTTTCTAAGGTTTCTATGCATGATCAAGGGCAGATGGGGCTATTGTGTGTGCTGATTTTGTTTCTTTTCGTGAGTGAGATATATAGATGAAGAAGAAATGAGACAAGGAAAAACGTGGGCCACACATGTATATTAGATTTTTATGAATTAAATAATATTGCCTAATTAGCACATTAAAAAAAATGGATAATTCCTGAATTTGTACAATATAGGCCATAAAATATACAATTTGATCACAATTTGTTCAAAATTTGAAACAATATTTAATATGAAAATTATAGATCTTGGTCTAATATTTCCAACCATATAAAGATCACCAAAAAATAACTTTGGTAGCCTAAGTTATGACCAAAATAGTAAAGGATATCATGTACGTGACATAAAAATAATCACGTATCGGAACCGTAAATAATTTGTCAAGTTTTCGAAAAATGATTTCATGAATAATAATTGATGAACACTACAAAATATACATTTATTAAAAGAAAAATTAATCATTTTACACTTGTAGTTTCATTAATCCCCTTAATTTAGCATATTTGTAAAATAATAATTAAATTTATGTTTTATATATTTTTATTGTGATTTTTATTTCTTATGTAGGTGAAATAATACTTTGGATACATAACTAGAAAAATATACATGACATTTGGATTTTGGAGGCTAAAAACTTGAAAGAGCATTCTAACATTGTATAAATTCAAAAATACCACACATACGTAATTTTCGTATTTTGGCCATAACTTTTGATTCCGATATCGGATTGAGGCGATTCTAGTTCCAGAGGAAAGAAGACTCAAATATCTACAACTTTGATGTTGATAAGATTTTCTAGTTCTGAAATTTTCAAGACCGAAATTGATGAAAAATCCAAAATGTATTATATGTAATTATTAAAGTCAAATAAAAAAAATTAATTATACATTTGGAAGATGACAATCTACAATTGTCAAACTTCTACCAAACATACATGTTTGGTAGAGAAAGCAATTTTCAAATACAATTGCATGACAAGAGGTGTGAGCACCTCTATAAATAGAGGTGCTATGCACCTCAGTTTCCTCCGCCCGGATTCCATAGTTTTCTCTGAAAATTTGTGGAGTTCTAGCTCTTGTGTGTTTTATTTTTTAAAAAACTTTCTTGTAATTTCTTTTTCTTTCAGTAATAAAATTATGTGTGTTTTTATTCAAATAATGAGTAGTTAATTCGTTCTGTTGGGGGTAAATGGTGAAGCTTTTAATATGAAAATATAGATCAATCTCACTTATATTATAATATATAAATTATAATTTAATGATTAATATTTAATTTAAATCCGGATTAATTATTAACAAACTTTGTTACCGCCTATATGGCTGATTTTATTTATTTGGCATAATTGAATGTCTAACTGGACTTGTTATAGACAAATGCTATCACCACATTTATGGCTGATTTTAAATATTTTGGCATAATTAATTCCCGAAATAAATTAATTGGATAATAATGAATAATGCATTTATACATGATTTTATGTTACTTAATATGTCTCTTACGCCAAAAAGAATTACCGGGGTCATGACAGGGCGACCAGGGTGTTACAATCCGGTTGTTTGGATATCTTGGTTGGTCGGTTCGATGAACTGGTAAGCAGTTAATGTGTAACAACGGGAAGTATTTCCGAAAATTTTACCCTCAATCATTTTACATAATCACTCTTTAATATTTGATATTAATGAGTGATATTAGTGAAATATGGATAAATTAAAGGTATTTGATACTGATTAATTTATGTGCATTTAAAAAAATATATTTTAAAATTGATTTCACTCGTATTGTATCCATAACACATTGCATACAGTAATATATGATATTAAAAACCGAATTGATGTTTACACATGCATTTAATCTGGATGTTTCTTGTATTTTGGTTATGCGATAACAGAAAATATAGCAAAATCTTAATTGTTAAGTTGAGTTATGAGTTTCTGAGCAGAAATTAATATGAATTAAATATCTGCATTTGATGTCATAAAATATAAAGTGTCTCACAAGATTTTATCATTTTTTCTTAAATACCACACATTATTATTATTTTTAATTATTTTAAAATATAAAAACATTCATAGTTAAATTTCTCCTCAAATCTTTTATGATTCTAAGAAAATAACATTTAAATTTTACCCAACCCACGCAAAGTAGGGGTGAGCAAAATCGGTTTCGGTTCCGGTTCCGCATGGAACCGGAACCTACCCGGAAAAAATCGGTTCCTAACTAAGTGGAACCGGAACCTACCCAATTAAATAGGGTACCCTATTATTCGGTTCCAATTCGGTTTCGGTCCGGTTCCGGTCCGATTCCGAATTACCCTATTTATATAACTTTGGCAAATTTTAAAAATTGAAACTGCCAAATAAAAACTATATAATGCATAAACAAATCATACTTGCCCAGTTGCAATAGACAAGAAATAAAGAAAACACTAAAACAGAATGCATAAAAATCAATAAATAATGTAACTGCAAGTCTGCAATTTTAAAAACAGAAGTGATTCAACCTCATAAATGAGTTATGATGGCAGGTGGCAGATGCAATTGCAAATGGGTTTTAGCTTTTAGGGTTGCTGCTTCTTGATGTTAATTTATGCTGCAAAAAAATGATGTCATTTTATCTAATCAGGTATCAAATTCAGTTCAATATTCGGATATCAATACGGGTATCGAATCCGGTTCTAAATTCGGTTCCGGTTCCGGTTCTATGGTCCGGTTCCGGTTCCGATTGTTCTGGAACCGGAACCGGACCGATTAAAAATCGGTTCCATGTATTTGGAACCGGAACCGGACCGATTCAAATCGGTTCCGGTTCCAAACCGGATTTTCGGTCCGGTTCTAATCGGTTCCGGGTAGACCCGGAACCGATGCTCACCCCTAACGCAAAGAATAGCCCCCACACTAATTTTCATGAAGTTAACCAACAATGATTTTAGTTAAGATAAGTGACACACAAAACTAACATCACCACCTAGGTCATGTTTGGTATTGTAATTTGATATGTGACGAGATGACAAATTGTGTTTTGCCAAGTTAAAGATAAAAATAATTATAATTATTAATCGCGATTTCTTTCAAAATCAAGTTTTACAAAAACTAAAATTTTTAACATTTTACTACAATCAAAATATCAAAAAAAAAAAAAATATATATATATATATATATATATTATATATATATATATATATATATATATATATATAGCATAATTATTTTTTAATATAAAATAAAATAACAAAAATAACAAGCTCGCACTCATTACAGGAGACAAACGGAGATTAAAAAAAAAAAAAAAAAAAGCCCAAGACAGTCAAAGACAAAGCCCACATTATAAATTTTTGAAAAGCCCACCCAATTTTCACTTCAAATTTTAAAGAAGAAAACAAATTTATCCAAAACTTCTTTGCAGATTTTCTGATAGCACAAATCTTCATTCATTTTTTTTGGTGTCTTATCCTTTTTAACAAAAAAAGGAAGGAAATAAAGTGAGGCTCACAATTCAACATGTAGCAATGCAAGACCCTCACACACACACACTTTGCTCCTCCTCATTTTCCCATCATCCAAAGTTCCATTTTCCCTCCACCCACCACCACCACCATGATTTTCCCTCACTTTCTCGCCCGAGAAACCTCCACTTTCCCTCACTTTCCACCAAAACAATCACCCCTCCCCTCCCCCCCAAAATTACCAAAATACCCTCCATATCACCTCCCCCTATCACCACCCACTCAGAATTCCAAGAAAAAATGCTCTTTCTCGACTCCATCGGCCTCGACTTCTTCTCCTTAATCAACGACCACCCTCCGATCATCTCCGCTTCTCTAAACGACATCAAATCCACCGTCGATTTAATCTCCTCCATGGACTTCTCTGCTGCCGAGTTTCGCCGTATCGCCTCCATGTGCCCTGAAGTTTTATCCTCTCGAGCCTCCGATATCCTCCCGGTCTTCACCTTCCTCCTCAGGGAAGCCAAAGTAAACGGCTCTGATCTCAAAAGGGTCATCAACCGACGGCCCAGATTGCTCGTCAGCGCCGTCAAAACTCGTCTGCGCCCCACTTTATATTTCCTCCAAAGCATGGGAATCGCCGAGGTATATAAACACACTTACTTACTCTCTTGTAGCGTTGAAGATAAACTCATTCCTCGTTTACAATATTTCCAAAAAATTGGCTTCTCAAAGAAAGAAGCCACGGCGATGTTTCGCCGATTCCCACAGCTGTTTAATTACAGTGTTGAGAATAATTACGAGCCCAAATTGAATTACTTTGTTGTCGAAATGGGGAGGGATTTGAAAGAATTGAAAGATTTTCCGCAGTATTTTTCGTTTAGTTTGGAGAATAGGATTAAGCCTAGACACCAAGCTTGTGTAGATAAGGGAGTGTGTTTCCCTCTTAATGTATTGTTAAAGACAAGTGAGGCTCAGTTTCTTCCTAGGTTAGATGTCTGTTGTAATTCTTCCATGCCCTTGACAATGTCTCCATTGTCGCGTATAAAAATGTTGTATTGATTTCAATATAGACTAAAATTTGTTGTTATATTGATGTTTACTGAGCTTTGATTCATTTTGCATGCTGTTAAATTCGACTAGTGTATTTGAGTTGCCTGCCTTTAAAGTTTGAAGTTGAAGATGATGCGAGTGAAATAGTTGATTAGTTGTTTACAGGTTTATGCCACATGTTCTTTGGTTTGTCGATATTTATTCTTATGCTCGTGGTATAGATGTTTTTTGTTGTGTTTGAAGTTTAGAAATTATAGCAGTGTTTATATGTTGCATCGTAACATTGGGTCCAAAAAAGAGCCTTAAGTTTATGTTTGATTGTCAAGTCTGCATGTCTGCAGCACGCTAGGCATCTGCTGGAGTGCTTAGGCCAAACGACCATTTTCAAAGTGAACACGAATTGGTTTTCTTCGACCTTGAGAAACACGTCTAGATATTGTGGGGTAGAGGTTATGATCTGCTTATTTCATTTTTCAAAATTGATGTTTAAAGAGAGTTTTTTACTAATTGGCTTAATAGTCTTTTGCTAGTAAGTTCATGCAGTGCCTTATAAGAAAGGAGCCTTAAGTTTCATGTTTGATTGTCAAATCTGCATCTCTGCATAAAGCGCTGCGCAAGTCATCTGCTGGCTCCCTTATGCCAAGTGACCATGTTCAAAGTGAACAAGAATTGGTTCTCTTGTTGACCTTGAGAAACACGTCTAGATGTTGTGGACCCACGGTTAGGATCTGCTTATTGAGTTATTTCAGTTTTTGAATTTGATGTTTAAAGAGAGTTTGACGAATTGGCTTGGTAGTCTTTTGCTAATAAGTCATGCAGTGCCTTATTAGATTATTGTCGGCACCAGTCGAATTTTGTTGCCATTGATGTGTTATGATTGTTCGTCTTTGTTTCCAATTAGGGAATTGTCAACCAAACCCACGATTGATTGTTTAGGCTTGCATCGCGTGCAGATCTGGAATGCAGTCATTAAGCACTAGGCTTTTTACAGGCAAAATGTGACTTGAGTTTTACTTCAGCTTTGTATGAACCTTGAGGTAGAAAGGTTTTTGTAGAAACTATAATGTGCCTGAGACAAGTAAAGGTCATTTAAAATTAGTAGATGGCTTGCTATGTTTCCATTGAGAGCTAATGCAATCTGTATGCCAAAGCCATTGACTTGTATATTAACATGTATCTGAGTAAGTAGTAACCGGATAGTCAAATATTATAAGAGTTTTAGCTAGTTTCCTAATCATTATTCATTGTCTGAGCATCTTTGACTACTTGCAAAACCAATTACTGTTCCCTAAAAGCGAATTTTTAATATTGAGATATTAATTGTGAGCTGTGATTTGGGATGATGTAAAATTCCAAATTTCAAATCATGTATTGTTTGATATGAGATTTGAGATATTTTTTCGTTTTTTTTTTTTTTTGGGCTCTGAAAATCTCAAATTTTGGTTGGGATTAGGGAATGTTTTTCATTTTCAATTCTGATTTTCTTGTTTAAAAATCTCAAATCCTAATTGAAATTAGGGATCTCGAACCGATAATTTTTTGATGTGAAATTTGCGACTATTTTTATTCTTAAATTCATAATCGGAACGGAACTAAGGTTAACAAATCATGGTTACTCTAATCTATTACCATCTGTAGTTGTGATGGTTTTGAGAAGTGTACCAAACCATTTCAAAATTCAAATTACGTAGTCTAGTGACTAAGAAAATGCACTGTGGCGTGTGTGTGCGTGGTATGGTGGTGTAAAGTTCAAGATCTCATGTGAATGTTTTGAATTTGAATTCAGGGGATATAATTTTTGTAAGAGTTTAAGACAGATGGAGATTTTATCTTTTCCGTTTAAACCCAAAAAAATTAATTTGACGACGAGATTTCCAATTATTACCAGCAAAAGCTAATTCTTCATTATTTTAATGGGAGTGAATAAACCTATGAACCGACCGATACTTATCTCTTGCCCATAGATTCTATAAGTGGCGATGGCATGTACAATAAATATGTAACAGCTGTCAATGTGATTCTCGTGGATACTTTAAATTAACTTGAATAAAATAAATTTTCAGTGTCCTTAAAATTTCAACTCCTTCTATGATTTCCATTTTTAACTTCTTTTTTTTGCCCCAAAAAAATTTGTGAATAACGTGGCAGTCAACCAGGCACCAGCTAATAACCCATTACGATTTTGCCACTTGTCATGTTTGTAAAAGAGGTAGCACCAATTTCTGTGTGCTGCGTAGTCCCTTGAGCTTTTAGGGTTTTGATGAGACGTGATATAAAAAAGAGGTTACTCGCCTAATAATCGCATGTGGTTCAAGACAAGAAAGGCGCGTACTCGCCGATTTGTTTGTTTTAATTTAATTTCCTCCTGCCTTTTATTTCCCCGACCATTTTTGTTAATAAACGCCCAGTATTTTGTTTTATTTGTAAATACTTCACATTATTCTGATGTTTCTACGAAAATATACATGTCTAAATCTAATTCGTTCTATTAATTAAGAAGTTAAATTTTAAAAGAAAATATTATTGAGAGATTGAAAAGCTACTAATTTAATAGCATTAAAATGCTTAATTATTATCATACTTTATTATGCCACATGTTTCAATTCAAACAAAACTTTCCCAACAAGTTATGGATTATGCCACATGTTTCAATTCAAACAAAACTTTCCCAACAGTTATGGATGTAATGGTTTAAGGCATATTATTTGTAATATATTTTATTATTTATTAATAAAAGGCATTTGTTTACTACACATTATTACATCCATATTTTATGTGTATGTCCTGAGACATTATGTCAGATAAATATCGTTAATCCAAAAGACGTTTGTGATTATGAGAGTCAACGATATTTATAATTAAGTTCTTGGTAAAATGTGATTGTTATACAGGACAATAATATATCACTTGACCAATATTGTTGTGTGTCGCCTAGATTGACATATGATGTTAATAGAATGGATGATGAGTCTCATATCATAAGGACACAGACAATAGATGTTTCATTAGTAGAATGAAATATCGAACACGACCACAGAAGCGTAAGATCACATGGTAATATTATCTAAGGTCATTGATCTTCGTAATAATACATTAGTGTCATTATATCCTCTGACATGAGATCATATGATGACTTGTGCGATAATACTCTTGGTTCACTAGTATATCCTCATTCGACTATTCACGTCCTTTGAATAAATACTAGATGGCCTTGAGCGATTGACGTACGAAGTCACGTATGCTTCAAGATGGGATCCGATAACTTTGATAATTAAAGTTATAGATGTTTCAACGAAACTTACATTGTGGATATAAGTCTTTGGCCAAAGCAGTCGATATCTTAGAGATATCAGATCCACAAGATAAAGTTTAAAGATATGTCGAGTATAAAGATTTGACCTTACCATGATCCCAGACTCGATAAGAAACATAAATATCGGAAGGAATGAGATGACATGTTCGAAGTGTATTCTAACAGGTTCATATGTTTTTCCCACTTCATTCATCGACTAGGGGCCATGGCTTGCTGCTAGGCGATTACCCATGGTCTGTGGAATATCATAGAGATGAAATATTAAAGAGTTAATATTATTCCACTGCTACTCGATAATGAACCTAGGACGGTCGCACAATATAGTTCTCGTCTATGTTACAAATTCAAGGATGTATATTAAAAGTTAATAAATGATCATTTTGGCATTTCCATTAGGATATTCGAGATATTTCGGAAATATTAATTTGATTAATAAATTCGAAATATAAAATAAGATTTAATTGTTTAATTAAATATTTGATATTTATATTAAATAAATTAAATGTAATTTTAATTAATTGTTAATTAAAATTAAGTAAGTTGAATTAATTAATTAATAGTTAATTAATTATTATGCCAAAATAATATTTAATCTATTGGACTTTAATTTAGTGGGCTAGCACCCAAATTAATTATAGTCCTATTTAAGATTAAATATGGAAGTCTTTATTTAATTAGGATTCCTAATTTGATTAAGTATCTTAATTTTATTTTGGAAAAAATCTTTAAAAGACCAAATTTGATTTGGAGAGATATTTGATTGATATTATTGTATTGAGATACAATTAAAACTTCTTGTTGAAGTTGATGCAAAACTTCTTTTAGAAGTTGAGGCAAAACTTCTTGTTGAAGTTGATGCAAAACTTCTTTTAGAAGTTGAGGTAAAACTTCTTGTTGAAGTTGAGGCAAAACTTCCTGTTCAAGTTGAAGGCAAAACTTCTATATATATATAGATTAAGGGAAAATGGTTTTTCAAGTATAATTTTTATCTCTCTATTGGAATAGTTCCAATTTATTCCTAAAGACTTCAAACATCCTAGAAAGGAAAATAGTTTCTTTTGTTCTCAAGAGTGGGAGCGATTTGTTCGTAGAGAAGATCTAGTGTGCCAACTAGAGGTGCAACGCTTGGTGCACTACTAAAAGGGAAAAATCAAGGAGGATATTCAAAAGGCTCGAGAAAGATAACAAGCACATCAAGGTATGTCTTATTATCAGTAAATTTTATTTATGTTGATAAATAAAATATTTATTACATGCATGTTAAATTAATATAGATTAATTTAAATAGTATATTGTTTACATCAACTACGACATAACCACGATTTTTAGAGTGGTTTTGGAAGAAAATTTTAAATTCCAGTCATATGGATGCTTCCGCGCTAACCCCAAAACCTTACAGTGGTATCAGAGCTTTGAGGTTATGTCGTTTTGATGAAAACAAATTAAAGCATGTATATGAGATCCTAATGAGAGCTGTTCGGTTAGGCTATTATTTTATGTTGATAAAATCGTTATTTTTGGCGGAAATTTTTTGTGGAGACACTAGACATATGGATTAACGACTCTGTAAAATTTCAACTCAATTGGAATTTGGAAAGGTCGTCTGCTACGCAAAACAATCTGTTGGACAGAACCTGAAAATTCAGGTTGGCAGACTCCGCAGGACCAATTTGTAAAATTCTGAAAGTTTAAGGGATTTATTGTAAATACCCAAAACGATCAGAGGTGAAATTTTAATTTCTGAAATTACAAATATTTTACAAAAATCTCCATAATTAAAATTTGAGTATGATTAAAATTCTATTTTCATTAAAATTGTTTTTGGAAAGAATTCTAATAGAAATTGAGTTGTTGCTAGTTTTGAACTAAATAACTTCTTAGGAAGTTAAACCCATATAAAATTTTAATTGGATTAAAATCAAAACAAGAATCCTAATACAACTTTGATTATATCTTTTAATTATTTAATATGATTAAAATATTAATTGATAATCAAAGTATAATCTTTTAAAAGTTTCAAGATTAGTATATAGGATTATTCAAGCCAAGAAAGCCTAAGACCTTCTCGAACAAAGAGGTACTAAAGAGAACTCTGTCACCAAGGCGATAAGAGCCTAAGAAGGTAGGGACTTAAGTGGTCACACCAGACCCCCCTCATCTTCTGGGAGTTTTTCTCTAGTTACCGAATTGTGAAGGATTGTCTTAAACCAAATGGAACAGTCTTATTAAAGTGTTAATAAAAGATTAGGATCCTCCTCGTCTAGAGCCAAACATAAAGGTTATGTTGTAAATGTGCTTGTGCAAGATGAAAGTATAAGATACAAAGACATCAAGATGCACGAAAAGAAAAGACCTAATTCATATAAGATATGAATAATTATATAATCCCCAAGATTTAATATTAAGCATTAACCTTCCAACACAATCAAATAGTCCACTGAATGTATTTTGGTAATTCCAAAACCCATTAGGTGAGGGACCCTTATATGTTTAAGTACTATTTGACATGTTCGTATATGTAGCCTAATGATTGCAAACCCAAAACCCATTAGGTGAGGACCAATCACATGTGTTACGTGACGAAAGGTGTTGGGCCTAGCTTAACTAGTGAAGATGTCAAAACCCATTAGGTGAGACATTGTTCGCTGGAGGTAGTAATGTCGAGCCTTGTATAGAGATACAAACAAAAGGAGTTTTGACTCATTGCAAATGAAATGCCAAAACCCATTAGGTGAGGCATGACATTAACAATGAGAACTCGACGTCCCACTAGAAATATATCCAACAATATTTCCGTTTTCCGCATAGGGGAGTGTTGAATTCGACTAAAATTAGTGGGAGTAACATTATTTAAAAGGCCTTAAATTTTGTTTAATTACTTATTACAAATTATAACAAACTCGTGTTTTCAACAGAGTACGTGATACAAAATGAATCCAATAAAATCAATACTTGACAAAGATAAACTCACTGGCCCCAATTTTCAAAATGAGTGCTTCTATTGCAAGAAGAAAGGACATTGGAAGAGGAATTGTCCTCAGTACCTTGAGCTTGAAAAAGCAAAAGGAAGGTACGTCCTCGTTCTTTGTTATTGAAATGGATCTTGGAATAAGTTCCATATCTCATTCATGGATTTTAGATTCTGCTGCGACATCACATATTTGTATGTCTCTGCAGATTCTAAAGAGTAAGATGTTACTTAAGGAAGGAGAAGTGGTCCTGAAAGTTGGGAATGGAGAACTTGTCTCTGCAACCAACGTAGGGGCGTGTCAACTTCCTATGCCATCAAGACATTTAATTTTATTAGATAAAGTCTTACATTTTCCTAGTGCAATAAGAAACATTGTTTCCATTCCAATATTGACAAAATGTAATTATGAATTTCATTTTATCAATGAGAAATGCAATATTTATTATCTGAATAAATTTGTTGGTGTTGCACTAAAAGAAAATGGATTGTATGTCTTGCAAATGAATGAGAACCATAACAAAGAATTAAATACAATAACAACAAAAAGACCAAGAGATAATCCTAATTCAAGATTCCTTTGGCACTTAAGATTAGGTCATATTGGAGAGAAAAGAATTTCACAATTGGAGAAGGAAGGCTTACTTCCTTCATTAGGTTTAGAACCTTATCCAACTTGCGAATCATGTCTCAAAGGAAAAATGACCAAATCACCTTTTGTAGGACAAAACGAAAGAGCCAAAGAAACCTTGGAACTCATACATACTGATGTATGTGGCCCACTTAGTATAGTGGCCAAAGGTGGTTTTCAATACTTCGTTACTTTCACTGACGATTGTTCAAGATTTGGGTATTTGTACCTAATGAAACATAAGTCAGAAACTTTTGAAAATTTCAAGGAGTATAAGAATGAAGTAGAAAACCAATTAGGAAAAAATATTAAAAATCTACGATCTGATCGTGGAGGAGAATACTTAAGTACTGGATTTCAAGATTATCTCAAGGAACAAGGAATAGTGTCACAGGTAACACCTCCTTACACACCTCAGCATAACGGTGTCTCTGAAAGGAGAAATCGTACCCTATTGGATATGGTACGTTCCATGATGAGTTTTGTTGATATACCGACGTCTTTTTAGGGATATGCTCTCCAAACAGCCTTGCATATTCTAAATAGAGTTCTGACCAAATCCGCTCCTAAAACCCCATATGAGATATGGTATGGGAAACGTCCTAATTTAGGATATTTGAAGATTTTGGGTAGTCCAGCTTATATAAGGAAAGTCTTTACAGAAAAGCTAGACTCAAGATCTGAAAAAGCTCAATTCATAGGATATCCCAAAGATTCTATGGGATACTACTTCTATATTCCCTCTGATCACAAGATAGTGGTTAGTAGGAATGCTACTTTCCTTGAGGATCGTTTGGTTCAAGAGGGAAGTACTGGGAAAGAAGTGGACCTAGATGAGGAAGTCTCTCAAGAAGAGGATTCTGGAAAATGAATTGACTCACCTCAGATGGAACCAGAACAAGTAGAACAAGAAGCACCTCAAGAAACACAACCACTTCGTAGATCAATTAGGGAATCTCGTGCCATTGAGATATACCCTAGTCAATCAACAAGATTTTGAATCTTTTATGATTGGTGAAGCGGTTCATGTTGATGACCCAAGAAACTACGAAGAAGCAATGTCAGACATTGACTCTTCTAGATGGCTTGAAGCTATGAATTCTGAAATGGAATCCATGTATTCCAATCAAGTATGGACACTTGTTGATCCTCCTGAAGGAATTGGTCCTATTGGGTGTAAATGGGTCTTCAAGAGAAAAATTGGAAATGATGGAAAAGTAGAGACTTATAAAGCTAGACTAGTGGCAAAAGGATATACTCAGAAACAAGTAGTTGATTATGAGGAGACCTTTTCGCCAGTAGCTATGCTAAAATCCATTAGAATTCTCTTAGCTATCGCAGCTTACTATGACTATGAGATTTGGCAAATGGATGTAAAAACAGCTTTTCTAAATGGATTTCTTGAGGAAGAAATTTATATGAAACAACCAGAAGGTTTTACATCTAAATGTGATAGTCATAAAGTATGTAAGTTGCAAAGATCTATATATGGTCTAAAGCAAGCATCTAGGAGTTGGAATCTACGATTTGATGATGCGATCAAAACGTTTGGTTTCATCAAAAAATGGATGAGCCCTGTGTTTACAAAAAGGTCAGTGGGGGAGCGCCATAACGTTCTTAATATTATATGTGGATGACATATTACTATTGGGAAATGATGTCGCTATGATGACTTCAGTCAAAGTATGTTATCCAAACATTCTCAATGAAAGACTTGGGAGAAGCAACCTACATTCTTGGCATAAGAATCTATAGAGATAGATCAAGAAGAATGATTGGTTTGTCCCAAAGTCTGTACATAGAAAAGTGCTCAAGAGATTCAATATGTTGGACTCTAAGAGAGGTTTGTTGCCTTGTAGGCATGGAATTCATCTATCTAGATCGATGAGTCCCAAGACACCTCAAGAAAGAGCACATGAGTCAAGTACCATATGCTTCTGCCATAGGTAGTCTCATGTATGCCATGCTATGTACAAGACCGGATATCGCATTTGCTGTTAGTATAACAAGCAGATTCCAGTCCGATCCAGGAGAAAATCATTGGATAGCAGTCAAGGCAATCCTCAAGTACTTAAGAAGAACTAAGGATATGATACTGACTTACGGATCACCAGAACTGAAAGTGGAAGGGTTTACGGACTCAGACTTTCAGACAGACACTGATGATTATAAGTCAACCTTTGGATTCGTGTTCTTATGTAATGGAGGAGCAGTCAGTTGGAAAAGCGCCAAACAATCCACTATTGCGGACTCCACTACTGAGGCAGAATACATAGCAGCTTCAGAAGCAGCGAAAGAAGCAGTTTTGATAAAAAAGTTCGTTACAGAACTAGGTGTGGTTCCAACCATTGAAAGAGCGTTCCCTTTGAACTGCGACAACAATGGGGCTATAACACTAGCCAATGAACCAAGGTCGCACCAGAAATCCAAACACATTCAAAGAAAGTATCACATATAAGAGAATATGTTGGAGATGGGCAGATAGCCATTCAGAAAACACCTTCAGCTGATAATGTGGCTGATGCACTCACAAAGCCAATGAGCCAAGAACAAATGGAGCGTCATCTTGAGAAGATGGGCATTGGGTATCATAACAACTGGCTTTAGTGCAAGTGGGAGTTTGTTAGAGAGTATGCCCTAAAACCAGTTATGGATGTAATGGTTTAAGGCATATTATTTGTAATATATTTTATTATTTATTAATAAAAGGCATTTGTTTACTACACATTATTACATCCATATTTTATGTGTATGTCCTGAGACATTATGTCAGATAAATATCGTTAATCCAAAAGACGTTTGTGATTATGAGAGTCAACGATATTTATAATTAAGTTCTTGGTAAAATGTGATTGTTATACAGGACAATAATATATCACTTGACCAATATTGTTGTGTGTCGCCTAGATTGACATATGATGTTAATAGAATGGATGATGAGTCTCATATCATAAGGACACAGACAATAGATGTTTCATTAGTAGAATGAAATATCGAACACGACCACAGAAGCGTAAGATCACATGGTAATATTATCTAAGGTCATTGATCTTCGTAATAATACATTAGTGTCATTATATCCTCTGACCTGAGATCATATGATGACTTGTGCGATAATACTCTTGGTTCACTAGTATATCCTCATTCGACTATTCACGTCCTTTGAATAAATACTAGATGGCCTTGAGCGATTGACGTACGAAGTCACGTATGCTTCAAGATGGGATCCGATAACTTTGATAATTAAAGTTATAGATGTTTCAACGAAACTTACAGTTGTGGATATAAGTCTTTGGCCAAAGCAGTCGATATCTTAGAGATATCAGATCCACAAGATAAAGTTTAAAGATATGTCGAGTATAAGGATTTGACCTTACCATGATCCCAGACTCGATAAGAAACATAAATATCGGAAGGAATGAGATGACATGTTCGAAGTGTATTCTAACAGGTTCATATGTTTTTCCCACTTCATTCATCGACTAGGGGCCATGGCTTGCTGCTAGGCGATTACCCATGGTCTGTGGAATATCATAGAGATGAAATATTAAAGAGTTAATATTATTCCACTGCTACTCGATAATGAACCTAGGACGGTCGCACAATATAGTTCTCGTCTATGTTACAAATTCAAGGATGTATATTAAAAGTTAATAAATGATCATTTTGGCATTTCCATTAGGATATTCGAGATATTTCGGAAATATTAATTTGATTAATAAATTCGAAATATAAAATAAGATTTAATTGTTTAATTAAATATTTGATATTTATATTAAATAAATTAAATGTAATTTTAATTAATTGTTAATTAAAATTAAGTAAGTTGAATTAATTAATTAATAGTTAATTAATTATATATGCCAAAATAATATTTAATCTATTGGACTTTAATTTAGTGGGCTAGCACCCAAATTAATTATAGTCCTATTTAAGATTAAATATGGAAGTCTTTATTTAATTAGGATTCCTAATTTGATTAAGTATCCTAATTTTATTTTGGAAAAAATCTTTAAAAGACCAAATTTGATTTGGAGAGATATTTGATTGATATTATTGTATTGAGATACAATTAAAACTTCTTGTTGAAGTTGATGCAAAACTTCTTTTAGAAGTTGAGGCAAAACTTCTTGTTGAAGTTGAGGCAAAACTTCATGTTCAAGTTGAAGGCAAAACTTCTATATATATAGATTAAGGGAAAATAGTTTTTCAAGTATAATTTTTATCTCTCTATTGAAGAGTTCCAATTTATTCCTAAAGACTTCAAACATCATAGAAAAGAAAATAGTTTCTTTTGTTCTCAAGAGTGGAGCGATTTGTTCGTAGAGAAGAGCTAGTGTGCCAACTAGAGGTGCAACGCTTGGTGCACTACTAAAAGGGAAAAATCAAGGAGGATATTCAAAAGGCTCGAGAAAGATAACAAGCACATCAAGGTATGTCTTATTATCAGTAAATTTTATTTATGTTGATAAATAAAATATTTATTACATGCATGTTAAATTAATATAGATTAATTAAATAGTATATTGTTTACATCAACTACGACATAACCACGATTCTTAGAGTGGTTTGGAAGAAAATTTTAAATTCCAGTCATATGGATGCTTCCGCGCTAACCCCAAAACCTTACAAGGAATATATGTCAAAATTGATATATAAGACACTGACGTGTCAATAGACAATTAACATTTAAATAACTTGAAATGAAAAAAAAATAAATACAAGACAGATAGAAAAATTAAGGGTTGGATCCCTAATCACCGAAAAGGAAAAAAATAAAGAGACTTGTGAATTATTGATTTTTCAAAACCTTTGAATCACATTATGTTTTTCAAAAAAATTGATTTCGGTTAGCGGCCGGCAAGGTTTCTAACGTTTTAAAAAAAAAGTGTTAACTTGCGTGACGGTGAATCTTATTGTCAGAGAACTTCATCACCAGAGAACCGATGAACAATTTAACAAAACTCAATTGAATTTTGGAGAAGTCAATCAACAATCTATAATTCTTGAAGATAATTGATCTTATATTTTTTAACGCCTTCTTATCACAACTAAAGAGAATATGTAGTTATGTATAATATAATGTTTATCAAATAAATGTTTATCAAATAAATATGGATGTATTAGTATTAAAGATACATAATCCAGACGTTTTGTTATATAACTTTCTAATAATCAAAAACTCGTAATTTTTTAGTGATCACTTCTTTTGATAAAGTTAAAAAGTTATATTAAATGAATACTTGTAAACATGCATTAACTAAATTTAAATACTCACTTTTACCCAACTCATGTTTATCAAGTATTCAACTAATCACTCACTCACAATTAATAATCAGTGATTCTATTTCATATTAATATAAATTATTGGTAGCCACCAGCACAACTTCACTTAATCTCAAATATGCCTTGGATCATATATATTTTCTTTAATATGAGTTCTTATTAAACCCGGATCCGCACGAATCTTGTAAATCAAGACTCGAATCCACAAAAATATATTACAGACGCTGTTGACAAAGGAAATAATGTCACCCTAGAACGAAATCGCCCTAAGACGAAGGGAAGAACGAAGGGAGGAAGGATGATAGAGCAAAGAGCGACGAAGAGTCGAGACGACCGAAGTAGCGGTTAGGACGAAAATGCATGATGCAGTTGCTTCCACAATCGCAACAGTTGGACGGTTTTCCCTCCACAACCGAGCAGTTGAGACACGCAGCTCAACGGTTACAGGCACGATCCGGCAGCTGCAGGGAGATACTGGGACCGCTCAAGCAGTTTACAAGTTTCACTATAAAAGCTCAACCCACGATCAAGCAGTTGAGACGCACAGCCCAAAAGTTGAAGGCACGATCCGGCAGCTGCAGGGAGATACTGGGACCGCCCAAGCAGTTTACAAGTTTCACTATAAAAGCTCACTCGAACAGAGAGAAAAGAAGAATCAAATGAAGACTCAAACGAGCATTTTTCTTATCTTTTAGCTTTTATAACTTTTAGGACTGTAATTTGTGCGCGTGCGCCCCTTGGAGGTTTATTCACTTAATCAAACACCCCTTACTGAGACTTTGTCTCAGGAGGTTTGAACCTTACACGTTTCTCTTTCTTCTTCGCGCACAAAAATCGCTCAAACAGACGCGAATATTTTCGGACCCGAATCCTTCTAAATCCGGATAGAATTGTCATATATAAGCACAACATCACTTAAATCTCAAATATGCCTTAGATCATATATATATTTTCTTTAATATGAGCTCTTATGTCATCCATTTTAAAAAAAAAAAAAAAAACAAAAACAAAAATAAGGGTAACTTACAAAATTCCACAAAAATAAAGAGGCAAAAACAAAAATAAAAAAATTACAAAACAACATAACGTTATATTAATATTAATATTTCCGCAAAACTTCCCTCCACATCTATCCGAACCAAAATTCCCTCCTTCCCTCGTTTTCTTCTCTCGTCTGGTTCTTTCTTTCCATCATAACCCTCTCTCTTTGTATCTAATTTCTCTCCAATTTATCATCTCGTTTTCGTCTCGCCATTTCGTCTCTCAATGTCCGCCGCCGCCCGAGTCCCCAGCCGAGCCGCGCCGCCGCCGCCAAATCCGCCTTCTTCGGGGCCGATCGTCCCGCCAATAAAGCGTCATCTCGCTTTTGTCACTACGAAGCCGCCGTTTGTTCCTTCCGATGATTACCATCGCTTCTCGAATACTCTCAGAGCCGCCGATCAGGAATCTGAAGCTATCGTTGTTAGATCTCCTGTCAGTTTTTTTTTTCATTTTTTGCTTGAATTAAGTTGTTTTTCGTTTTCTTTCAGTGGCTTAATTTGTAATTATTGAACGATTTAGAGTTTTTTTGTTTTTCTCTTTTGAAATTATTGTTTGTTTGGTTTATAATCGCATTGTCATATTACTTAATTAAATGTTGATTGTGGAGTTTGTTTTGTTTGGCAACAAAATTCGTGTGATATTGATTGCTGTATTTTCGATTTAAATATGAAATTACTCGTCATGCATTCGAGTTGACTATGAACTAATCAGTTTGACTAGTTTCTGTTATTAGGATTTTATCTTCAATTTTGTAATATTAGTTTATTCGCTAGATGACTTACTTAATTTTACTTAAGCAAGACAATGCCTATTTGTTTAAATGATTCAAAGAATTAAAATGACAAAATGCTATGTAATCGAGTGATAAAGGATGTGGTTGGTTGCAATAAGTATATCTTAATGATCATATTTGATCTGATTTTAAAAGCGCAAAACTTTCATGACTGAGTTATATGTTTATCGGTTGCTCTAAACGTCCAAGTAGTTTGTGCTCAAATTATTGGCTGCCTTAATACAATGCTGTGTTTTTTTATTGTGATTCTCAGCAGTTAAAGAGGAAGAATGGGGCAGAAGATAATGAGGTTGAGTCCAGTGAGTGGGTTGGTAATCCTGGATTGACTAACATATCTAACGGTGTTTTCCACACACCTGTATCAGCAAAAGGGGGAAGGATAAACAACAGGTCAAAGGCAACAAAGGGAAATAGATGTACTCCTCCAACACCCATGTCAAATGCTGGTGAGTAAATGTGTATAACTTAGGTTCTCTAATCTGTTGCATAGATCCTTTGATGTGGGTGTCTAGAGAACTTAGTCATTGGAGATGAGCTAAAGCACTTTTTTATGCTAACTTGCAGGTTCCCCTTCTACTCTTACTCCGGCTGGCAACTGCCGTTATGACAGTTCCTTGGGTAATCCTTAATGTTTTTATAAATTCTTATATTCGACACATGCATGGTAAGGATAACTTCCTTGATTTTTCAGGTCTTTTGACAAAAAAGTTCATCAATTTGATTAAGCATGCTGAAGATGGTATGCTTGACCTGAATAAAGCTGCAGAAACTTTAGAGGTGATCAGCCGGCTTATTGATAATTTATGTTGTTGAACACTTCAGTATACTGAGGTCATTGCTTTTGAATTAAAACAGGTGCAAAAGAGGCGAATATATGACATAACAAATGTATTGGAAGGAATTGGTCTAATCGAAAAAAAACTCAAGAACAGAATACGTTGGAAGTAAATTTCTGACATTTTAAGAATTTGATGTTGTTTTCCCTCTATATTTGTTTGCTATGTGTCATGGGAACTTATGATCTTTGATTGGTCAAAATGATTAGGGGACTTGATAATCCAACTCCAGGAGAGTTAGATGCTGATGCCTCCATATTACAGGTATCTAATAGTAAATAGTGGTTTCTTGTAAAGCAGAAACAACTTTTTAAAGCTTACTAGAACATGGATTACAATGTTTCTGCTTTCTTTCATCTCAATTTGTAACATCACATAGAACATCTAACAATTGCCAGTGATCCAGTTGTTGGAACATAGAGCTGGGAATGATAAAAAGAGAAAACAGAGTTCTTTTTGTGGCTTTTTAAGATGGACCATTTTTTCTTATTGTCTTTTCCTGCAGGCTGAAGTTGAAAGTCTTTCCATGGAAGAGCACGGATTAGATGAACAAACTAGGTCACTTGTTCTCTCTTGTTGAAGCAGTAACATTTGGCTGTTTATATTCTTTGTACTTGTGCTAATGCTTTAAGGAAATATTTCAGGGAAATGAAGGAAAGGTTGAAGGAATTTAGTGAAAATGAGAACAATCAAAAGTAAACTCTTATTCTCCACCATTCTAATCCTGTTGATTACACTTAACTATTGTTTATATGCACCCAATGAGACCATCATCTCTCTAAAACTATTTCAGGTGGCTTTTTGTGACTGAAGAAGACATCAAGAACCTGCCTTGCTTCCAGGTTAGTTTCTTTGTGCTAAACCTTATTGAATTCTTTTATAGTCATATCCCTCCGACACCCGTGGTAAAAAAGATTCTTTAGCTTATCTGAAACCTTGCTTCGCATTCATTGCTTCTGGCAGAATCAGACCCTGATAGCTATCAAAGCTCCACAGGGAACAACTCTTGAAGTCCCTGATCCTGATGATGTAAGTCAAGCTGAAAATTTTGAAAGGAAGTTTATATTGTTACTCACTCATCATGTTATCGATGCATGTTTCATTGCTCCTGTATACACAGGCGGTTGATTACCCACAGAAGAGATACCGCATAATTCTTAGAAGCACAATGGGTCCTATTGATGTATACCTTGTTAGGTAAGGTGAAAATAGCTGCTATTGCATATCTTACACCGACTACCATTATATGTTAGAAGATTTGAGATTCTTATTCTTAAATTTCTGTGGCCCTTCCTTTGTATTTTAAGACACCCCTTTTGGCCTTTCAGTCAGTTTGAGGAGAAGTTTGAGGAGATGAATGGTGCTGAGCCATCTGCGAGTGCCCCACTTGTTTCCAGTTTGGGCTCTAATGAAAACCAAGTGAGGGAGATAATCAATGTGGAGAGAACTGGAAATGAAATTGAAGCCCAGGCACAACATGCTCATCAAATTTACTCTGATCTTAATCCTTCACAGGAGGTTGGTGGAATGATGAAAATTGTTCCTTCAGAAATCGATGTAAGTGGACCTTTTTTCCCCAGTTATTAGTCATTCTACCATTATATTACAAAAGCCATAGATTCATAAGGAGTGATATTCTTTGGCAGAAGATATTTTATTAGTTCAGCTAACAAGGAATTAAATACCATTTCTAAGAAAGTTCAATTCTTCAAATGGCTTTGCACTCAGCTTCGGATTTGAAGTGTAGATTCGAAGTCAAGTAGACATAGGTTCAAAGGCAAGTAGTCAATTCCTGGCTCATTTTAGTGATCTGAAGATGCAGCCCAAGATGACCACACTTCACAATGAGCTTGACTGATGATGTACTTGTAACTTAGTTTGAAGTCATCTGTTGGTTTCTAAAGTTCCGATTTGCCAACAAGGGATCATATGAATCTAAGTAATCTGGTCATCCTATTTTTATTTATTGTTTTTTTTTGGAGGAGATATAGTGTTTATAATTCGTCTGTCACTGCAATGAATGTCCCAAATACTTGCAAACTATATGTAAGAAGACAGGGATTATTGAAGTTCTAAAAGCTTATTTCTGCCCTTTTTAAGGCCTAATTCTCAATGGTATTTTGGTGTGTTGCTTTTTCTCTAATAGTAAAATCATCTAACTTGAGTGTCTCAATGTTGTTGCAGAATGACGCTGATTATTGGCTTCTATCAGATGCTGATATTAGTATCACAGATATGTGGAAGACAGACTGTATCCTTCATCTAATATGTTGATCTTTTTTTTTTCTTCATCTTTTGCGCTTCCATACTCTTTTTCCTTCTTTTCGGTTCACAATCAGATTGTTGAATCCCTGACTCAAACCATAGCTGGTGCTGAATGGGATGGAGTGAATATGTTGCAAGCTGATTTTGGAATATCAGATGTTTGTGACCCAATGCCACAAACTCCTCCATCAAGGATAACGGAAGTTCCATCTACTGATTTAAACCCTAGTCACATATGATTTATACTTACTTCCAAGCTAAATCAAGAGACTCATGTAGGTTCCATTCAGCAACTTTCCATGTCATTCATTTGAGGATACCTTTGAGTTGCATGATCAATGTATATCGGAAAGCTGTCAGAAGTTGGCAAATGGGGAAGAAGTTACTGCAGTATTGCACAGCTGTTTGACCTATGGTTTATTTTCAAATAAACTTATTATTGGGAATTTCAGGAAAAAAACCAACAGATAAAACTCATTTAAAACCGCTGGTGGAATATCATTGTAGCATCGTTGATTCTGTTTGGAAAGTGAACGCAGCCAATGGTATTGCTGCCAGGGACAATGTCAGGTCAGTGAAATCTTTCTGCCTTTGACTTCTCTGAATGTAAGAGTAAAAACATTGTTAAACCATTTCATGAAAGATTTTGACATACCCTTATGGTGATAAAGCTTATTTTTTAGTCATGTTAAATTCTTTTAACTCATATCGAATCTTTACATTTTCAACAGTTTCAGATTAATCTTATTGTATATGTCAGCATCATGCATCATATTTCAGTCTTGATAATAAGTTTGTATGTGGCTTAGCATAGCTCAGGGCAAAACAAACAAACCAAAAGCAACAGCCATCTCTTTTGTTTTTGTCTTGTAAGCCTTCTTATGCCAATTACAATATTTTGATGTGGCACTAACAAATCCAGCCTCACTGAAAGAGAAATGGACAGAGTTTATGAGCTGAGCCTCTCAAGATTGACTGATCATGTGATGATATGTTCATTTTTTCTTCGTTTAGTCTCTTTAGCATTTGATATATGTGAAATAAATAGTAGATATAAAGGATAGCTTAACTGCTCAAGGTCCTTAATATAATGTGTATTCGGTCCCCCAAGGGGTATGATTTTGTAGCAAAAGGTTTAGGATTTAGTTGTCAGGTCATGAATTCGAGTTCAGATGGTGCATTTTTTATAAGAGACTGAGGCAACCAGTTAAGCTCGGGTCGGGTGATTTCACGGCAGAATTTTCAATGTTTCCAAAAAAGAAAAGAAAAAAGTATTCGATATTAGATATTTTAGTTTGCCTAACGTTGTTGTTGTGACAACAATACGTTGACGAGTTTCATCTATATTGTTGAATCAATATTTATGTAGCCGGTCTTGTCTAAATTTACTTCCCTTTGCAAGTGGGTCATGACATAGTGACTTCGTTATAGTGACTTTGTTAGAAAACGACGAGCATTAAAAAAAAAAAATTGAACGTCAAATATCACAATCTCCATGTGTTGTATTGTATATTTATTTCCCTCCAATTATTGGGCATTAAACAAAAAGTATATTTTGAGTGTGTGACTTCATGAGTTATCACTTCACATCTTTAATTATTAATTATTGTTATTGTTAGGAGTAGACTAGTAGTTGTTAATTGAACCGGTTAAGGAACCGATCCGTGGAATCGGTTATTGAATTAACTGATGGAACTGGTATTTGAACAGTGAAAACTGTTATGGAACTGGTTTATGATTCACCAAAATTATATCGTTTTGATACATATGAATTGGTTATGGAATCACTCTACCTCGCTCGATCTGCCTCTTTCAAGTTTCAACTACTGAAAATTTGAGGCATTAAGATATTATTGCTGAAAATTTTGAGGAATTCGAGTACCTGTTTGAGTTTAACCTTGTTTGGAAATTAACTGGTGTTACGATTAAAAAAGTGTGGTGAACAAACGGTAATTCATAAAAGATGTGAAATTTTAATTTATGTTAAAATAATATTAATTATTGTGTGTTTTTTTAATATTTTATTGGTGGGAAAAACTTAAAAATTTTTATTTTTGAAAGAAATCACGATTAGTAATCATAATTTCTCATCATTAACTAATCATAATTTTTCATCATTAACTAAACATTTAAAAATTATATTTTGATCTAAATATAATTTTATCATCTCATCATATGTCAAATCACAATATCAAATAATAATGTGAGAAACACATTCCAAATAGATCATTAGAACTTAACTTTATACCTACGTTATATATCTATCATAAGAAAAAAATATTTCATTACATAAAAAAGATATATATATATATATATATATATATTATATATATATATATATATATATATATTATATATATATATATCTTCATAATGATATACACAATGATTTTTTATATGGATATTTTGTGATTAATTTTTTTCACCGCCCCAACTAAATGTATACAATTCCTCTTCTCCACGTGGAAACTCAACATCAACCACCGTGTTTATACAATTCCTATTTTCACAAATCGTTTTTATACATATGAATTGGTTATGGAATCAACTCTGCCTCCCTCTTTCAACTACTGAAAATTTGAGGCATTAAAAGATTATTGCTGAAAATTTTGAGCAATTCGGATACCTGCTTGAGTTGAGTTTAACCTTGTTGACGGTGGATTTTGGTCTCGGGATAATATAGGAATATCACCTCCGAGGGAATCCTCCTTCAACTGTGAATTTGTTTGGTTATGGGGGACCAAATGCAAATTTAGCGGAAAACAAGAAAATACGCCAATCAGACAAGGTGTTTTAACGTGGTTCGGTGGATTTTGGGATCCGACCTACGTCCACGGGCAAGAATAGGATGGTGCTTTTTATTACTCAAATATACTCCTCAGGCCTCCTCTTTGCTTTTACAAATCAGAGCTTGATGGTTCTAATCTCTCACTTTTTGTGATGATTTTTTAGATGCTTTCAACCTGTCCCTCTACACTCACTCTACCCTCCTATTTATAATGGTGAAGAAATCAGATTCCTATTTGTACAAGAATTCCCAATTTGGAGATGGTCTCCTTTTCCTATCAGGATTCCTAGTCAAAACTATTCCTTTTTTTCCCATAAGGATTCCTAATCAAAACTACATTTACTCCCTTTATCCTATTAGGATATTAACTTACTACTTTACCCCTTTAAAGTAGGACAACTTATTCATTTTCTGTAGGAATAGGATGCTTTATCTTCCTGAGCACGCCTCGTCATGTGGTCGGTCATGATAGTCCTTTGAACTGAGAGTGTTTCTGCCGGCCTTATAGTGCTCGGTCATCCGAACCAAAGTGGTCGGTCTCGATCAACAAGGGAATTTACCCTTTTTACCCCTGTCGTGTTGTTTAAATAACATAGTGCCCGAAAAAACACCATCAACAAACCTTGTTTGCAAATTAATTGGTGTTGTGATTAGAAATGTATGGTGAACAAATGGTGATTCGTAAACGGTGTTATGAATTTTGATTTATGTTAAAAAAATAATTACGGTTTTTTTTTTAAAATATTTTGATGGTGGAAAAATATTAAAATTTTTAACTTTTGCAAAACTAATTATTGAAATAAATCATGATTAGTAATCACAATTTCTCATTATTAATCAAATACTTAAAAATTTTATTTTGACCCAAATACTATTTCATCATCTCATCACTAGTCACTTTTCAAAAAAAAAAAAATCACAATATTAAACAAGAGTGTGAGAAACGCATACCAAATAGATCATTAGAACCTAACTTTAGCAGTCAGTTTGCTTTGGAGGCAACTTTTTCTTGAATATTTGTTGAGGTTATATATTCTTTTCATTTGTTTACAAATTAAGATGAATCCATGTTTTCCAAAGACAAGACCCTTATTACGCTAAGGCCAAACATATTTATATATACCTACATTTATATTTCTATTATAATACAAAAAATATTTAATTACATAATAATATTTTTTTTAATTTTCTTAAAAATATGCACAATGATTTTTTTAAACGAATATTTTGTGATTAATTTTTTTCACCGCAATTCCTCTTCTCCACGTGGAAACTCAACATCAACCACCGTACCACTCCCCGCATAACTAACCCTCCCAACCAAATCATAAAGTATCACATACGGCGACGTTTATTATCCAAAGTAAAGGAAAAATAATTTAACTAATTAAATTAACTAAATTTAACAAAGAATTGTCAGTTTTTCTTTCTTTTTCAATTTGTTTTTTTTTTTTTTTTTTTTAAATATTTGTACAAACACAATCGAGCAATTTTAATATGTGCAATCTTTGGAACCTATTTTAGTGCTGTGGTTTCCGACGCCGGAGCCTGAGGTGAGCTTGGAGGAGATTCAACTTTGGCGTGGCGGACTTGCGTGATATTGGACTTCGTCGGCTCCGATACGACGCCGTTGACAGCGGGGATCAGAAGAAACCCCAGTGCTTGGACTTGCCCGGTTTTGGCTTTCTGGGTGAGTTCACTCCGTTTTCCGGCAGCGGCGGCGCGCTCGGTTTCGTTGGCTGCTGACTGTACCTCTGTTTTCGCAAATGAAATAATTCAACCCACAACAGAATTTGTAATTCAATGCATTGTTTGTCAGATCATTCGCTTAATTTTAATAAAAAAAAAAAATACAAAAATTATACCTCAGGCTTGGTATTGGAAAACTTTGAATTTGAAGATTGGCCCGTCAAGAAATTAAGAATGTCAAAGAATTTTTCTTGTCCCAATTCTGAGCAATTTTGCCAGTAATAAATAGCCAAATCCCATATTCTTGATCTCATTTCCAGAATCTTTCTATCAAGATCTGTTTCGTGCTTTGACACATAAGGCCTCAGCAATGTTTGATAAACATACCCAGTTCCCTGCATCAATGTTGCAATTGCTCAGTTACAAAATTGATTTATAAAAACACTTTCACTTTCACTTTCACATACCAATTTTGTTTTTTGTTTCTGGGTTTTTTTTTTTTTTTTACCTGTGTTTTTGGATACCATAAATAGATTAATAATGCGAGCTTCAACTCTCCATACATGGGCAACCATGAAGCAAATACATCAGCAGCCCTCTCAACAACTGTTAGAATTGCCACCAAGATCCTGCAAAATTGTAAGCAAATACATTTGATGCATTGATTGTTTCAACTTCTTTTCAGATTATTAATTATTGACTAGTTCTGAAAGATTATTAAAAAGGACCCAAAAAAAAAATATATATATATATATATTGGAAAACAGATGAAGAAAGATTTATCTTATTATCTTACCAATATTTGCACCAAAACCTGAGTTCCTCTATCTCAACTTTATTCTTCTCTACAATTTTATAGCATTCCATTGCTGGATATGCGTAACCAAGAACCAATCTGGCATCCGAAAATGATTGCAAAATTAAATTTTCAAGAAATTAAGAAACAATAATCTGCAAAACAAAAAAAAAAAAAAAAAAAAGAGTAGAAATAAAAGGAAAGTTTATTACATGAGACATCTGGTGATGAAATCTCCTAACATCTTTAATTCTTTGTGTTAATGATTCAATACCCGGCAAAAATCCTGAAATAAACAACACAAAATTGTCTTTAAACAATCTTTTTGGCCTTAAAAAAATCACCAAATGTTCAATGTAGTAAAAATTAAACACAAAGAACCTGTAGTCAAAAATCACCAACTTGTGATCTATGGCTGAAATGATCAAAATCTTGAACAAATGCCCATTTGACGAATTCAAACGCCGTGTCCGAACGAAGAAAAATAACCAAATTCGAGAAACAAAATATTTTTGAAAGTATTGAAATTTCTTTAGAAGAAACGTAATCAAAACTCTAATTCTACAAAACTGAACAGTGAACAGAACCAAGAAACTTGAGATGGAAGAAAAAAGTTAACAGAGGAATGTGGGTATTTTTATTTATTTATATATAATAATATGTTAGGAGGCCACTGCAAGTTATTAAATATTAGTATTAAAAAAATGTTGAACAAAGAAAGAATTGGATTAAAGATTAAAAAAAATTTGCCAAGGGGATCTTCTTCTTCTTTTTTTTTTTTTTTTTTTTTTTGCCCTTTCTTGCGCCAGACGCTTCTTTTATTATTTTACACGCAATTCAGTGGAGGGATTTCTTGGGAATTGCGGGATGCTTCAAATGTGATTATTGTTTCGTAGTCAAAGGCTTACAGGGGTATTTATGTAATTGTGTTACTAATTTAAGCAATAAAAGTTAAGTTAAAACTAGCCAATTCTGACTTTCTCTTTTCTTTTTCAGAGAAAAATTATTTAATTTGTTTGTTTTTCTCAACTCATTCATATATTTTGAAATATTTTAGATAAAAATTTCTTTATGCACTTTCCAAAATTTTATTTTATGATATACTCGTCACAAATTAATTTTAAATTATTTTTTTTCTTATAAATTTGTTTAATAAAATTAAAACTCTAAGGAGCTAGGACTAGGTTATCAAAACCTCACAAATTGAAAAATTAATCAAATTTCATCAACAACACAAGCAATGAAACTTTACATCCTTATAATTTTTATTTTTTTATTTTTTGTTTCACGTATGATATATTGTGTATTATGTTATTTCTATCCATTCTATTACATATTTTTAAATTTTTAAAAAATCCTGAGAAATGTAATAAAAAAAATAGTGTGTTTGGACTTTAGAGGTAAAAATATTGTACTAAAGTTATATATTTATGATTTTTGAAATAATTTTAAGTGTGTATTATTTATTCTTGATTTTATTAAGGAATAAATTACAAAACTATTTGTTAAAAAGGAATTAGGCATTCAAAAAGAGAGAGAGAGAGAATGAATTAGGGCAAGTGTATCGGATAATGGTACTAAAAGTTAAAGAAGATTAGCCACAAGGAAGCTTCTAAGCTATTGTTCTTTTTTGCTTATCTATGGGACCCACGTAAAAACTAGCTTAGTCAGAATCTTCAAGGGTAAAATAGTCATTTAAGGCTTCGTTATCCCACTAATACGCTCCCCACGAAGGTGACACGCATACTTTTTTTTTTTTTTTTTTTTTTTTTTTTTTTTTGAAATCGTTGGAAACCCCGCCACCAAACCACCCATTCTGGGCCGCGGCGCAGGTAAAACCCCCGGCTGCCCCAGGCTCTTACAAGAAGTTGCACCCCCTGGATTCGAACCCAGAACCTCAAGGTGAGATTCTGGACCCTTCACCACCAAGCCACACCCCTTGGGGGCGTGACACGCATACTTGCTTAACAAAACAGTATATAAATCAAGAAGGCAATGAATCAAGAATAAATGAAACGTTATCTTAAGAAGATGGGTATTGGGTATCATAATAATTGACTTTAGTATTGTACGGGATAAATTTGGACCCAAGGGTAAAATCGTCTTTCACCTTAAACCCAACAATATACCAAGCCCGAAAGTAAAGACCAGACCCAAAGAATTCTGTATTATTGGATTACAATTGAGCCATAAGCTTAATGACAAAATCTCTTAATTATATCAACCACTTTTCCCCAATTTGCCTAACACAAGGCATATTCTCACATGCTCAAACTTTTATCAAATGTCTGGGCACGTTGTGGGACTTATGCCAGCTGCCAAAGATGATCATTTTCATCTATAAATAGCAACGCAATTCAAGAAACAAGGGGAGGAAGCGAGACTTCTTTCTTACAAGTCTCTGCTCTCTGACACTAGCTCTCTCAGAGTACTCCATCCTCTATACACTTATCACCGCCCTCACGGCTACCAAAAGAGTTTAAGGTAACATCAAACCTTGCTTTCACATTTTACATATTTACTGCTCATTTCATACTATTGACTTGAGCGTCGGAGTGCCCCCGGCACCCACCACACCGGTGGGCAGTATGCTCCCACTCATTCTACATTTGTCTTGCAGGATCGCTAATGCCCCCAACCTACAAATTCTGATTGTGGACCTCGGCCGAATTCCAGCGTCCACAATTTGGCGCCCACCGTGGGGCCTTAGCGATTCATAGCAAGCAAAGACCCCCTCAGTCTACAAATCCTTACAAACACAACTATCCATAGCTTCGTGCAACAGACAGACACCACATGTGGTGGCACAATTAGCCACTTTACAAAACAGTTACAATCAATGGAAGATAAAAACTGATCCATGTAAAAGTCCAGTACTAATCTCCAATAGTATCTGGAACATAATTCTTTCTTCATCCACTCAAAGGCGTGAGGCTACAACTCATTTCAACTATCTTATCAACCCAATTTCTTAGGAGTATTCGAGAATATGGCAAGTGAAAATTCACCATCAAATGACCATTCATTTAATCACCAAAGAAACCATAACATTTCTTCAGCCGACCTATCACGACAAGACACATCTTCCATGTGAATGGAAATGTTGGAGTAATCTTCTCCAGTCTACCTAGAATCAAACTACCAATAAGGAAAATCCAAATCGAGATAACTTCTCAGCATTATTTCCCTATAAAACATCAGCTCCCAAAGACGTGGGAGAATAGCCATATTCATCATACGACAGAGATGAATTCCAATCTTCTTCATATGATATGAAAGGTGTGTCATCTGCTTCACGCAATGCAAAGAGGATTGTTATCTCCTCACGAGGACGTGGAAGGATTGTCATCTCCTCCAGTCTACAAGAAAAGTTTTTCATCTCCTCCAGACTACATGAAAACCCACTGTCTAAGCCAATTATGGTCTCTTACACAATAAAGAAGCTGGACACAACCACTGTTTATATACGTAGTTGCCAGTCTACACTTGCATGAAGCACTCTGCCATATGTAGTCCATAGTCGTACGCAGACTGCAAAAAATCAAGCATGCTAAAAAAAAAGGGCTTTTGCCAAAATAAGAAAGAGGAAAGCAAGGTGGGGCCAATTTCAAAAGAGAAAGTGTAGTAATGAAAGAAGAAAAGAAGAAACCAGCCCCATAATTTTGACTAAAACAAAAATAGAGAGTGGGCCATGTACAAATCATATATTAGTTCATTAAAAGCTAACAAGCAAGTACTGGCATAAATTGCCACACACTACCTTTCCCCATACTACCACACTACAAAACCCATAGCCTCTCATTTAAAAAAAAAAATAGAGCCCCACGCTACATGCAAAGTGGCCCATTCGACAGGTGGATTCTTCCACATGTTAATATCACAAGCGAGTCTAGCCCTGGTGGTTCTTTTGTCGACAACACTCTTGATGATGTCATTCACATTAAAATCATTTTCACCCATGCTACATTCACGTTCCTGATATTTTCTTCTCTACCACCATTCTTCTTCTTGTCGCATGCCAGAGTATGATCCATGTAAGGATTGAGGCTGAATGGTCCACGTTTAGGCTCAATTTACTTTTTCTCCATGAGGTTCTTGGTATTAAGGCTGACGCAATTCTCCATATTGCATGAAATATGGTCGCATGAAAAAGAGAAGTCCATATGGTCTGGGGAGAGAAAGTTGATGGTGACCATGCTTTGAGATTTTTTGCCTTTGTCCTTATGTGCAAATTGGCCTGGTTCTTGCTCATAAAGTACTTCATAGGGTCACAATGGTCTTAGCCTCTCTTGGCCACTTGCACGTGAAGGCTGATGCTTGTCAGCTTGTGTATGGCTTCTTTGCTACATGGTGGATTTTGATTTATTTCCTTTCTTAGAGGGACATTTTTCGTGGGTTCCTTGGTCATTTGCGCAAAAGCTGGCTTTATACATGTAGGTTGATTTTTTCGAAGTGGCAGTGTGTGGTTGGCATGCATGACGATGGTAGCCTGTAAAATATTTTGGGGTACGACTTCTTAGCATGTGGTGCACCATACTACTTGTTTTGGTGACAAAGAATCCCATTTGCATCCAGCCGACATGTGTGCATCCAGCATGTATCCAAGATTTAGCCTAAGGCGAAAAGGTTTCATTCAACATGACAAGTCAAGGCGAGAGGATTCACGTGTCATGGTCCCAGTTGATGCAATTCATACATTGTCGAATGAAGTTCGTCCTTTGTTCCAAGCGATAGGCATATATGCTATCTTGTCATACGGTTCTATTCAACATCAATAGAATGACCAACATCTAGCCCAATCAATTGATCAAACTATCTCATTCAACGAAAACTTCATGCTACAGCTATGCAGCGATACCACTATATACGACACACAAGAAGGTTTTTCATCGAGTGGGATGATAAATCATCTGGTTCATACTATTATCCATACTACAAGGTGGGTAGCTATCAACTTCAGGCTACATGGAAAATTCTCAACACCACTAGACTACTTGGAATGATTATCAACTCCTACAGACTAAGTCAAAGGTTAGTTATCATCTCTATGCTACATTGATTTAATATTGCCAACCCCATACTACATAGGGAATCTTTTATCATGCCTAGTAGAATGAAGAACACTCTTGCATTTCCTTTAGATCCAATTAACCAGCCTTTATCAAGCTATGTAGTATGGAAATTATATATGACTCTCATCAGAGTTCATTCTATTGTAGTATCATTGACCTTTCTCAGGTCTTGTATAATTAATAATGACCTTGATAGGCATCTATCTCTTTCATACTACATGTGAAGATAATCATCTCCACACTACATATAAAGATTATCATCCAACTTCAGATGACATGGAAGGATTTCCATAAACTCTAAGAAGTATTGGAAGAGCCCCATGAACCTTTATCAGGTTCATTCGACCGTAGTCTCCTGACCTTCATCAGGTCAGGTAGAATGAAAACTATCTTGGACATACTTTCGGTCCAATAGTCTGACCTTCATCAGGTCGAGTAGTATAAAGATTTTCTTAGACCTTCAGCAGGACTAGTAGAATGAAGATTCTTATAAACGTTCATTAGGTTCATACGACCATGTCTCGTTGACATTTGTCAGATCCATTCGACAATAGTCTCATGGTCAGGTAGGATGAAGATCCATTTGGACCTTCATAAAGTTCATTCGACCATTGATTCATGGACTTTTATCGGGTTCATTCGACTGTAGTCTTCTGACCTTCATCAGGTCAGGTAGTATGAAAATTCACATGGACCTTTATTAAGTTCATTCGACCGTAGCTTCATGGACCTTCGTCAGGTCCATTCGATAAGTCCAGTCGACAGTAGTCTCATAGAAGAATGAGAGGTGATGACTTGCATCAAGTTCATTCCATTGTAGTCTCATGGACCTTCTTCAGGTCTAGTATAATGAGTGATGACCTTTGACATTCATCAGGTCCATTCGACCAACTCCATTCGACAATAGTCTCGTAGAATGGAGGTGACATTGATGGCTTTCATCAAGTTTATTTATTGTAGTCTCATGGACCTTCTTCAGGTCTAGTATAGTGAGTGATGACCTTTGACCTTCATCATGTCCATTCGACCAACTCCATTCGACAATAGTCTCGTAGAATGGAGGTGACATTGATGGCTTTCATCAAGTTTATCTATTGTAGTATCATGGACCTTCTTCAGGTCTAGTATAGTGAGTGATGACGTTTGACCTTCATCAGGTCCATTCGACCAACTCCATTCGACAGTAGTCTCGTAGAATGGAGATGACATTGATGGCTTTCATCAAGTTTATCTATTGTAGCCTCATGGACCTTATTCAGGTCTAGTATAGTGAGTGATGACCTTTGACCTTCATCAGGTCCATTCGACCAACTCCATTCGACAGTAGTCTCGTAGAATGAAGGTGATATTGATGGTTTTCATCAAGTTTATCTATTGTAGTCTCATGGACCTTCTTCAGGTCTAGTATAGTGAGTGATGACCTTTGACCTTCATCAGATCCATTCGACCAACTTTATTCGACAGTAGTCTCGTAGAATGAAGGTGACATTGATGGCTTTAATCAACTTTATCTATTATAGTCTCTTGAACCTTCATCAGGTCCATTCGACAAACTCCATTCGACAATAGTATTGTAGAAGTGTGATGAGTAATGACCTTGACAGATATTCTTCAAGTTCATTCTACCATAGTCTAATGGACCTTCATCAGGTGTAGAAGAGTGATTAATGAATTCTTTGGATTTTCATAAAATCCATTCGACAAGTTCAGTCGACAGTAGTCTATAGAAGAATGAGAGTTGATGGCTTTCATCAAGTTCATTTCATTGTAGTATCATGGGCCTTCTTCAGATCTAATATAGTGTAATGACCTCATTGGACTTCCATCAAGTCCATGCGACATGTCCATTCGACAGTAGTCTCGTGACCTTTATCAGGTCTTGTAGTATGAAAATTCACATAGATATTCATTAGGTTCATTCGACTATGCCTTATGGACCTTCATCAGGTGCATTTGATAGTCCATTCGACAGTAGTATCATGGACCTTCATCAGAACTAGTAATATGAGAATGAAAGACTCTCATAGACCTTCTTCAGGTCTAGTAGAGTAAATATCCTCATTGACTCATATTAGATCATGTAGAATGAAGAATGAAGACCCCGGTGGATCTTCATCATATACAGAATCTGTAGACTCCCATGTACCTTCATCAGGTATAGTGGAATGTGTAAACTTTACTTTGACCTTCATAAGGTCGGGAGGATTAAACTCCCATATACCCACATTAGGTATAGTGGAGTGTGTAGACTTTCTTGGACCTTCATCGGGTAATGTAAACTCTGATGTACTTTTTCAAGTGTTGTAGAATGAAATCTTCTTAGACTTTCATCAGATCTAGTATCTGTAGACTCCCTTGTACCTTTATCAATATGTATGGTCGTCTTGATACATAAGACAATGAAACATCCTCCATATGGAACATGCCCATTTGACTTAGGAAGAGTCAAATAGAAGACATGACCTTCGTCTGGTCCAGACGACATTGTAAATTCCCATGGTCATTTGACCCGTAGTATGAGGATTATCCTGACCTTCATCTGGTTCAGTCGATCGGGGACATCCCCCATTGGCTCATGTAGAGTCAAGTTGAAGACCTGACCTTTATCTGGTCAGACAATATTGTAAATTCCCCTAGTCCTTTGACCCGTAGTATGGAGATTATCCTGACCTTCATCTGGTTCAGTCGACTGGGGACATCCCTCATTGGCTCATGTAGAGTCAAGTTGAAGACCTGACCTTCATCTGGTCAGACGATATTGTAAATTCCCCTGGTCCTTTGACCCGTAGTATGGAGATTATCCTGACCTTCATTTGGTTCAGTCGACCGGGGACATCCCCCATTGGCTCTTGTAGAGTCAAGTTGAAGACCTGACCTTCATCTGGTCAGACGATATTGTAGATTCCCCTGGTCCTTCGACCCGTAGTATGAAGATTATCCTGACCTTCATCTGGTTCAGTCGACCTGGGACATCCCCCATTGGCTCATGTAGAGTCAAGTTGAAGACCTGACCTTCATCTGGTCAGACGATATTGTAAATTCCCCTAGTCCTTTGACCCGTAGTATGGGGATTATCCTGACCTTCATCTGGTTCAGTTGACTGGGGACATCCCTCATTGGCTCATGTAGAGTCAAGTTGAAGACCTGACCTTCATCTGGTCAGACGATATTGTAAATTCCCCTGGTCATTTGACCCGTAGTATGGGGATTATCCTGACCTTCATCTGGTTCAGTCGACCGGGGACATCCCCCATTGGCTCATGTAGAGTCAAGTTAAAGACCTGACCTTAATAAGGAAGTCTTATTTAGTTAAGTTTCCTAATTCAATTTGGTAAAAAAAAAAAAAAAACTTAAAGAAATTAAATTTGATTTGGAGAGATCTTGGATTGTCCTTATTGTATTGAGATATAATTAAAACAATGCCTTTGCTATAAAGGGGGTGATTAATTCAAGGAAATTTATTTTTTTGATCTCTAATCTAAGACTTCAACATCTAATAAAGAAAGTTGTTTTCTTTGTTCTCAAAGTCCGAGAGATTTATTCGTAAAAGAGTTATAGTGTGTCAACTGAAGGTGTAACACTTGGTGCCCAATATAAGGGAAAATTCAAGAAGAAATTCAAGAACGGCTTAAGAAAAGAAAAATACATTCATGTATGTTTTCTTATCGCTGAATTTATTTATGTTGATAAATAAATATTAGTTGCATGTTTGTTTAAATTAATTGAGATTAATTTATTAACGTAATTTGTTTACATCAATAACGACATAACCACGATCCTTAAAGTGGTTTTGGAAGAAAATTTTAATTACAGCCACATGGATACTTCCGTGCTAACCCCAAAATCTTACAAAAATGAATAATAACGTTAATAAATACTCACACATATTAATCAATGGTATATGATAATGTAAAATATTTGGAATACCTTAATAATTTAAAATATCTAGAAGACCTTAGTTGATATAAACAAAAAAAAAAAATCATAAAAAAAATATATATATGTTGACGGCTGATTTTGGTCTCAGGGCAATATGGGAATATTACTCCCGAGACAATCTTCCCTCAATAGTGAATTTGTTTGGTTATGGGGGACTATAAAAAAAGATGGTGTACCGATGAATCAGTCGGTGCTCACTCCAGGAACCGCAGAGAAAAATGCCTTGGCTGCAAATCTGGTCCTTCCTGCCACCTTCATGTGCTCAGTCAACGAGGATCACGATATCTACCCGTGGAGAAAATGCTTTGCCCTTATGCTGATGACGATCGACTCGGTGGGACGTAACCCGACCCCGAGCTGAGAAGAACATTTGGCTCTGGGGGAATGCCACCTCTCCAGACCAATAGAGGGTCGACCATGGGGGAGATGCTCTGATCCCATGCCGATGATAAGTCTCTCGGTGGGACGTATCCCGACCCCGAGCTAAAGAAAGACTTGGCTCTGGGGGATATTACATCCCCAATCCAAAGAAGCCGATTCGGTGGGACGTAACACGACCCGAGCTGAAAGAACATTTGGCTCAGGGGGAATGTAACCTCCCCATACCAATAGAGCCGACTCGGTGGGACGTAACCCGACCCCGAGCTGAAAGAAAGACTTGGCTCTGGGGGAATGTTACATCCCCAGTCCAAAGAAGCCGACTCGGTGGGACGCAACCCGACCCCGAGCTGAAGAAAGACTTGGCTCTTGGGGGAATATTACATCCACAGTCCAAAGAAGCCGACTCGGTGGGACGTAACCCGACCCCGAGCTAAAAGAAAGACTTGGCTCTGGGGGAATGTTACATCCTCAGTCCAAAGAAGCCGACTCGGTGGGATGTAACTCGACCCCGAGCTGAAAGAACATTTGGCTCTGGGGGAATGTCATCTCCCCAGACCAATAGAGCCGACTCGGTGGGACGTAACCCGACCCCGAGCTGAAAGAAAGACTTGGCTCTGGGGGAATGTTACATCCACAGTCCAAAGAAGCCGACTTGGTGGGACGTAACCCGACCCCGAGCTGAAAGAAAGACTTGGCTCTTAGGGGAATATTACATCCCCAGTCCAAAGAAGCCGACTCGGTGGGACGTACCCGACCCCGAGCTTAATAAACCATAAGGCATCGACAGAACGAAATCCAGCCCCGAGTTGAATAACTAAGTGGCCTTGGCGGAACGAAATACAGCCCCGAGCCGAAAGCAAACATCGGTCTCGGTGGTAAAAGAGCAGACCCGAGCCGGAATGAAACATCGGTCTCGGTTGTACAAGAGCAGACCCGAGCCAGAAGGAAACATCGGTCTCGGCGGTACAAGAGCAGACCCGAGCCGGAAAGAGACATCGGTCTCGGCGGTACAAGAGCAGACCCGAGCCGAAAAGAGACATCGGTCTCGGCGGTACAAGAGCAGACCCGAACCGGAAAGAAACATCGGTCTCGGCGGTACAAAAGCAGACCCGAACCGGAAAGAAACATCGGTCTCGGCGGTACAAAAGCAGACCCGAACCGGAAGAAACATCGGTCTCGGCGGTACAAGAGCAGACCCGATCCGTAAAACAAATATCAAAACTATTGTGTGGGCCATAACAAACTAGCATAATCAAATGTCAACTTAAGACAGAAGATGTCTTACTCACATTTTGGGATCTGTTGCCTTTCTTGCAACTCTACAATGGTCACTACAAGCAAGACTCTTCTTAATACATCCTCTCTGCATCTCAGCATTCCACGCATCCGATCGGATGACTTCCGCTATCAACTTTGGTCGACCTCAAAAACCGAATAGTCTATATACATACTGAGATAGCCTTCTTTCACCAAGTCTTCCACCTGCTCCCGCAGGTCTCTGCACCCATTCGTGGCATGTCCCCTTACATTATGGTAGATACAGTAAGCCCTACTATTTCCCTCCTCAATCGGGAACCTCCTCAAATTATGCTCAACCAACAGACCTTTATCCTGGATTTCCCGAACTATCTGGTGAAATCCCTGACGACCGGTGATTTCCATCTTCTGCCATCGTCTTACCACGCGAGCTGCTTTTTGTTGAGGTCCCCACAGACGGCGCCAACTGTTGACGGCTGATTTTGGTCTCAGGGGCAATAAGAGTTTTTTTACTCCCGAGACAATCCTCCTCCAACTGTGAATTTATTTTATTATGGGGAAACCAAAAACAAACTTAACAAAAGACAGATAAATACGCCAATCGACAAAGAGATTTAACGTGGTTCGGCGGATCAGATCTAACCTACGTCCACGGGCACAGAACGAGTGATACTTTTATTACTGAAATATGCTTGCTCTGCTTTTTGTTTACAAGTCTGATGGTAATGATCTTGATATTGATTCTGATCTTGATTCTGATGCCTCTTACGCACACCTCTACCCTCCTATTTATAATAGTGTAGAAATCATATTCCTATTTGTACAAGAATTTCCTAGTTGAAACAATTTTATTTTCCCATAAGGATTCCTAGTCAAAAACTACATTCACTCTCTTTATCCTACTAGGACACTGACTTATCAGTTTACCCCATGAAGGTAGGATAACTTGTCATCTTATCCGTAAAAATAGGATGTCTTCTCTTCCTGAGCACGCCACGCCATGTGCTCGGTTTTCAAGAGGTCAGTCATGATAGTCATTTGAGCTGAGAATGCTGCTACCGATCTGATAATGCTCGGTCATCCGAACCAAAGTGCTCGGTCACCTATCATCAAGTGTTCGGTCTCTTACTCATGTGATCGGGTCGGTATTAAACAAGAGAGTTCACTTTTTTACCCCTGCAGTACTGCTTAAATATCATAGTGCTTAAAAAACACCATCAACAATATATTTTATTAAATTTAATGAGATAATGATTTTGAAATGATATCAAATTATCCATTTAATCGATTCGACCTTGTGAGAATTTTTATCCTTTTTAATTTGATTTGATTTGGTCATACAAAACAATAATAAAATCATTCAATAATGCCTACTTTTTTCACGCTCTCTTTTTCCCCTATTAAATTTGTTGCTAAAGATTTGTATCTTAAACGTGAACCATTAGAATATATGTTGATTTTTAGTTTTATGCTAATTCTCAAAGAATATTTTTATGATATTCAAAATGTGTATGTAATTTTAAAAAAGAAAAATTACACTCAACTATTTTATAAATTATCATAATGATATTTTAGTGTTTATAATTTTAGAAATACAATCTTTAAGTCTGTACAGTTTATAAAATATAATTTTTAATCAAATATTTTTACCAATTAAGTTACTTTTCATCTAATTTTGATTTTTTTTTTAATCCTAATTTTAGATATTTTTGTGTGGATATTTAAGACATTTTACACTAATTAGATGAAAACTGACTCAAAATTAATGAAAAATATTTAGCAATGAATTAAAGTTTATATTTTCAAAACTGTATAGATTAAATTGTCATAATAATTTGCATGATAGTTAGTTGTCATTTTCCTTTTTCAAAATAATTTTAGAAATACATACCATTTGTTTTGGGATTTGTGGATGTAGAACAATTTAGAAAACATAATTGAATAAGAAAGTGCAGTATTTTTTTTTTAATTTTTTAATTTTAAAAATGACTATAATTTTAAACTTGCAAAAAAGAAAGTATATTATTATAATGTCATCGGTTAGTTGAAAAAAATACAACATTTTCTTATTAATTTCCCATTTGAAACTTATGTGAAAGGATGTAATCGATGATGTCGACATTAATAATTATAATAATAATATCAAACATTTGGGTCGTTATGGTAGGTCAACCTATTAACCAAATAATTGTCCCCATTCATAAAATAAACATTTGGGTCGTTGTTTTGAATCCAAATTAAATATTGAAAAGTCATTTTTGACATATAATTGGCCATATTATTAGAAAAAAAAAAGGAAGAAAAATATAATTGTCTTTATAATTGGATGCATATGTGGAGCTAGCAATGAAAATTTAGAGAGCCAAATAATAAATAGGTAAAAATTTTATTGATAAAAATTGAAAAAGTATTTTATATCGGCATAAAGTGTTAAATAATTAAAGTTATAGGATTAAATTATAAAAACATTTATTTTGAAAGTTATAAAAATAAATACACTATATTATTAAAAATTCGATCGGGTCGGGTTATGCTCCCGTAGAGCTTGTCTTATGTAGGGATGGCAGTGGGTAGGGTATGGTGCGGGTTTTCTATTACCAAACCCGCACCCGCATATGTAAATAAATTACCAAACTCGCACCATACCCGTTGCGGGTTTTAATTTTCATTACCAAACCCGCACCGCATATAAAAATAAATTACCAAACCCGCATTGGTACCCAACGGATTTTTTGCGGGTTTTTAAAATATTGAATTACTTTATGTTCTTAATAATATAATTTTTTTAATTAAATAATTTATTTTTAATTACTAGCTGTAGTTTTCACATTTGTTTTTCATTTGACATGTACAACATGCAATGTATGTATATACAGTACATAAATAACATAATGTATGAAAGACTCAGTACCATATATTTATTTTTTCATATAAACAGAATTAAAACAAGTTATTCCATTTATAATTATAATGATCTAAATTAGCCAACTCAATCGACAATAAGCTAAAAAATAATCACCAACCTTTGGTCATATTTTTTATACTAAGTGTAATGAAAGTGATGCTTACAAGACTCAAGTGGTGTAAGTGTAATGAAGAGCTACTGAAGTTGCAGCAAACACTAGCTTATTTTGCTCATCTTCCGTTTCTGATTATGTGAACTTAATCCAAATTTTTGCATTATAATTTTATTAACAAGTGTGATTAGAAAAAAAAAATAATATTCATGCAAAAAATCTTCAGTTGGGCAGGTTGCGGGCTGCGGCTGAGTGGGAGTGTGGAACTGTGGATTAGTATTTTAGGTTTAGGTTTTGTTAGTTTTTTTTATATGAAGGTTTTTTTATATTGTCCTAAAAATATTAATTAATAAAAAATAATATTGCGGGTATATGGATACCCGCAGCGGATACCCGCATTTTTTTCTTAAATACTAAACCCGCACCGCACCCGCAGCGGGTCTGCTTTAAATTACCAAACCCGCACCGCACCCACTAATATATTTACCAAATCCTACCCATTGCGGGCGGGTTTTTGCGGGTTTGCGGGTTTGTGGGCAAAATTGCCATCCCTAGTCTTATGTCACGTGTTTATTCGTTCCCGTGCAATCTTGCCCAATACTCATACACTAAGGTGCGCGCCAACTGTTTGAAAAAATGCTTCAAAGACAGTTGGAACATAAGACTTGGCTCCGCTTTTGGTTGGATAATGTGGTCGAATTGGTTAAAATAATCTTCTAGAGCGAGAGTTGGTTAAAAAAAATTATAATTTTTAAGACCTTCCAGAAGACTTTGACTTTGATGAAGAATTGGACAACAAATTATTAGTCAACTAAGATTCAATTAACAGATGCTTTATATTGTTTGAAATGGTCATTAAAATTTAAATATATATTTATTATGTTGTAAGATCATTTTATTGAAGAGTTTTCAATAACATGCAAAATAGTAGGAAATTTCGCAAATAAAGTTTAATAAAAGTTATTTTGGCGGTGACTGATTGCGTATTGTTTTGTAAATTCAATGAAGTGAAAGTTTTGTATTTCATTGCTTGCAAGTCAAAGAATTGTAAAACACGATCGTATATACGCAAGGGGCTCAAGCCTGAATTTTCTCGGTCTCACTTTTGGGATGGTAATAGGAAGAGAGATGAGATGATTGACATCCTGGTATTCATTATCAACAATCTTTAGATGTCTATGTTCTCTCGTAATTATTTTAGGGGAGATGATGATGATATTCGAATAATAAAATGAGATTTATAAGAGGTCTCAAATATAAAATAATATATACATTTTCTTAAAATAAATTTAAGTCATTTAAAAATATATTGGTTAAACTACTATACTATCAAAAAAAAAAAAAAAAAAAAAACCATACATATCGAAAAAATTGATAATATCTATTACACAAATAATATATATGTTGATGGTGTTTTCAGGGCCTATGTTATTTAAGGAGTACGACATGGGTAAAAGGGTAATTCCCTTCTAGGTCGAAATCATTAAAAAGCCAACCCGACCACATGAGTGTTATAAAGCCAACAGGTAGAGACCGAATACTTGATGATCGGTGACCGAGCACTTTGGTTCAGAGTACCGAGCAGTTATCAGATCGACAGCAGCATTCTCAGCATAAAGGACTATCATGACCGACCACATGAAAACCGACCAGATGGCGAGATATGCTCAAGATGATGACACCCTATTCCTGTGGATAAGATGAAACGAATTATCCTACTTTCACAAGGAAATGAAGTCAGAATCCAAAAAGGAATAAGAAAAAAGGAAGGCAACGTTGGATTAGAAGTCCTTACAGTAGGAGAAGGCTGAATTCAACTAGGTATTCTTATACAATAGGAGTCTGATTTCTGTACTATTATAAATAGGAGAGCAGAATATGTGTAAAAAGGGGCATCAAAAAAAACAATCAGTGATCAGAATCATCAAGCTCCGACTTGTAAAACACAAAAAAGATCTGAGAAGCGTGTTTAAGTAATAAAAGTGTCATCATGTTTTTGTCCGTGGACGTAGGTCGGATCCAAATCCACCGAACCACGTTAAATCTCATTGCCGATTGGTGTGTTTATCTGTCTTTTGCTAAATTTGCCTTTGGTCCCCCATAACCAACCAAATTCACTATTGAAGGAAGATTACCTCGGAGGTGATATTCCCATATTACCCTGAGACCAAAATCAGCCGTCAACAATATATATAAAAGATTGAAATTTATGTTTTCTATCTATTTATTTAGTCTATAATTTAATAAAATGATATATCCCTCATTAAAAAGTAACTATATATATAATCATTTCTTTTAAATCATTTTATTATCTATAATTTATATATATATTTTTAAATATTAAGATTATTTCTTGTAGGTACACAAATAGTCGCCCTACTATATTATGTCATGTATCCCAATTTCTACAAAATTTCTTCAACAAATTTTATTAGTGGAACTGCGCTCGCAATAAAACACACAATGATATTCAAATACATGTTATATTGACATTATATGACACAGACTAATCATGTGCAGAATAATAAAACTCCGGAATGCCATAATACAGGATAAAACGTACATACAAAGAAATTGCACTTCGAAGTGAATTGATTTCGTAATAAAATACAAGGCCCCAAAATACTTTAGTGGAACTGAAAATTATTCCACTTAACTTACTTAAACTAATATGCAAGCATAATTAATGACAAATGTTAAGCATATATATAATATTCAAATAACAAGAAATGAACATGTCAATTGATGATTAGTAATTAAATCACTCGAAGTAAAAAGTATATAAATACAAAGATGAACGGGAAAATGAGGGGCTGAATCCCGAATGATTGAAAAGAAAGAAAGAGTCTTGTGAAAGACAAATTTAATAGAAATTATTCAATCACTTTACCTAAGAAAAACATTGATTTAAATTTTGGAGTGCTAACTTACATGACATTCCATCTCACTGCCAAAAGGAGTCATCATTCGTAAATGATTGAGGAGCAGCTCAATTAGATTGATCATATAATAAAATCCCAATTAGTTCTAAGAGAAGCTTATCAATAACCCACGGTTCTTGAATGTAACTACTCTCACACTTTTTGTAGGGCCGTTATTTTTATTTACATCTACATCAAATTATAAATAATAATTTGAATATCTTTATTGAAAAATTTAAAAATAAATAAATAAATAAAAACTTAAATGGATAATAGAAAGAAGATGAGAATTTTACCAATTCTTGTCCATTTTTTTTGCATAAGAAATGTGTATTAAATTTTATCCGACCCTAACCCTGACATTAAATTTTTAAATTTTCCCCAATCTTTGTCTCAATTAGGAAGGATCCCGATGACCCTATCCCATTAAGGATATTTATCATTCATATTCATATTCATTTTCAGACCCATATAAAAGGATCTCGAACTCAATATCACACCCAGAGCTTGAGACGAGTAGGGTTTGACAATTTGATAACGTAAAGTTAATTTAAATCATCATGAAGACCCTTCTAGTTTCCTAAGAAAGACCAACATTTTCTTTAGATTATTCTTTCACCTCCCTCTCATGTAAGGTGACTATGGATCACATACGTCCCGGACCGTCGCAAGGAAAACTGTTGACGGCGGATTTTGGTCTCAGGGGCAATATGAGAATATCACTCTCGAGACAATCCTCCCTCAATAGTGAATTTGTTTGGTTATGGGGGACCAAAGGCAAACTTAGCAAAAAACAGATAAACACACCAATCAACAAGGAGATTTAACGTGGTTCGGTGGATTTGGATCCGACCTACGTCCACGGGCACAAACAAGATGATACTTTTATTATTCAAATGCGCTTCTCAGACCGTTCTTTGTGTTTTACAAGTTAGAGCTTGGTGATTCTGATCTCAACTCTACCTTGCTCTCAACTTGTTCCTCTTATTCTCTCTTTTTGTTCTCTCCTTTCTCTTCACTCTACCCTCCTATTTATAATGGTGAAGAAATCATATTCCTATTTGTACAAGAATTTCCTAGTTGAAACTATTCTTTTTTCCCATAAGGATTCCTAGTCAAAACTATTCCATTTTTCCATAAGGATTCCTAATCAAAACTACATTTACTTCTTTTATCCTATTAGGATATTAACTCACCAGTTTTCCTTATGAAAATAGGATAACTTGTCATCTTATCCACAATGATAGGGTGTTATCTTCTGGAGCACGCCTCGCTATATGGTCGGTCTTCATGAGGTCGGTCACAATAGTTTTTTGTACTGAGAGTGCTGCTGTCGACCTAATAATTGCCCGGTCATCCAATCTTTAAGTGGTCGGGTTAACGATCTTAAGTGCTCGGCCCCTGAATCATGTGGTCGGGTCGGTATTAATGATCCGGACCAATAAGGGAATTACCCTTTTACCCCTGTCGTGCTGCTTAAATGACATAGTGCCCGAAAAACACCATCAACATCTGTCCCCTAGTTCTCGGTTCCAACGAGTATACAAGTTGGTGCCGGGAACTATAAAAAGATGGTGTGCTGATCGCCTTGCTGGTGGTCGCTCCAGAAATCACAGAGAAAAACGCATTGGCTGCAAATCTGGTCATTCCTGCCACCTTCATGTGCTCAGTCAACGAGGATCCCGATATCTACCCGTGGAGAAAATGTTTTGCCCTTATGCTGATGACGATCGACTCGGTGGGACGTAACCCGATCCCGAGCTGAGAAAAACATTTGGCTCTGGGGGAATGTTACCTCCCCAGACCAATAGAGGGCCGACCATGTGGGAGATGCTTCGATCCCATGCCGATGATAAGTCTCTCGGTGAGATGTATTCCGACCCCGAGCTGAAGAAAGACTTGACTCTGGGGGAATATTACATCCCCAGTCCAAAGAAGCCGACTCGGTGGGACGTAACCCGACCCCGAGCTAAAAGAAAGACTTGGCACTGGGGGAATGTTACATCCCCAGTCCAAGGAAGCCGACTCGGGGGGACGTAACCCGACCCCGAGATGAGAAAGACTTGGCTCTGGGGGAATGTTACATCCCCAGTCCAAAGAAACCGACTCGGTGGGACGTAACCCGACCCCGATCTAAAAGAAAGACTTGGCTCTGGGGGAATGTTACATCCCTAGTCCAAAGAAGCCGATTCGGTGGGACGTAACCCGACCCCGAGCTGAGAAAGACTTGGCTCTGGGGGAATGTTACATCCCTAGTCCAAGGAAGCCGACTCGGTGGGACGTAACCCGACCCCGAGATGAGAAAGACTTGGCTCTGGGGGAATGTTACATCCCCAGTCCAAAGAAACCGACTCGGTGGGACGTAACCCGACCCCGATCTAAAAGAAAGACTTGGCTCTGGGGGAATGTTACATCCCCTGTCCAAAGAAGCCGACTCGGTGGGACGTAACCCGACCCCGAGCTGAATAAACCATAAGGCCTCGATGGAATAAAATCCATATCCGAGCCGATTAACCAAGCGGTCTCGGCGGAGCGAAATCCAGCCCCGAGCCGAATAAACAAGTGGCCTCGGCGGAACGAAATCCAGCCCCGAGCCGAATAACCAAGCGGCCTCGGCGGAACGAAATCCAGCCCCGAGCCGAATAACCAAACGGCCTCGGCGGAACGAAATCCAGCCCCGAGCCGAATAAATATCGGCCTCGGCGGTACAAGAGCAGACCCGAGCCAGGAAGAAACATCGGTCTCGGCGGTACAAGAGCAGACCCGAGTCGGAAAGAAACATCGGTCTCGGCGGGGCGGTACAAGAGCAGACCCGAGCCGGAAATAAACATTGGTCTCGGCGGTACAAGAGCAGACCCGAGCCAGGAAGAAACATCGATCTCGGCGGTACAAGAGCAGACCCGAGTCGGAAAGAAACATCGGTCTCGGCGGTACAAGAGCAGACCCGAGCGGAAATAAACATTGGTCTCGGCGGTACAAGAGCAGACCCGAGCCAGGAAGAAACATCGATCTCGGCGGTACAAGAGCAGACCCGAGCCGGAAAGAAACATCGGTCTCGGCGGTACAAGAGCAGACCCGAGCCGGAAATAAACATCGGTCTCGGCGGTACAAGAGCAGACCCGAGCCGTAAAACAAATATCAAAACTATTGTGTGGACCACAACAAACAAGCATAAATAAATGTCAGCCTAAGACAGAAGAGGTCTTACTCACATTTTTGGGATCCATTGTCTTTCTTGCAACTCTACAAAGGTCACTACAAGTAAGACTCTTCTTAATACATCCTCTCTGCATCTCAGCATTCCATGCATCCGACCGGGTGACTTCCGCTATCAACTTTGGTCGACCTCAAAAACAGAATGGTCTATGTACTCACTGAGATAGCCTTCTTTCACCAAGTCTTCCACCTGCTCCCGCAGGTCTCTGCAACCATTCGTGGCATGTCCCCTTACGTTATGGTAGATACAGTAAGCCCTACTATTTCCCTCCTCAATCGGGAACCTTCTCAAATTAGGCTCGGCCAACAGACATTTGTCCTGGATTTCCCGAACTATCTGGGTCATAGGTTTGTTTAGGGGGGTGTATATTGTCCTTCCCGCGACACGGTTGACTTGGACATGTGACTTTATCTCTTGAACATTACTACTCGGAGGTGTCGGTCTGAGTTTCTTCTGCTCCGGGACCGATCTCCTCAATTTCTGATCGAATCCCACTGATTGTCTGACCTGAGTATCTTAGCCTTTCGGGTGTCTACTCCCCGGACAATCTTTTTCTCCTTCTCTATTAAGATAAACTTCCTGGCCAACTCCAGGGCAGTGGCATAATCCGATACGTCTTGAATCCTCAGGTGAGTCCACAACTTCCCGACCTTCAGACCTCCCTTGAGACTTTCTAGCGCTTCCGATGACTCGTACGCTCCGACCTCGAGCACCAAATTGTGGTACCTTTCATAAAATTCCTCAGGGGCTCATCATCCCCCTGCTTCATCAGTCTCAATTCTCCCACCATTTTCTTTGGGACGCATGCCTCTTTGAAGTGTCGTATGAATGACTTCCTCAGTTGTGCGAAGTTGCTGATGCTCATTGGGGCTAGGCTTCTATACCATAGAATGGCCGGTCCGGCCAGAGTTAGGGGGAACACTTTGCAGATGGCGTCCCCTGTTACCCCTTGCACCTCCATTAGTAGGACGAAACCTTCAATGTGGGTTTTGGGATCGGTATGGCCCTTGTATGGTGTCATGGTCGGCATGCTGAATCTTTTTGGGAATTTTGCCGACCTTATTTCTTCTGTGAAGGGAGATTCAACCTCGTCATCCCGAGCATCTGATGTATCAGTTTTGGGGTTTACTCCCCACTTGGCCATTTCTTTTCTTAACCAAGACTTTATACTGCCATCTGTGTCACTATGCTGCCTCCCGCGGCCTCCTTCGCGTCTGTCACCACGGGTGTGGCGTTCCTTATGACCTGAGACTTCCCGTCCAGTTTCACCATGCTTCATATTTCCCCTTCTGGTGTCGCGAGGGCTATCATAGGAAGAATATGGTGATTGTCTCCCCTCTTCTTCTTCCCACGTATCCTCCGTTTGTAAATCTTTTTCTACCACTACGGACCTCATCCCGTAGGGACCCTTCCTCATCGGTTCATTGTCATCACTCACATCGGCGACCCTTTTTCCATCTGCTTTTTCACCTCTTCTTCGACTGGTTCCGACTTCGGGTCTTTCGTTGTTCATTTCCTCCATTCTCTTCAGTTTGTTCATCATGGATTTCAGAAGGATTTGATTTTCCTCCCTATCTTTCCTCATATTTTCCTCCATTTTCTCCATCCAATCTGCAGCCGAGCTCCCTGATGATTGGTGGTTTTCGCCTTCCGCCATCGTCTCACTACGCGAGTTGCTTTTTGTTCGATTCCCCACAGACGGCGCCAACTGTTGACGGCGGATTTTGGTCTCAGGGGCAATATGAGAATATCACTCTCGAGACAATCCTCCCTCAATAGTGAATTTGTTTGGTTATGGGGGACCAAAGGCAAACTTAGCAAAAAACAGATAAACACACCAATCAACAAGGAGATTTAACGTGGTTCGGTGGATTGGGATCCGACCTACGTCCACGGGCACAAACAAGATGATACTTTTATTATTCAAAATGCGCTTCTCAGACCGTTCTTTGTGTTTTACAAGTTAGAGCTTGGTGATTCTGATCTCAACTCTACCTTGCTCTCAACTTGTTCCTCTTATTCTCTCTTTTTTGTTCTCTCCTTTCTCTTCACTCTACCCTCCTATTTATAATGGTGAAGAAATCATATTCCTATTTGTACAAGAATTTCCTAGTTGAAACTATTCCTTTTTCCCATAAGGATTCCTAGTCAAAACTATTCCATTTTTCTATAAGGATTCCTAATCAAAACTACATTTACTTCTTTTATCCTATTAGGATATTAACTCACCAGTTTTCCTTATGAAAATAGGATAACTTGTCATCTTATCCACAATGATAGGGTGTTATCTTCTGGAGCACGCATCGCTATATGGTCGGTCTTCATGAGGTCGGTCACAATAGTTTTTTGTACTGAGAGTGCTGCTGTCGACCTGATAATTGCCCGGTCATCCAATCTTTAAGTGGTCGGGTTAACGATCTTAAGTGCTCGGCCCCTGAATCATGTGGTCGGGTCGGTATTAATGATCCGGACCAATAAGGGAATTACCCTTTTACCCCTGTCGTGCTGCTTAAATGACATAGTGCCCGGAAAACACCATCAACAAAAACTATAACCGAAATCCTTTTTATCTGGCATTAACTTGGAACCGCGTGCATTCTTTAAATTCTATGGGTGGCGTAGCTACCGAGATCAATGCAGTTAATTATGTCTCTCCGAAAAGTTGGTTAGCTACTTCTCATTTTGTTCTAGGCTTCTTCCTATTCGTTGGTCATTTATGGCACGCGGGAAGAGCTCGTGCAGCTGCAGCAGGATTTGAAAAAGGAATTGATCGTGATTTTAAAATAGAGGTCAATTCTAAACTGGACCGAGATGGCCAATTGACCGACACCATTCCTGAAGAAACGAAGATCATTGCAAGACGTGTAAATGGCAGACGATGTTGTCAATACTCGTAATCTATACTCATATGATATAATAAAATATTCCCGATCCCGATATATCCCGTGTGGATTAAAGGGTCGATGACTCTCATTATTGTCAATACCACATAAAAATTAATATTCTCTATATATTTATTGAGTCACTTTAAATAAATTTATTAATTTTGTATTTCATAAATATATATTTATAGAGAATTAATATAAATAAATTACATTAATTTATATCATGTAATAATGTCAGGACTAAACAAATATTCGAATTTGATTCATTATCGAGTACGAATCATGATATTATGATTCATTTAATAAATGAATCAAATAAAAATCCATCATATTTTGATTTGATTCATTTACGATTTTGAGAATTCTTTGGGACCCCTATCAAAAGTCCTAAACACCAACAGCTGCTATGTTACCAGGATTAAGAAAGCAACCAGAAGAACAACATTTGAACGAATTTATACAACACGAGAGGGAAGAAATAACCGAGACCATACCAGGCTCTTTATTATTGACTAAATTCCTATAAGTTTTCTCCATAAGAGATTGATCACAATTACTCCTGGAGCAGATAAAGCATTGAAGAGGGCGTATTACCTATTAAATTATTTCATAAATTCAAAATGGGACTTACCATTCTGAGTACCTGAAAGGTACCCTCATCTGTATCACCATAAACAAAAAAAAAAAATATTCAACACTTGCCACAGTACCATATACATTGTCACTTAAGGCATATGGTTGCACCCAGGGGTGAGCACCGGTTCCGGTTCTACCCGGAACTTGCACCTGACAAGGAATAGTAATAATGCTCATGCTGTTAAGCATCCTACTACCGCAGTTCAACCACAGAATTATACGGAACCTAATGTCAAGTTCCGCAGCAAAATGACTAAATCAGTGTTTTATCATAATTCCATCAATCTTGCACTTCCAGCAAGCAAGAAAAAGAAAGCAAGTTTCCAATCTAGATTTACTTAAGATGGTATTCTTTATATTTGACACAGAAAATCACACTAATCCAACAGCATCCTTTCAATACAGTTTGATAAAAGAAAACAAAACGAATAATGAAGCCAAGGAGATGTAATCGAAGACAGGCACCCTTTCAGGCATTCCCCTCTATGTTCTTAACATCAACTGGATCAACACAGCATTACAATCTATATATTGCATACTGTAAAATGCAACAAGTCCCATGATAGCTATATGATCTTAGAAGCTAGAAGTAGGTACCCTCAGGAGGTTGAACCAGCTTCCGGTTGTTTGGGGCCGCCATCTCCTTCTTCAGCTGTGTCAGTATATCCTCCATGGAGTACTCTCGCTGCCAATTTGCAAGAAGTCCAAACTTTTTAGGTTCCACCTGCAGCAATTGCATGTCATCAAATTCTTACCTTATAACCCATAAACCCAATACCCAGAAACTAACAACTAATTAAATAAATTCCCATCAAGTAAGAAAAATACATAATGGCCAAACTAGAGAACAAAAATTTGAAAGTGCAAATAATAATGACTATACCACTCCAGTTTCATGGTTAACACAAGTCATGTTGATTCGTGAATGAAAACGAACAGTTGGTGGCTTCTCTGGGTAATCTTTATCGCAGAACAGCTTCAACTGATAAATTCGACCTTCATGTACAGTCTGGAACCCAAAGAAAGGAAAAAACAGAAGTAATTAACCATGCAATCTTCCAAACATGTAAAATACCAAAAACACAAAATCTGAGCAACAATACTATCTCTCTTTGCAAAATAGGTTTTGGCTTCCAGAAAATTTACAATACAACTGTATTTACAATACAACTGTAAGACAAATGGAGATATTCCAAGATCTTTACTGAATGAGTTGTATTTTCTCCAAGCTCAGTAATTACAATGTTTCCAAGACACTGACCAAACTCTCTCATGAATATACATAAATAAGAACAGACTTTTCAATGTCTGCCACATAGTGATCTTTCTTCATTGTACCACATTCCAAATGCCAGTCCATTTAACCTTGAATCCCCAACATAAAGAAGGCTACAAATAACATTTGGTGTTGCAGTGAAAAGAATAATATGGACCTTGGAGTTGCAATGAAAAGAATAATGTAGACCTCATCGATTGTGATTCTCCATCCTTTGTAATCCCAAGAACACCAAACATTGAGGCCTTTAAGTTAATAACCTACACATAAACCAGTTACAAGCAACATTCCTTTCCCATTCAAGTGAAGCAGAGGAGACCATGCACTATACATCAACGTACAAGGAGTGTTGCCTCGAATAGTTTGCATGTAAAGTGCAGCCACAGATAAAATGTCTCATCTGATGGAACACTTTTGTGACAGAGAAAAATTATCAACTAAATGAAGATATAATTACATTGTGAGGACCGATAATGGTGCCAGTCCAAGAGCGCATGTAAATGTCATCTCCATCATCCATTCCATAGCTGACAGTGCCATCTCCAATACCCTTTTCTCCGCGTTCAAGTTCCTCTAACAATCTGAAGTTCCGAGGGACTGCACAAAAAATCTTATTATTTAATAACACCATAGTGTGAGAGATAAAATACCGGGAGAATTAGATAGAAGACTTAATTGACAATAGCTTTAAATCATTAAAAAGGATGATAAAAAAATAAAAATAATTGACATACAATACAAGTGTGTGTGTGTATCTCATCATTGCTTCAGAGTTTGAGAAATTTTATACACTGTCATTTTGAGGGGGGAAAATAAAATTGTTCGAGTTATAAGAAGGTCGTGACTAGCGTAATGGTCAAGTGTTAGCGTAATTTCCAACCGAACACGAGAGTATTTAATCACCCAACTGCAAATACTGACATTTATAGTACAAGAAGACATCATCCCACTAATCAACCAACTAAAAGTTAGCAAGCATAATGTAAAAAAAGAGCAATTACTTCATACATAGAACCAGAAGATGTAGTAGACCAAGAAAACATGACATACAGGAGAAAGCTTCAACTGAAGAGACTCAGAAAGTGAATAACTTCATAGGATATAGCACAAGGATATCGTATTATTATTATATCAAATTAGAGCAGGTATACTCTTCCAATCAAGTATCTTATCCTTTGATATCAAATCAACATTCAACAAATGACAAAATAAAGCACATGTATGAGTTACATGATATTTCCATATAGTGGCTAGTAAGCCCCATCTGCTATCCACAAAAGTACGGGTAACGTCTTCCAAAGTCAAAAGGAACAACCGAACAAGTCACCATCATTAATCAAGCTTCATTATTGAACTACCAGACATCAAGCTAGCATAGATCCATCTGCTCCCAAAGAATTAACTCCAAATCTAAATAAGCAGGATATATGCAAACTTCAAACACAGAGAAATGAATATTAAGATCATCTACAAGTTACGTGATTTTTCCACATGATGCCAGTAAGGCCCATCTCATTATATAGGCGTGTATTCGTTAGCCACCTACGGAAGTGTGGGTAAAGTCTTCCGAAGCCAATAGGAAAAAGTAATTTCAAAGCTACAAGGTATCAAACAAGTGAGAAACCGTTTGCTATCAAAGAATGACTTTGAAAACTAAATACACCGCATTGTATATAAAATGAATGTGGATAAACAAAATTACATAGAAAATCAGTATATACCCAACCAAGCTTCTGAATTTCATTAAGCATAGCATACAAGATTTCATTGTAGCTAGTAATAGAACTCCAATTACCAAAAATTTATATCACTGACTCCAGCATTGAAATAACCACAATTCACCTAATTAAAATTACTAATTTGCTTTCCATAACCATTAGCGAAGTAAGCATTCTTTTTATGCAAAAACCAAAATAGTATATGTTAATCCTTGAAGAAGGTGTTTTTTTTTTCTTTCTTGGAAATCCCGCCGCCAAACCGGACAGGTAAAAACCCTGATTTTCCGAGACTCTTACAGGAAACGGACTCCTGAATTCGAACCCGAACCCAAACCTTAACGTAAGATCGTGAGAGCTACACCGCCCAGCCACGTCATTGGGAAATAATTCATTAGGGAATGATAATCAAATAGTATTAAAATATATTAACTCAATTTCGCTATCAAATATCCAAAATAAAGCATATGAATCACATAATACGTCTAATTAACAATCAAACAAAGCTACCCAGAGGCATGTAGGCAAAAAAATGTACATAAAACCAAACAAAAAACCCCCCAAAACAAATAAAACATAAAAGCAACGGCAGCGACCCATCAGTGAATTAGACGAAAATAACAAAACCCAGTACAAGAAACGCAAGAAAACGAGAGAATCAAGCAGGGGCATGAGCAGATTGCACGAAAAAAGACAAGATCAGATAAGAAAATTAAGAAACTGACCCACTACACTGGATCCTCCTGACCCAAGCGTCATAGTTGCGATTTGATGGTGAGTTAGCTGAGATCTGTGAGAGAGAGAGAGAGAGAGAGAGGGGAGACTCTTCGAAGAAAACAGATGAAGGCAAAGACGAGAATAAAGAAGGGAAATTGGGGACAATTCAACATTCAATTGATGCTCGATGATATTAATATTATATTAAGATATTTGCTTGATAGGGAATAAACTAGACGTCTAGACTTGCACTAATAACATCTCAATCCCTCATTTATTTTTATTTCTCAACAAAATGATATACAATGTCCATTTATAACATCTCAATCCCTGTTTACTGTTTAGGTTATCAGGGAGGATTGCAGGGTCGATCCTGATAATTTCTGGGTCAAAATTATTTTTATATTTTGAGACCTTTAATTATAGTATAATATTATAAAATAAAAATTTTGGGATCCTTTTCAAATGATTATTTATGATATATAATAAAAAAATTCGGGGACCATCGATATGCACATTACTAGTCTTAGCCAAAGACCGGCCCCGTAGAGGAATGAATGTATGACTAATGCCATAATAATCGTAATTAAAAATATTTAGAAAATTAGACTTCATATAGTTACATTGTGCTTGATTGAATCCTTTTAGAGTTGTGTTATAAGTTGTTGATGGTGTTTTCAGGCGCTACAACATTTAAGGCAGCACGACAAGGACAAAAGGGTAAATTCCCTGTCTGGCTGAGATCATCTAGCCGACCCGACCAGTTCATGTGAAGACCGACCACTTTGGTCCATATGACCGAGCACTATAGAGGTCGGCAGGAACGCTCTCAGCATAAAAGATTGTCATGGCCGACCTCATTAAAACCGACCAGACAATGGACCGTGTTCAAGACAACAGCACCCCATTCTTATGGATAAGATAAGGAAGATATCCTACTTTAGCAAGGAGAAAGAGTCAGAATCCAAAAGGGAATACTGAAGAAGAAGGCAATACCGGATCAGGAAACCCTACAAGAAGAGAAGATCGAGTTCAAATAGGATTTCTTATACAAATAGGAGTCTGATTTCTGTATTATTATAAATAGAAGGGTAGAGCATGTGTAAAAGATCATCTAAAAATCATCACAAGAGTGAGAGATTAGAGTCATAAAGCTCTGATTTGTAAAAGCAAGGAAGAGACTCAAGGAATGTATTTGAGTAATAAAAAGCACCACCCTGTTCTTGCCCGTGGACGTAGGTCGGATCCCAAAATCCACCGAACCACGTTAAATCACCTTGTCTGATTGGCGTATTTTCTTGTTTTCCGCTAAATTTGCCTTTGGTCCCCCATAACCAAACAAATTCACAGTTGGAGGAGGATTTCCTTGGGAGTGATATTCCAATATTACCCTGAGACCAAAATCCACCGTCAACAGTTGGCGCCGTCTGTGGGGAACTTCACCAAAAGCAGTTCACGTGATAAGACAAATGGCGGAGGACGGAAATCACCAACCAGAAGGTCCGGCAATGGACTGGATGAAAAAAATGGAAGATGGCATGAGGTCTATGATGGATCGACTAGAAAGAATGGAAGGAGCAAACAACGAGAAAACTGAAACCGAGACCGGACAGAGGAGAGAAGAGAAGAGGGAAAAGAGTAGTAGATGTAAGCGAAGACGAGGGACCCAGAAAGAGAGGCCCCTATGGGATAAGATCTGCGGTGGTAGGAAGATCAGAAGACACATGGGAAGAAGAAGAGGAGGAACAATCACCCGACCCCTCCTCCGACAGTTTTTACAACTCCAAGAGGGAGGAAAGAAAGTATAACGAAGACGTACAGGAGACCTCTGGGTTCAAAGAACGCCACGCCCGGGGCGACAGGCGAACAGAGGAACACAGAAGGCGGCACGGGGGCACAACCCGTGAAATAAAATCTTGGTTGAGAAAAGAGATGACCAGATGGGGAGAAGCCTCAAGATCGAGGCGGGAGACACCCGAGGCGAGGAAGAGGGGTCTCCCCTTACGGAAGAAATAAAGGCAGCACAGTTTCCGAAGCGATTTAACATGCCGACCATGGCACCATACAAAGGCCACTCCGACCCAAAATCCCACATTGAAAACTTTGTCCTCCTGATGGAAGTACAGGGAGTAACGGGCGACGCCATATGCAAAGTATTTCCCTTAACTTTAGGGGGACCTGCCATCCTATGGTATAGAAGTCTGGCCCCGAGGAGCATTCAGAGCTTCTCCCAACTTAAGAAGTCGTTTATCCGGCATTTCAAAGGAGCCTGCACCCCTAAAAAAACAATAGGAGAACTAAGGCTCATGAAACAAGGAGACGACGAAACACTGAAGAGCTTCATTGAAAGGTATCACAACACTGTACTCGAGGTCGGAGGGTACGAATCCCAAGAAGCCCTTGAAAGTCTGAAAGGGGCCCTAAGGGTCGGGAAACTATGGACCCACCTGAGGATCCACGAGACACCAGACTACGCTACCGCACTGGAGGTGGCCAGGAAGTACGTTCTACTAGAAAGCGAGGAGAAGGTATCCCGGAGAGGGACAACCGCCAGAGAAAGGGTAACCAGGAGAGAAGACCATCGGCGACCGGAGAGAGAGTTCCGGAAGTTCAATCCAAGACCCAGAGAGTTCAAACCAATGGCACAAAAGGATCAAAGCAAAAGGCCCGCAACTCAAGTAAACCATGTGGTCCGAGAAGAAGCGTATATTCCCCTAAGCAAGCCGCCAGGGGAAATCATCATGGAGATACGGGAGAAAGGCCTCTTAATAGAGCCCGACCTCAGGAGGTTTCCCCCAGACAGAAAAACAAAAGATCCTACTGCCTGCACCACAATCTTAAAGGGCACACAACCGATGAATGCAAGGACCTGCGGGAACAGATGGAGGACCTGGCCCGGAACGGGTACCTGAACAATTACATCGACCACAAGATCATGGCCGCCAGACAAAGGGCAAGGAATCGAGAGGTGAACGTCATCGCATGAGGGGCAACGCTGGCCGGGGACTCTAACCGGTCGAGGAAGAATTACAGCCGAGCACGGGGGACAGAGGTGCTGAAAACAGAAAAAATCCCAAACCCCCGAGGAAATCGGTCGACACCCATTATGTTCACCGATGAAGACGCCGAGGGGGTAAGTTTCCCCCATGACGACGCACTAATAATCAAAGCAACAATCGGCGGCACAGAAGTGGACAGAATCTTGGTGGACCCCGGGAGCGCAGTAGACATAATTTCCAAAGAAACTTTGGAGAGCCTGGGGGTAGAATGCACAGCTCTAACCAAAGACATCACCCCCTGTACGGTTTCGGGGGATCAACGGTCGTCCCGCTGGGAAGAATTCAACTAGCAATGACAATCGGAGCCGCCCCCAAAACCCGAACAATCATGATAAACTTCACTGTAGTAGACTGCATGAGCAGTTATCAAGTCATTGTCGGCCGCCCCTTCATGATGAAAACCAAGGCCGCAATGTCCTGTTATTACTTAAAATTGAAGTTCCCCACACGGGAAGGGATCGGGATCATATGCGGAAGCCAGAAGATAGCCCGCAGCTGTTTTGCCACTTACTCGGGAGACCCTCTGCGTGGAAAGAGGCACCAAAAGAGACAGAGAGACGAGGACGACGAGAACACGAGGAAAGACCCTGCTCCTCGGCCCGATAAAGCTGCACGGCTCGGAGCAGCCGAAGAATTAGAAGAAGTAAAGCTATTCGGGCCAAAGAAAAGCATAAAAAGGGGGAAGTCTAGACGAGGCCCTAAGAAAAGACTTGTTGGAATGTCTACAAGGGTACCCCGACGTTTTTGCATGGGGACACGATGACATGCCCGGAATCGACCCAAAGTTCGTAAGCCATCGCTTAGCAGTGAACCCGTTACACAACCAGTAAAACAGAAGAGGAGAATATTCAACCAGGAGCGGTGCGGAGCAATAGCAACCGAGGTGGAAAAATTGCTGAAGGCCGGTTTCATCCGGGAAGTAAAATACCCAGAGTGGGTGTCCAACGTAGTATTGGTGAAAAAATCTAACGGAAAGTGGAGAATGTGCGTAGATTTCACCGACCTCAACAAAGCATGTCCAAAAGACAGCTTTCCCCTCCAAATATAGACCAACTGGTAGACACAACAGCCTGCCAACTGCTAAGCTTCATGGACGCTTTCTCGGGATACAATCAAGTTAAGATGCACCCTGCGGACGAGGAGAAGACCACCTTTATCACTGACCAAGGGCTGTACTGCTATAAAGTGATGCCTTTCGGATTAAAGAATGCAGGGGCGACTTTCCAGAGACTGGTGAACAGAATCTTCAAACCGCTCATCGGCACAACCATGCTGGTATATGTCGACGACATGATAACAATGTCCGGGGAACCAAGAGACCATGTAGCCGACCTGAAGAAAACTTTCGAACTCTTGAGGAAACACAGTTTAAAGCTCAATCCAGAGAAGTGTGCATTCGGGGTAGCCTCAGGAAAATTTCTGGGCTACATGGTGAGTTCACGGGGTATTGAAGCAACCCGCAAAAGATACAAGCCGTGCTAGACCTGAAATCACCCCGGACAGTTAAGGAAGTACAAAGCCTTACAGGAAGGATCGCCGCACTCAACGGGTTCATCTCGCGTGCAACCGACAAGTGCCATCCTTTCTTCAAAGTCATCAAAAAAGCTCAAAAAGGGGTCGACTGGACACCTGAGTGTGAAGAGGCCTTCCAGCACCTAAAACAATACCTGGCACAACCCCCTCTCTTAGCCAAACCCCTCCCAGGGGAGACACTGTATCTATACCTGGCCGTCTCAAAGCACGCAGTAAGCTCGGCACTGGTACAAGAGACCGACCATGTCCAGAAACCGGTTTACTACGTCAGTAAAGCCCTACTGGACGCAGAAACTCGATACCCCACGCACGAACTCATTGCCCTATCCCTGGTCACTGCGGCACGGAAGTTACGACCCTACTTTCAGGCCCATCCTATCAAGGTGTACACGGATTATCCCCTGAGACAAATCCTGCAAAAACCAGAGGCCTCAGGGAGACTAATGAAGTGGTCGGTAGAGATAAGCGAGCACGACATCTCCTACCTCCCGAGAACAGCAATAAAAGGGCAGGCCTTAGCAGACTTCATAGCAGAGCTCACGGAACCACAAGTCCTGGCCGTGGAAGAAGACAGGTGGGAAATGTCTGTGGACGGATCCGCAAGTTCACACGGCTACGGAGCGGGGGTAGCACTAAAAAGTGAAAAAGGAGAAGAGATACTGCTCGCCCTCAAATTCGCCTTCAAAACTACAAACAATGAAGCAGAGTACGAGGCAATACTGGCCGGACTAAGGCTATGTACGGTAGTGGGGGTCCACAACGTGGTGATCAGGAGTGATTCTCAGCTAGCAATACAACAGCTGAAAGGGGACTTTCAAGCCAGAGAACCAGCCATGGTAGCTTACCTGGCCGAAGTGAAAAAATGGGCGGAGAAAGTGGGAAACGTACTCTTCGAGCAGGTCGGACGAGAAGACAACTGCGAAGCAGATTCCCTAGCCCGACTCGCCTCTTCAATGAGGACAGAAAACCCCAGGGTAATCCCTCTTATATACCTCTGAGAAAGAAGCATAGGAGAGACAGAGGTGGATATACTAGAAGAAGAAGGCAAAGATTCATGGATGCAGCCGATCAGGAGATATCTGGAAACATGAGAAACCCCTAAAGATAAAAAGGAGGCCAGAAGCTGAAGTTCAAGAGCACCAAGTTTTCCCTGATTGAAGGAGTGCTCTACCGGAAGAGGATACACCGTACCCCTCCTAAGATGCTTAGCACCAGAAGAAGCAGACTACGTGCTCAGGGAGATTCACGCAGGCATCTGCGGAAGCCACGCCGGAGGAAGATCAATCGCCTTCAAAGCCTTGAGGCAAGGGTTTTACTGGCCAACCATGCACCAGGATGGCGTGAGGATAGCACAGAAATGTGAGGGTTGCCAGAAAAATGCCAACCTCTACCATCAGCCGGCAGAGCAGCTGACCACCATATCCAGCCCCTAGCCATTCGCACAGTGGGGGCTAGACATCATAGGGCCAATGCCAAAAGGGCGAGGCCAGGCAAAATACGCAATCGTGGCCATAGACTACTTTACCAAATGGGTAGAGGCAGAGCCCTTGTCCACCATCTCAGAAAAGAAGGCCACAGAGTTCCTAAAAAGAAATATAATCTGTCGGTTCGGAATCCCCCAAGCAATCATCACCGACAACGGAAAGCAATTCGACAGCAGGGGATTCAGGAAACTTTGTGAAGACCTCCAGATAACTTTGAAATTCGCCTCGCCAGCCCATCCCAAGTCAAACGGGCAGGTTGAAGCCACCAATAAAACCATCAAGTCAAACCTGAAAGCTCGACTCGGATCAAGCAAAAGCCTGTGGGTCGAGGAGCTACCGGAAGTACTGTGGGCACACCGGACGACCTTCAAAGATTCAACCGGAGAGACACCCTTCTCCCTATCATACGAATGCGAGGCCGTCATCCCAGCAGAGATCGGAATATCAACCCACAGGGTCCGCCACTTCGAGAATGAGCGGAACGAAGAACTTATCAAAAACCACCTCGACCTGATCGAAGAAAGAAGAGAACGGTCAGCAGTAAGAGCAGCAATCTACCAAAGGAGAATGGCCCGCTTCTACAATAGAAGAGTTCGGACCCGCTCCTTTCTAACAGGCGATCTAGTGCTAAGGAAGGTGACTCTGAACACCCGACGACCAGAAGAAGGGTCGTTAGGTGCCAAGTGGGAAGGACCCTACAAAATCATCGAGGCAGTAAGCCAGGGGCCTACATCCTAGAGCATCTGGACGGCACGAGGTTGAAGAAACCATGGAACGCCGAAATGTTAAGAAAGTACTTCCCGTAAAAATCAACATTCCTTTCTTCTATTTTCTTTTTTGCAGAAACCGGGCAAAACAACGAACCGGAACAACTGTTGTAAAGAGGGCAGCACGCCCCCAAGCATGAATAAAAATTCATTTTCTGGCAAAACCCGTCGAAAAAGCGAAAACAACCACCACCAAATATGTCTTTGGACTAGGGACGTAACATTCCCCCAGGACCAAGTGATTCTCACAGATCGGGGTCGGGCAATGTCCCACCGAGTCTGTCTTTGGACTGGGGATGTAACATTCCCCCAGGACCAAGTGATTCTCACAGATCGGGGTCGGGCGATGTCCCACCGAGTCTGCCTTTGGACTGGGGACGTAACATTCCCCCAGGGCCAAGTGATTTTCACAGATCGGGGTCGGGCGATGTCCCACCGAGTCTGTCTTTAGACTGGGGACGTAACATTCCCCCAGGACCAAGTGATTCTCACAGATCGGGGTCGGGCAATGTCCCACCGAGTCTGCCTTTGGACTGGGGACGTAACATTCCCTCAGGGCCAAGTGATTTTCACAGATCGGGGTCGGGCGATGTCCCACCGAGTCTGTCTTCGGACTGGGGACGTAACATTCCCCCAGGGCCAAGCGATTTTCACAGATCGGGGTCGGGCGATGTCCCACCGAGTCTGTCTTTGGACTGGGGACGTAACATTCCCCCAGGGCCAAGCGATTTTCACAGATCGGGGTCGGGCGATGTCCCACCGAGTCTGTCTTTGGACTGGGGACGTAACATTCCCCCAGGGCCAAGTGATTTTCACAGATCGGGGTCGGACGATGTCCCACCGAGTCTGTCTTCAGACTGAGGACGTAAAATTCCCCCAGGGCCAAGTGATTTTCACAGATCGGGGTCGGGCGATGTCCCACCGAGTCTGTCTTTAGACTGAGGACGTAACATTCCCCCAGGACCAAGTGATTCTCACAGATCGGGGTCGGGCAATGTCCCACCGAGTCTGCCTTTGGACTGGGGACGTAACATTCCCCCAGGGCCAAGTGATTTTCACAGATCGGGGTCGGGCGATGTCCACCGAGTCTGTCTTCGGACTGGGGACGTAACATTCCCCCAGGGCCAAGCGATTTTCACAGATCGGGGTCGGGCGATGTCCCACCGAGTCTGTCTTTGGACTGGGGACGTAACATTCCCCCAGGGCCAAGTGATTTTCACAGATCGGGGTCGGGCGATGTCCCACCGAGTCTGTCTTCGGACTGGGGACGTAACATTCCCCCAGGGCCAAGTGATTTTCACAGATCGGGGTCGGGCGATGTCCTACCGAGTCTGTCTTTGGACTGGGGACGTAACATTCCCCCTGGACCAAGTGATTCTCACAGATCGGGGTCGGGCAATGTCCCACCGAGTCTGCCTTTGGACTGAGGACGTAACATTCCCCCAGGGCCAAGTGATTCTCACAGCTCGGGGTCGGACAATGTCCCACCGAGTCTGCCTTTGGACTGGGGACGTAACATTCCCCCAGGGCCAAGTAATTTTTCACAGATCGGGGTCGGGCGATGTCCCACCGAGTCTGTCTTCAGACTGGGGACGTAACATTCCCCCAGAACCAAGTGATTCTCACAGCTCGGGGTCTGGCAATGTCCCACCGAGTCTGCCCTTTGGACTGGGGACGTAACATTCCCCCAGGACCAAGTGATGCACTCAGCTCGGGGTCGGTTACGTCCCACCGAGTCAAACTCTTTCGGTTTGGGGAGGTAACATGCCCCCAGAACCCAAGTCATTCACTCATCTCGGGGACGGGTTACGTCCCACCGAATCAAACCCCTTTGATTTGGGGAGGAAACATTCCCCAGAATCGAAGACCATTACCCAGCTCGGGTCAGGTTATACCCCTCGGTTCATGATGACCTCTGAAGGATCTCATATTGTTCGGACAACAAAGAAAAGAGGAGGAGAAATAAATAAAGACACAATATACATATGTATATAAAATTATAATGTTGTTACACAAAAGTTAAAGTGTACATAGGGCCCCGGTAGGGTTACCCTTTTCATTCAGCCCGCGCAGGGGCAGGAATTTCTTCCTCTGATGGTTCAGGTGGCGGAAGAAGCGGCTCGGCATCGGGAGGAGGAACAGCTGCTTCATCCTCGGCTGCACGACAGACCTCTACTTCAGGGGCAGGACGAGGGATCTCAAGGCAGTCCTCGCCAGAGGATGGAATATCAGATCGTCCTTCCTGGGAAACTCCAGAAGCCGGGACAACCGAAATCGGATCAGGATTCATCACCTCCTCGGCAGGTGGAGGGAGCCATTTCTGGAATTCCTCCTCAGAGATATCCCCCTTGCAATAACTGATGGCCGCACGGATGGGGTCCATGTTCAGACTCGGCAGCACCATCGGAATCAGCTCAGCACAGTCACCAATCCCCTCCAGGCGGATGGCCTCCTTCTCGGCCTCAAGCTCACTCTCCCTCTTCTCGAGCTCGATCTCTCTCTCCTCGAGATCAACCTCCCTATCCTCAAGCTCGGTCTTCTTCCTCTCAAGGCTATCTCGGGCCCGTGCAACCTCCTCGTCGTTGTTCTTCAACTTGGCCTCAGCACTTGCTACCCTCCCCTTCAGGACGCCAATCTCAGACTGGGCGGTCTTCAAATCCTCCCGAGCGGTATCAGCAAGTTTTCGCTCCAGCGCAGCCGCGGCCTTAAGAGCCTTGTTGATTTTGAAGTTCTCAACGGCAGCCAACTGAAGGTTCTCTATCGTCCCATCCCGGTCAGCCAGCTTTGCCTCCACTTCGGAGAGACGATTTTGAAGCCTCTGGGCCTGACCACCCTCGGACAACAAAGACAGAAGAATCCTTATTCTTGCCATAAGGTAGTTGGCCTGCACACAAAAAAGGAGAAAGAAGTCAATACATAAAATAAAAAGAACCAAGACCCAAAAACCGAGAAGGGAAGTGAAAATACCTTCGCCATCTGAGAACTCATCTCAGTCACAACACCCTCAGGAGATACATCCTCATACCTCGAGACCTCCTCAGGAGGAATCACCTCGGCCAATTCATTGAAGGCCGGCACTAAATGGGAAGTGGCCTCCCGGATGTTTTCCCCCAAGTCGTCCACCCCGAGGACCACTGGGCCCTTCCGTTTTTTAGAGGAGCCTTCAGAAGACTTCCTCCCCCTACGGACATCCTTCCTCTTAACCGGAGCAGCTTCCTCTCCCTCCTCCTCTTGGACCAGCTCGGTCTCCTCGTCCCAAATTGACGCCTCCTCTTCCTAAGAGGCTTTGGCGGACTGGTAAGACGAGCGGACCCCGATGATTGTGCACCAGGGGAAGAGAGACTCCGAGCAGCAGGCTGGACATCTCCTTGAGACGCCCGCTCAGCCCCAGCAGTGACAGGCTGTGCCCGGGAAGTTCCAACATCAGCACGGCCGGCTTTCTTCACGGTACCGGCCAACTTCTCAAGAACTTAGGCCTCTTCGACATGCCTACAAAAAGGCGAAAAGAGAGAAGGAGATCAGGGACCGAGTATATAACAAAGATATCAAAACATGATGAAACAAACAAGGAAGACAGAACAAACAGCAAGACATCTACCTATCCGACCCGAGACATCCGAGGGGACAGCCCGAATAAGGCCAACTCAACAAAAGCCGCATCATTTACCAGCTCCCTCCAGTGGGCAGCATATTGACGAGCCCAAGACACCCGCCTCCGAACCCGACGAGAAACCTTGGGAGCATCTCGCCAACAAGCTGGGAGGAACCAGAAAAGTTAGAAACCTAAAGAGACTAAAGAACAGGAACAGAGAAGAAAAAGGGACATTAGACTCCTAACCTCCAGCCCTGAAATATCCGGCACCAAGGTCTCCCCTTCATCTGAAAACAGGGACCGTCCCCAATCCCCGGTAGCCCAAAACCAAAGATCCTTGAAGTTCTTATTTGAATCAGGGAGCTTCTGGACGATGTTCGCAGAGCTGTTATAAGCAGAAAGATAATACCAACCATGATGAGCTTTTGGGTTGGCCTTCAGACGATACACTTGTTGGTTTAATCTAAGGTCCCAAGATCAATAACAAGACATGAAACATGCATGAATACATCAACGGAGGTAGCGGAATACTCACATTGATCGGTTGAGTCGATTTGGAGACGATTCAAGCCCAAAAACGTACTGCCTTTCACGCCCACTGCATGCAGTCCACTGCCCTGCAAAACAGAAAATTGGGTGAAGAAACGGAGCTCCAATCTTCGTCGGATGGATCCCGTCTCATGGGGGAACCTCCCTACCACCTTCGCAAGACTCGTAGTGTGCTAGCACTTGATTTCTCACCATGAGAAACCACTCTTTGCTTCCCTATAACTCACGCCCAAACTGGTTCCAAACCAGTGAACACTCCCTTGTGTTGCCGTGAGAGAGAAGAGAGAAATGAGAGAAAATTGTGTAATGGTTTGTTAATTAAAATGATTTACCAAAATCAATTTATATTTATGCCATAATTTATTAAATTAATAATAAACTTATGACACAAATTCATGCAAAGGCTTAGAGTGTCAACACTTCATTTCCATGCAATACCATTGAGTGCATTGTACACAATCTCCATGCAAAGCATTAG